>VZRZ01006345.1:473056-516406 GCA_013398175.1 Climacteris rufus | reverse complement strand
CTTTCATCCTCACAATGCCATGTACAGTCACTCCTGCATCCTCACAATGCCATGGACAGTAACTCCTGCATCCTCACAATGCCATGGGCAGTAACTCCTGCAGAGAGGGCAGAAATTGGCAGCTCCCCCTCCTCCCCTCCTTCGGGCTTTATTTATAGAAATGCACCTTTTATTGCCATTTTTTCCTTCTTCCTGAGGCCACACTGCCAGGGTGCAGGCAGAGATAGTATCTACACCTCCAGGATGCAGCCAGATCCCCCTTGCTGCCAGGGAATTAATCCCAGAGTGATTTTATTCACAGCTATGCCTGCCAGGCCCCTTCTCAATACTCTTCTCTGATCTCTGGCTGCTTGCACTGGGGAGAATTTCAGAGCTAAAGTAACTAATAACTTAGAGTAACTACCTCTGGGGGAGATGAGACTTCAGGCTGGGCCACCCAAGAGGGAGCTGAGCTCTCACCACGCTGCTCCAGCTTCAGGTAGAGCTGTCCTCTCCCCATCCATGTAGATTCCAACCCATCTTTTCAATGCTCCCCCTTTTCAGCACTCACAGTTTTTCTCCCTGGTAAAAATCCTGCCTGAAATGATGCTCCCTGAGCTGGCAAACAGGAACAAGCACTTCCAAAACCTCACAGAAGGTCATTCCAGGCATGCTCTGCAAGATGAATCTGTCCGAGGCACGCCCGGTGAATGTGCCACAATTATAAGAAAGACACTGGAAGAATTATTCATTAGCAGTGACTTCTGGGGCTCTAATCTCCATAAGCAGCTGCCACTCATCCAAGTGGATCACAGCCCATCTGAATAAACCTTTGGGTGTCCCTACAAGCCCACAGCACACAGCCAAGGCAGCCTCTCCTGGAGCTCTGCATCCCTGCAGCTTCAGGATGGCAGGAGAGACTCTTCCTGCATCTCCAAGGCTGTGGGGAGCAGGCAGACAGAGGGTGCCACGAACTGGCTGGCAGCCTTTCAAGGGTGGCAGGCTTGTGCCAGATTACACTTCTCTCTCTCCCAAATTAGAAGCAGAACGTGCCACTAGAAAGTCAGGTGAAAGCTGTCTCTCAAGGAAGCAAGAGGCTGCCTCTCCGTGCTGCTGCAAGAGGCAGAAGCTGAAAGCATCCTGCTGATCTGAGCACAGCCAGTGCCTCCCAAAAACCCCACAGCCCTCAGGCCCAGCCCCTGTGCTGCCCCAAGCCTGCCCTGGGTTGCTGACCCACAGCATAAACTGTGCTGGGCTTTAACCACAGCACCATTCTCCTGCCATGGAGCCACAGGAGACCCCCTTGGAGGCAGAGAAATGCATCATTGCAAATGTTAACCTTCCCCAGCCCCAGAGCCTGAGCTGTATTATACTTATGTATAAGACACTTCCATATATATATATTTATATACTCCTACTGACTGTAGGAGACATGAAAAGACCAGCCAGGCACCTCTCTGCCTCAGTCACACGTGTTTACATCCAAACACCATCTCTGCCAGTTTTCCAGCCCCCAGCCAGCTCCCAGTTCAGCCCAGGACTGCATTACTCCCTTTGTCTCCCTCCCTCTTCAGACACCCAGCTCCCTCTCAGCCCTGCTTCTCAGCAACCACCATGTGCATCTATTATTCAGGAGAAATATCAAGTTATTCATGAGCTGAAACAGGCTCCAGGTACTGCACCCAGCCTGATAAAATCCCTTCTGCAAGTTGCTCTATTCCCAGCCTGGTCTCCAGGAGAGGAGAAGTGATCTGCTCTGGCTGGGGTCCCTCCTGAAGGATTTACAGCTTTGTTCTGTGAGGAGTTAACAACCCTGCCAGGCCTCTCCCTCATCAAGTGCTTAATGCAGCTCGTTAATGGCCACAGCTCAGCATCCCTCACCTCCTGCACCCTCCACGAACTCCCTGGGGCTGGAGGGACAGCTCCCTGCACGGACAGAGGGCTGGCAGGGCTGGCAGGGCATGGGCACACATGGTGCCCACAGCAGGGCAGGGACTTCAGTAGAGTCAGCCCCACACCAGGGAGCCATCCAGGCACAGTCCACCACCCAGCTCCTGCTGCTGAGGATGCTCAGAGCTCCTAATCCCTGCTCTGGGTGTTGGGCCACGGCTCCTACGCCCCATGAAACACTGAAGGATTTCTCTCAGGGCATTTAATCCCTGCTCTGGGCTGGGCCATGGCTCCTACACCCCATGAAACCATTAATGATTCTCTCAGGGCACTTAATCCCTGCTCTGGGTTGGGCCACGGCTCCTACACCCCATGAAACCATTAATGATTCTCTCAGGGCTCTTAATCCCTGCTCTGGGCTGGGCCATGGCTCCTACACCCCATGAAACACTGGGAATGATTTTTCTCAGTGCTGGCCCTCATCTACACACAGAGAAAATCTTCCAGCAGTGCTGCTGCTGTGCTGATGCCAAGGACTGGGCAGGCAGGGTAGAACATGCACCCTCAGAGTGTCTCTCACTGTGGGCACCCACAGCCCTTCTCAGAATGACCAAAACACACCAGTGCAGACCACAAAAAAAGCCCCAAATGCTGCACTGGAGCACCCCAAAATGCTACAACACTCTGACATCCTTGGGCTGTGCAAGGCAGGGCTGAAGGCTCCAGGGAAGTGGTTCCACAGGACCAACTCCTACCACAGGACTGTGGGGTGGCACTGGAGGGTGAAGAGGTTGGAAAAGCTCACTGGGATGCTCTGGTGTCCCAGCACAGGCCCAGGTTTACTCTCTGTGCCACAGCCTGTGGGATTCAGGAGGAATAACCATAAGGGGTCACTCAGTCTGTGAGGCCAGAGCTGTGTCACTGCCCAGAGTTTCCTTGTGCTCATTCCCTGACAAGCAGGACTCCCCAAGGACTTTCCCAGTCAGCATAACCCTGGCCCTCACAGAGCCACCTCTGTGAAGAGAAATACACTGGGACACGTTTCTTCTTCAGCTGAAGAAGCTGCTGAACAGAGGGAAAACACAAAGGATGAAATGCAAGGAGTTCAGCCAGAACTCCAAGGTGGAATTTTATAGCCAAGTCCAAGGGGAGGTGACCCAGGCGCTGTCACACTTGGCACCCACACACACTCAACCAGACCCACCCCACCCAGCAAGACTCAACAGCACCTCAGCCCTTGCTTGGAGCCACCAGAAGAGTCTGGACTCTGCAAAACTCCAGCCCATCCAAAGAGAGATCCCTGTCCCACTGATGGTGACAGGAGCGATGCTTTTTACTCACTGCAAGCTGGAGTGGGCCCCAAATCACGCTGGCATTATGTTATGATAATGCTGGAAGTATTATAAATGCTCTGTGTGCCAGACAAATCCTGGAGCAGGCTTCCAAATCCCCTCAAAATCCCCACTTGCGTCTCCACGTTCATCCATTCATGAAATCCAGAGCACAGCCTCAGCATCCATCCTTTTGCTCCTGCTCTCTTTCCAGCTGAATGGAGGGTGAGGCAGACTCGAGGTCTTTCTTCTGGATTAGCCTTTTTTTTGCCTTTCAGGTGCCAAATCTGCAGAGGAGCCTGCAGGGCATTTAGGAAGGATGTCCAGCAAGGCAACTGAGATAAATCCCGTGGCCCTTTCTCCTGTCACAGAGTGAATTCTGGCTCATTCTCCTGCTTCCTGCAGGGTCATGGGTGTAGCAGGTCCCCAGGGCAGAGCTCACTGTCTAAATTCTTTTTGCAAACAACAGGGACAGTTTATTTGGTCAATTTGAGAGAAATTCCTTCAGATGGGACGAGCTGCACCCTGGGAATCCCTATTTTTCTTTACAGCTGGACCTACCTGAGCCGGCACCCCAATCTTCTGAACACTAAAGCAAAGAGTTTGCCACTTTGGGGGGGTCAGCAGACTTCTCCCTCTGAGCCACTGCTTCCAATTCCCTGTCCACTGCTCCTGAACAGCACAAAAATCCCTGTACAGAAGCTTAGCTCTTGTCCTGGCTTTAGGAAAAGAGCTCAGATGCAGGCAGGAGGGGGGATCCTGAGTATTTCCTATTTATTCTGCTGTCCCAGCCAGGCAGATCGTGTTGTATTCCCCATGGCTCACGGGGATAGCAGAGCTGGAGGGGTTCCTGAGGCACCACTGCAGCTGGGGAATTGCTTCAAGGCTCTGTGGTACCCAGGCAGGACAGGAACAGAGTGAGAACAACTCACTCTGGGGGAAGGAACTCACTTCCAGGATGGAAATCATGGGTGTGCAAGTGTGCTCTGAGATGTTTTCCTGTGCAGGAATTATTTTCTGAGCCTGTGAACAGCGTCCTTTGGGATGTGCCACCTGGTACAACCCACACACCCCAGAGGGAGAGGGACATGAAGAGGAGGAGGGCTAAATTGGCTCAATTTGTGGGACAGAGCACTGAGAGAGCAGGATCTGCTCCCCAGCTCTGAGAATTCTTTGCCCACTCTCTCAGTTCCCTGGGGATGTGGGGTTCCCATTAAAAGTGGAGGAGGAAATATTCCACAGTGACTGATATCAGAGCACTTGGGGGTGGTCCACGTGTCTCCATCAGGATATGAAGATGAATTATGGGCCACACCCTGTCATCTCCACTCAGCAAAGCCCACATCAGCTTCTGGAGGTGAATCCAGCCCTGGTGTCCCCTTGCCAAGCCAAACACCAACACCTGGGGATTGCAGGGGGGAAAGGGAGAGTCCATCCTCCCCCTCCAGACCTCGTGCTTGGCACGGGTCACTTCTGCCAGCACAGGAGCAAAACACAGGTAGAGGATTGGTACAGGATCTCCACAAGCAGAGCATGAAAAGAGAACACATTACAGAGACCAAGGACCACGAAACAGCCACTGCAGAGGCTCCTTCCAAGGACACTGATTCCAGAAGAAGCTTTGCCTTCGGGGGGGCTGAGCCACACCAAACGCACCCCCAGCCAAACACAACTCACAGCTCAGCCCACCCAACTTTTCAAGGCACAAAGTGAAGGCCTGCAGGAAAAGTGGAGGGTGAGAAAGCCACAGAGGGCATGGCCACAGAGGAAGGTGCTGACCAAGGCTTGCTGCATGCCCAGGAGTCAGGGATCTTGCTGAAAAGCAGCCGGGCAGCCTCTGGCACTGCTCGTCCCTGCCAGAGAAAATGCACAGTGGTGCAAGAAAGGACCATGGCCTGTCCTCCTCTGCATTCAGATCCTCCTCTGGGTTTTGTTTGAAGGACCAAAAATTGCCTTTGCACAGACAGTAGAACTAGAGCAAGGGCAAGAGAGAGCAAAAGCATCTCCAAAAGCAAGTCTGCAAAAACCACTGGAAAATGAACTGCAACATTTGCCCTGGTGTCCCTCAAAAGACAGTCCTTGTCATTTCCCAGGCTTCTCCTGTGGCAAGAGGAGGGTGCTGGAAAAAATTAAAAGGGCAGACGCCCTGTTTTGGTTTCAGAAGATTTGATTTTGACAGGGAACAGCCAGCTTTGGCCAAGGGGAGGGTGTGTCCTCACACTTTGGTCCTGGAAGGTTTTGTGGTGAGCTTAGGCCAGATCTCCCCGAGGTTTTCCAGGAGGATGCAGCAGGGCTGAGGATGCTAAAACCCACCCAGCCCTGCACTCTGGAGACACTCACAGCTCTCCTTGCCTCAGAAGGTGCAGAACTGCAGAGAAAAACCAGAAAGATGCACAACTCCTCTTTGGCTCAAGGGAGGGCAGAGCAAATCCAGCATCCCTGAGGCTGGCTGGAGCTCTGGAGCAGGGCCCTGGGGAGGACAAAGGCACAGAGTGGCTGACCCCAGGGACACTGTGCCAGCTGGGACAGGCTCAGGGTGCCAGCCCCTGCCAGGGTGGGGGATTTGGTGTTCACTCTCCACTCTGAGACACCTGGATGGGTCAGGAGTTTTGGGAAGCCAACTCACAAGGGGGAGAGCTTTCCCCCTCTGCTCCTTGTGGCCACGTGCATTAATGGGAACCCTCATGGAGAGCCTCATGGAGAGCCTGTGGCTTTTTTGTCTCAGAGAATGCAAACACGAGACTTGTGCCCCCTCTTCTGCCCTGCCCAGAGGGACCCAGTTCCCACTGAGGCTGCCAGTGCGTTCCTGGGAGTTCCCACTGGAGAATCCAGCAGTGTTTCCCCAGGAATGCCTGGGGGTGCAGGGAGGGATGGATAATTCAGCTGCAAGGAGTAGGAAAGTACTCAGAGCCAGCATCACTGATTGCGTGTTTCTCTCTTCCCACAAATATTCAAACAGGAAAATAAAATTATTGATCAGCTGCCTTCCCATTATAGTAACACCCACTGTCCTGCTGGCTTTGGCCATTTCCAAAGCTCTTGACTTCTCTGCCACAGAATTAACTCTCCTGGGAGAAATATTCTTTTCTGATTATTCCATTTCTTCACCAGAACATCCCCTACATTCCTCAATGCCTTGAAGCTGGCACAGAAACCAGAGCTGGGTGCTACACACAGGAAGAAGATATTTTACCCTCTTTTCCTGAGTGCCTCCATTTTCCATTCCACACCTTTCCCACCCCATCTCCGCCAGGTGAGCTGAGCAATCCCAACCCCTGTAACCTTCCAGCCAATCCCTGGTGGATCCATTCCCTGAGGCAGGCGTTCAGGGACACCAACCATTCAGACACCAACAATTCAGACCTGTGCAAGAGCCTTCAGAGCCTCTGCCAGTCCATCACACTGGCCCACAAACTCCCCAAATGTTCACCCAAGCTCTTATTGGTGGCACTCTGGGGCTCCTGATTTCCTGCACTGTGTGCACAAAAGCAGGGGCTTTGTGACACGTCATTATTTAAATAATCAAAGCAAACACTTCCTAAGCCCATGCCAGGAGCCTTCAAGAAGCCCCCGAAGGCCAGGGGAGGAGGGGGATGTGATAGACAGCACAGAGCAAATGGATATTGCAGCAGCAAGAGCCTGCCAGGGATAGTGAGGGATGGCCAGGCAAGAGCTCTGCTGGCTGGGAATGACTGGAAAGGGCTCCACAGCTGTAAACATCAGGCTCTCCCCAGTGCTTTCCCAAACATCTGGCCTGTGACACCTCCCAGCACTATTTAAAGTTGTGCTTTCTGCTCTAAGAGAAATTCGGAGTTTCACATTCAGAGACCCAGGAACTGAGTGAGAGAGAGGCCCAGCAGGGAGAGGAAGGCATCATTTGTGGGCAGCTTCATTGATCACCACGGACTTTCTCCCTCATAATCACTATTTTTCATCCCCACCCACTCCCACTCCACAACACAAGGCAGAGATCCCTCCTCAGATGGCAAAGCACGGCTCAGCCCCCTCCTATCCCCCCAAAAGATAGCACTTGGAAAGCTTTTCCCTTTAAGCAGCCTCAAAGTTGGCTCTGGCCACTGCTGGCACGAATGAAAGGGATTTCAGTTCCCCCTCCTCCTAAATCCCATCCCTTTCTGCCGCGAAGAAAAGGCAGAGGATGAGCAAGGGAAGAGAAAAGCAACTCTGGGTCGCCTCTCACGTCGCTCCCCGAATTCGGCAGGGATGCAGGGAAGGGTCGGGGCCGCCGTGGTGCCCGAGAGCCCCGGGGCAGGAGCGGGGCTGGGAGGGCAGGGCTGGGAGCTCAGAGCAGCCTGCCCACAGCATCCCCGGGGAAAGCAGCCTGGTGTCCTCCCCAGAGCGGGGCCAAAGGGACCCACCGGGCATCCTTTAGATGCGCTGGGAGGGGGAGGAAAAACAGCTTGGAGTCCTCCCTGCTCCCTGCCCTGTGCACCCACTCATCCCCACATCCCCACATCCCCACATCCACACATCGCCACATCCACACATCCCCACATCCACACATCCCCACATCCAGACCCCCCCAGCCCCAGCCCTGTCGTGCTCGGCCCGGCCGTGCAGCCCCGGGAGAGGCGAGAGTTACCTGGTTCCCCCCTCCGGAGCCGCCCGCTCTCTCCATCGCGGCCGGGGAGCTGCTCCCATTCATGCCTTAATCCCTGCGAACAGAGGCACGATTCAAAGCGGCTCTTCACCCATCGCAGCGGGCTCCCCCAGCAACCTCCGCCTCCTTCTCCCCTCCCTTTCTCCTCGTTTGTTGGGTCCGGCTTTGTGGTGGGGGATTTTTTTGGTGATTTTTGAAATGTTTTCTTTCTTAATCCAGGCAGCAACCACGACACTCCTTCATCGCCTCTCTGCTTCACCGGCCAAGGAACAGCCTCGGAGAGCTCCTTCCTCCTGCTTTGCCTCCGCGCTTCCCAGCTCTGCCTTCTGCAGCGTGGCGTTGGGAAAGAAAGGGAGAGAGGGAGGGAGCGAGCAGACAGGGAGGAGGAGGAGGAGGAGGAGGAGGAGGCCGGCGGGATGCAGGATGAAGGAGGCAGAGCGTGGCTGCTTTGTATCCAGAGCAGTGGCACAGCCTCCCCTGCCAGAGGAGGACCTGCGCTGCTCACGGGCTGTACCAATCCCTCCCGCTCGGCCAGGGGCACTGCTGCCCGCCGCGGGAGGAGAAGCCGGGGAAGGCTCCCCGATGGCCCCTGGAGGAATTGCTTCCTGCTCTCCTCGCTCTCCGCGGCGTCGCCCACCGAGCTGGGCAGGGTCTGGACGGAGAGCATCCCTCGGAGGAAGCAGGGACCGTGCGCTGGGTGGGAAGCCAGGCTCCCCTCCAGCCCCGCTGCGCTCCCGGCACTTCAGCAGAGCATCCTCCACTCCTCCCTGCTCCTGCCCGGACCAGGGCTCCCGGCTGAGCCCCCCGGGCTTTGGGAGCCGTGGGTATCACTCCCTGCATCTCACCCCACTCTCGTGTGGCCCCAGTCACCCCACGGCCCCACCCAGAACAGCACAGTACCCCCGTGCCCACCCTGGGGCCCTGCCCCGGGCAAAGGGCAGCAGGAACGTGGTTTCCCGTGGGAAGGGAAAGCTCTGGATGTGGCTGGGGCTGCCCCTCATCTGGGGGTGCCTGCACCCAGCCCGGCAGGCACACAGGAGCCTTGGGTGGCCCCTGTCATTGCAGCAGCACCCTAGGGATGCTCCCCTCCTCCTCAGGGATGACTTGGAAGATGCAGGGCTTGCAGGGGCAGGCAGAGTAAAGGTCTTATCCCCTCGTCCTCAGGGATGACTTGGAAGATGCAGGGCTTGCAGGGGCAGGCAGAGTAAAGGTCTTATCCCCTCGTCCTCAGGGATGACTTGGAAGATGCAGGGCTTGCAGGGGCAGGCAGAGTAAAGGTCTTATCCCCTGATGCTGCCCTTTAATAGCTGACCCAGGCAGGCTGACTCATGCTCAGCAGCAGATTTCTCCAGATGGCTGAACACCACAGAGTGTCTCCAAAAGCCATGTGCATAGCTGGGCACGTTAACCTGAGCCCAGAGTCCCTGCTGAGCTTGGGGGAGAGGTACCTTTCACCTGTCCTGAGCTTCCAGCCACCTCAGCCCCCCCATGCACCACCATCTCTTCCTGTTCCACAGTGGACGTGCACAGATCCACAGGTACTCCCCTGTTATTCCCTCTCTGTAAGGTTACAGTGCCATGGAAACCTGGAGGTATAGACACATTCACTTATGCTTTACCAAAAATGGAAGAACAAAGGAAAAACACAACATTCCAGTGACTGGGGAAAGCTCCAGTGCTCGGGGATCTGAGGTCCAGAGTGTGGAGCAACCTCAGTGATCTTCAGCAGGGATTCCCACCATTCCCACTGGGCTTTCTCTTTAGAACCTACAGCATCCAGACCCCAGTTCTACCTTGTGCACCTCCAGGGCTACCTGGGAGCAGAGATTTCTGCTGTGCAGCTTGGAAATCCAAATATTACCCACAAATGATGAGCCATTGAGGCACACTGACAAATCCCAGCTGCAGCATCACAGGCAAAGTGGCTTCCACGCTCTTCCTTCCTGAAGTGGAGCAAGCTGGAGGACTCCACACCACTGCCTCAGGTGGAAATGAGCTTTGCTGAGCCTGGCAAAGCCTGTGCTGGACAGAGCAGGGAGATGATGCCTCCAGGCCACGCCAAAGGACTGCCCACAGTGATGCTTGAAGGAAGGAGCTTTAAACAGCCTCTCCCTGCAAGCTGCACCTACTCTGAGGATGAACAGGATGAACAAGGACTGCCAATCCAGAGTCCTTCATGCACAGCCAGGCAGCTCCTGCTCAGCCACCTCCTCTGCAAACCACGGCAGCTCCTGCAATCAAAGGGAACGTGGCCTTTTTTTGTCCTTGGTCTCATTTTCTGCAAGGTACCTAGGGAGAGATCAGCTCCAAAGACTATTTGCCTGGGAATTTTGTGCCAACTCAGCTAGTACTAAGGGTTTCACTGAGCTCTGTGTCTATTAAAAATGCATAATGTCCACTTATATCAAAAGGGTATATTCAGACCCAGTGCTTTCCCAGCGTGTCCCAAGCTTCCTGCTGTTATGGCATGCAGGAGATGGATAGGAAGGAACTGTCCCTGGAGGCCTATATCAGAAGAAGAAAAGGGCACATTCATTGACTATATCAGGGCTGGGTGTGACAGGGGAAAAAAGAAAGAGAAGAGGCATAAAAATGCTCCTGCCACAAAACCTAAACATGTAAAAATTCAGGGAGGAGGGGACGGAGATGTGCTACACCTGAGATTCATAAATATTATGGGGGAGCAGTAAAATTTCGGGCTAAGCCCTGCATCAGTCTCTGAAGGCTCACAAAGGTGCAAGGCATTGGGAAAAGTATCAGGGAAGCTCAGGAGGGACACAGACACACACACACAGAGGTGTTGCTCCATCCCTCTGGATGAAAATTGCGGTGTGACGCACTCAGAGCTGCTTTTGGTGATCAGAGCAGCAGAACAACCGTGCAAAGACACTGCTCTGACATTTTCCAAGGCTGTCCCTTTGAACCTTAACATATCCACTTGTCTGCACGCTGGGTGGGGGTGTGCCACGTTCCCCCAGGGCCGAACTCCAGGACAGGGCCAGCAGGAGGGGTGTGGGAGGAGAGGCTCAGGGATGAAGGATGCTGGGATAAAGGGGGGAGATGTGCTGTTTGCCTGGATCCAGGCAGCTTCACAGAGGAGGGAATGTGAAACAGGCAGCATTGCTGTTGACAGCAGTGTGTATAAACAGAGCAGCATTTCCCTGCTCCCTCCCCCTTCTTATTATAGCACAAAACACCCCGAGTAAAATACATACACACAACAATCCACTATAAAAGGAAAACAAAGCCCGGAGCGCGTGCACGCACACGCAAACACAGAGACACTCTGCTGGAGAATATAGCATAGATCCAATACCTTAAATGTCACTTTTTCAAATATTAATACTGTGCTCCCAGCTAGGTTTATGTAAGGTTTGTTACCACGGGGCTGGAGGCACATGGAAAGCTAAAGGAGATGCTCCCAGCCCCACACCCTGAGGGGGCTCGGGGCTCACTCCTGGAGCCTGCTCTGTCTCGCCCTTCCCAGCTCCACGTGCAGGCAGCAGCAGGGCTGGGACAGACACGCTCCCACCAGGCTTTTTGCTGGGAGGAAGCAGAACTGCAGCTCCTTTTCCCCTCTCCCCCGTCCTTGCCATCTGGCAGTGCCGGAGGAGCCGCGCTGGGCGCCGCAGCCAGGCACGAACAGGAGCAGGGCCTGTCTCTGGGGGAACAGCCACCTCACCAGCTGAGCCGGGGGCACAGGTACCAGCACGAGGGCAAAGCCTCAGGAAATGGCAGGATGTGTTTCAGCAGGGCACACAAACACCGTGCTGGGCTGCTGGGAGCACCCAAGGGCTGGAGGGATCCCCGTTTCCATCTAACCTGGCTGTCAGCCTCTCCCGCTGCCCCAGCCACAGCTCCACCTCCTCCAGCAGCACTGCCTTGTTTTCCAGCCTCAGGCAGCCTAAACATGGGAATTACCTGGCTTTTCCCCCCAGCTCTAGGCTGGGCTCCAGGTTCTCATCACCCTGTGGTGCCAGGCTTGGGATGCACCTGCCTGCAGAAGGGGGTGAGGAAGGGGATGGGCTGGTTGTTGAAATGCCAAACCTGAGCTCAGAACCAACCCTGTCACTGGGGAGGGAGAACCTCACCTGATGGCCCCACTCACCTTGTCATGCAGGTGAGAAGGATTGGAGGCCGTGGGAGAGGCTGTGGAGGGAAAAAATGTCAAAGTCTGGCTACATTGCCAAATTAACACCATTCCCCTTCTTCCCACAGCAGCTGTAGGTGCTCATACCTAGAAACCAAACTAAGAAATTTTTTTAGCCCTCCATCCAACCAACCCCCCCAACCCACTGTCTATGGTGCTCCCTTCAGCCACCACAGTCCATCCCACTCTCTGGAACAGATCCTTGCTCCTGCTTTGGTTGCCATTTGCACACTGGGCAAATAGATCCTCCCAGAAGCACCTGCTACCCTGGTTATTGCTCACCAAGGGCCAGAGAACAACAGGTTTTCCTTTCCACCCTGAAGACAGGGAGATACTTTCTTCCCTGGCAGCAGGGAGGACCTGTTCACCCCTTCAAGGCTCTGGAAGTGGCTGGAGGGCGTTGAAATTCCCTGAGCTGTGTGTGCAGCCCTCAGGATGCTTCTCAGCGTGTGCACAACGTGTTCAGGAGCAGGTTGGGGCAGAGGAGACAAGGAGAGCCTGGTGCTGTATCAGCAGGTGGTGCTCTCCCCTTCAATTAAGCCCCAGCCTGGTGTTTTTCCACTGGGATTTCACCCAGTAAAGACTCCTCAGCCCAACACAAGCCCCTTCTCCTCTGCCCTGCTGAGAGACTGAGCCTGCATCAGCTCAGAGCTCGGGAGACGAGAGCTTTGCATGGAGCTCCCCATGGACAGTGGTGCTCCTCAACCTCCTGGAAGAAACTCTTCATGGGCTTAAAACCCAGCACAGGTGAACTGAACTGAGGGGAACATCCCAAAGGAGATGGTTTAACACATTGCTGGGAGCTGGCAGGAGTGATTCAATAACCCCCAGACTCCTTGTCCAGCTCCAGCTTTTCCCCGATCGTTATCCTGGCCGGGCTCCAAGGCACAGATTGCTCAGAGACCAGAACAGCCCAGACAGTGCTAAATCATACATCCCAACTGCTCTCTGAGGGGTTCTAATTTATTGGGAAGCACCCTCTTAGCAAACAAACACCACCAGCCATCCAGCTCTCTGGCATTGCTGGCTAATTAAGCTGCATTTCCAAACCCTCTTTGCACCCATCAGCAGGTCAGGAACTCTGCTCTTTGCTGGATGCCACAGCTTGAGAGCAGGAGGGAGGAGAGGAAGGCAACACAGGCTGGAATTGTTGCTGGGTGTCTGGGTGTGGGAGTGAGACAATCCCAGATGGGGATCCTTCGTTTTCTGGGGTTGGAGACTTGGAGGCCAAGTCCAAGCCTGCATTTCTCTCTGCCTTAACAATCCAGCTGAGCTGCTGACACGTCCTCTGCCCCATTTCCTGCTCTGCTGCCCCCACGTTTTCTACCACTGCTTCTCCAGGCAGGTTTGGCTCTTACTGAGAGAGAACCTCCTTCAAGAGCAGCTTGTGACACTCTGGGATTGCAACACAATGAACTGATAAAGCGAGACATAGAAGCGCATAAATAATCATAATATCTCACGTCCCAAGATCACACAAGCAATTTAGATTCTTTTTTCGTGTCCCGTTTATAAATATTCATTTCAGAGATGTTTTAAACCAACAGAGCCTGATACAGAATTGCTCCAAAAGCTCCAGCAGCCTGGCATTCCCAGGCAATGTGCTGAAACTACAGCTCTTTGCAGCCTCACCTCGTCCTGGCAGGGTGAGCACAGCCCTGCTGCCTCTTGCCTACAAATATCCACAGAGCATGAGAGCACAGCACGAAAGAAGCAGCAGCAAATATCTCAGCAGCTCCTGTGGCAGTCGTGTCCCTGCCACGTCCCCATTCCCTGCTGTTAACCTCAGCCTCAGAACTCTTACGTGGCAACATGGGAATCACATCACCTTGTCTGGCTTTACCCAGCTGCCACTGAACAGAACCGCTTGGAGATATAAAAAGAAATGTTGTGTTCGTGCCTGGAAAAGAAAAATTAGTATGCAAACAGTGATAAATCCTCTGATGTGCACATTTATGTTTTTATCATGTAGTTAATCAGGGAAGAGTATGTTCAGTTTAGATACAGCTCCACACTTTGCCTCTATAATCCGAATCCCAAAAGAGCCTTATAAAACCATAATCTGCAATGCAAAATTGCAAAGCATATGGGAGTGTCTATAGATTTTCCAAATCACCTGTGCCCTAATTTAATATGAATAACAATTAGTTTACTCTTATCAGTTAATTGTGCCCCTTGTGGATTCAGCAACACTGCATCTCGTCACCAGCCTCCTTTGTCTGAACAAACTTTAATTACACTTCCTCTCGCCCAGCCCCGCTCGCAGCTTCGCCAACAAAGGTGGAATCGCTGCTAAACAAAAATCCCAGCGCCGGTGACAGCAAGCAGGGAGCGTTTTGGGGAGAAGCAAACAGAGCAGGCCGGGGTTAAGAGCAGGGAGGGTGACTCCGGTCCCTGCAGCTCCGCAGGAGCATCCGACATCCCCAGCACCGCAGGGAGCAGCAGGAGGGGCTCTGCAGCCGCAGCCGGCACTGCCAGCCCTCCTTCCCTGTCCCCAGCCCTGCCCCTGCCCCCCGGCCCTGGGCAGCAGCGGCAGGAGGATGGAGAAAGGCTCCGGGCACCTCCTCTGCTGTGATTAGCAGCAGATTGAGAGCCGAGGCAGCGGGGTCCTGTTCCAGCTCTGCTGCTGAGCCAAGCGAGGCACTTGAAGCACCAAGGTTGGCATTGATGGAGGTGATGGGCTGTGCACACCCACTCAGCCGGCCCTAGGGATCAATGCTGCCCTGAAACACCCTTACCGAGCCCAGAAATGCCCCAGCGTTTACCTTTGGCACGGGCTGCACGTTTTCTGTTCAAGGTGCAGAATTCCCCCTTGTGAATCACACAAACAAAAAAAAAAAGCAGATCGAGGACGACTGTTTCCACTTCCATTTCAAACACTGCAGGGTCTTGCACACATAGAGGCCTTCAATCTCAGTTACACCATCACCTTGGCAGCAAAACGTTGCCTTTGCACAGCAGAGGATGCAGGCTACAAACCCTTTGGCAGAGAGGAAGGAAGAAGCCTGCAGCGCAGCAGATAAAGCCTGGGCTGTGAGGAACGCTCCCATCCCACCAGATTCAGCCCAGGAACCAGATGCTGAAGCCACAGAGGATGTGCATCTCCCCACCAAGGCTGTTGGAGGCTCCTGCATCCTGCTGCTGCTCTCTGTTCTCAAAGGATCACTGGGGTTTGGTGCGAATTCTCCCTGTCCCTCCACAGCACAAAAGTCCTGCAGCTTTTTGCCTCACAGCCCTCAGAGGAGGAGTAAGGAAAGGCTTCTCCACAGTCTGTGCTGGTCCCTGCTCGTGCCCAGCCCTGAGCACAGATAAGGAGGACTCTCACCCTGCTCAAGCCAGGAAATTCATCACCTGCCACATCAAATATGCTCACCACCTTTCTACAGCATGACCTCTGCTCCTCTCAGAGATGGGATATCTCCACCCTTACAAAGGAATGAGCTGTGGTGAATACTTAACTGCTTTTATTACACTCCTGTAATTGTTATCATGACCTTTCTATGGACTATTTTGATGTGCCTCTCACCAGGTCATTATTTCTGAGCCATAGGCCCCAGTGGAACAGACACATTAATCTGCTACAGACAGCAAATCCAAAGCTCATGGTGTTTGATGTCTCCTGGTAAAAAAAAAAAAACATGCCACAGCTAGGCCAGGTCGAGCTCTGTCATTCTGGCAATGCCATGAAGTCCCTGATTTTTCCCAATATATCCTCTTTCCTCTCTTGTTGATCACCTCATCAGCTAAGCAAGCAGCAAAATAAAAGCAGCTATAATTACAAATTTTAAATATGGCCAAGAGCAGCTGGAACAGTGTGAGTGGGGAGTCCAAGCTGCAGTGGCCAGGATAATTCTGCAGGCAGCATTAGCTTCTTCAACAGCAGAGTGAGTCACTCCCCCAGCTAATTCCCAGCTAAAGAAAAAAATCAGGCTTTGATTCTCCATGGAGGTAGGAGCAACAACACCTTTGCAGTTCTCATTTCTGCTCCAAGCCATCCCACACAGCACGGTGCCAAACACAGGAGGTACCAGGCAGGACGAGCTGGCAAGAGAGAACAGGATCTGTCTTTTGACCACCTCATTCTTCTCAGAACAAAGCTGTGGCTCAAGCAGGGTTGCTTTGGCTGAAGAAGCCAGAAATATAAACCCAACAAAAGCTTATCCCGCAGACCTGCCAGCTTTGGCAGTGTTCATGCAGGTCTGACAGCCTCACCCTGCAAATAAATTGTTCCTGGTGAAAGCAGAGGAGCGATCTCATCCATCTCAGGGGCTGCAAATCCACTGCTGGCCTTTCAGAGACTGCACTATATTAAGAGAGCTGTTTAAAAGGCTACCAGCTTACCAAAGAACCTTTTCATATACAGAAATATAACATTTGTTAAGCTGTTGTGGCTGCCCCATGCCTGGAAGTGTTCCAGGCCAGGCTGGATGGGGCTTTGAGCAACCTGGAATAATGGAACATGTCCCTGCCCATGGCAGGGGATTGGAACTAGGTGATGTTTAAGGTGCCTTCCAACCTAAACCATTCTATAAGGCTCTGATTTTCTAATTATTCACAAACCTTTCCTCTTTTTCCCTGCTTCCCAGCTACTCATTCCTGTCTAGAATGAAAGGGACAAATCTCCAGCCAAAAGTGAGACGATGTCGTGCTCCCTCTGAGAACAGAGCACACTCCAGGGGAGGGACAGCCCCAGTCCTGCAGGGAGAAAACCCCAAAAAGCCTGGCTGTAACCTCCAGGAGTGCAGTGCTGCAGGAGCACGGGGAGCAGTCTCATTGCCAACGTTCCCTGATGGTACAGGCACAGGCAGGAGAGGGCTCAGCACCTGGACATGAACACGGACACAGAACGTGCTCTGCTGCTGCAGGAACACCGAGCTGGGCTCAGCACCTGGACATGAACACAGACACAGAACGTGCTCTGCTGCTGCAGGAACACCAAGCTGGGCTCAGCACTCTCTGGACATGAACACAGACACAGAATGTGCTCTGCTGCTGCAGGAACACTGAGCTGGGCTCAGCACCCTCTGGACATGAACACAGACACAGAATGTGCTCTGCTGCTGCAGGAACACTGAGCTGGGCTCAGCAGCTGGGCTGCCCCAGTACCAAGGGCACGGACGTGAGGCCTGGGGGGCATTCACAGCCAGCAGCAGCCCCTGCCAGGGAGCTGAGCCCATCGTTTCAAAGGAAGGCACTATTATAAAAACAACCAACATTTCACTTCTAAATAACCACTTTGTGGCTGATCTCAAAGCCCTTTGGCGCAGCTGCTGCAGAGGCAGGGCCGGGGGCTGAGCCCAGCCTGCAGGGCTGCCCTCGCCCGAGGATGTTCCCAAACTGGCCCAAAGTGTGCCTGCAACTAAATAAACTTGCAAATGGCCACTTTAACTCTGTGTTTGATGCTGACCCCTTTTTCCCTCCCCTCTCTGTTCCAAGAAATGCAGCTGTTCAATGCCAGCAGAAGACAGGGAATCAAACCAGCCGGGCTCACTCAGAGCCTGGCTGGTCACGCTTCCCTTCAGGCCTGCAAAGAGCAGCACCAAGACACCAGGTTTGTTTTTGTGACAGTCCAGCAGCTCATGTCCGTTCAGGTGAATTAACTATCGCCCTGATTAGTTCTGATACACACAAGCATCCTCCACCAGCAGCTGAGGAACAAACGGACAGGACAGGAATAACATTTTTCCCTTGCGATGAAAGGAGCGAGCGCAGGAAACAGCCTGGAAAAGACAATCATTTCTCATCCGTGTGACGCTCAGCATCATTCCCACTGGGCAAACCACTTCCAGGAACACATCTGGATTAACCAACGGGGGCTTTTGCCCACAGCCACTCCTGGGAATGCTTCCCAAGGCCGAGCTCTGCAGCCACACACAAAGGTGCAGGCACAGGGGCCGCTCTGGGCTGCTCAGAGCCGACCTTCCCTGCCCTTTGCAGCCTCAGTGGGATGGATCCCCCCGGCAGCAGCCGATGGAGGGAGCAGCCAGGGCCCGTCAGGAAGCATCAGGCTCAGGGGCTGTCACTGGCACTCAGCTCCATCCTCTGCTGCTTCCCTGCTCCCAACAAACACTCTCAACTCTCCCTTCCCTGCCCGCCTGCCCTCGGGCGACACTCACGGGTTTCATTTCCTAAATGCTGTGATTATTATTTCATGGGAAGCTGGCTGGATGCAAGGCTTGATGAAGTGGGCCTGCTTTTCAGGCAGACTGCTGGCTTGAAGGGCAGCCCAAGAAACCTGTGAGGGAAGGGAAATGCTGGGAAGGATCCAAAAGCCTGGGGTAGAGGATGGTTTTTCTCTCCTCTCCTTCTGGTGCCTCACCCCGGGGATCAGACAGCACCTTCTGGTTTAGGACATGGATAAAGGAAAGGCTAAGCTTTGGAGATATCAAGTTCATCCTTAGAGCAAGACACCCAATACATGAATAATGGAAAAGTCTGTAGCAGCTCCATATTTAAGTTTGCACAGACATTTGCACTTAAAGCAGACTCAAATCCCTCTGCTTCACCCTTCCCTGATTGAATCCAGCATCCAAGCTCGGTGCAGTACTCCAAGGGCAGTAAAACATCCCATGCAAACGAAGTAAAATATTAACTCCTATTTGTAGGTGACTTTTTAAAATGTCTATGAAATACTGCTCCATTATCCTCCACCTTTTAGCTCTCCCCTGCCTAAACCCCCAGTCACACACACTATCTGAGCCCGGGCTGCATGTCAAGCAGCAGAAGAGAGCACAAAAGTTTATTTCCTTGATTCTAAGATTAAAACAGCTCAGGACACCTCTAAGAGTCTGATGCACAACTCATCAGCTTCTACTGAAAAAGGAAAGACCAAGCTGTGTAATAAATACCCTTAATAAATGTATAATAAATGTCCTTGTGCCTTCTTATCTGCCCCCAAATAGTGCCCAAAGCAGCCTGAAGCTGTGGGTGTGTTCTCTCCGTGGCAGCTCTGGCCCTGGGCAGCTGTGTGTGGGAGCTGTCAGAGCTCTCCCAGCGCAGAGGAGCAGCTCTGCTCGGCACACCCGGCTGAGCAGCCCCTTCCAGCCCCGTTTGTGGCTCACATGTTCTGCCTGTTAATTGCTGTGTGAAACGGGGAAGGAACAGATGAGGAGAGGGATGCAGCTCCCGACGAATTCCCCGGCGCTGTAAACACGGCTCACCTTGCTGTAAACAAGGGGATGCTCAAAGGGAAGGAAAGGAGGAAAGGCAGAGCACAAAATAGAGGGAAAAATAAATAAATCTCAAGCTTCTCTGCTGCTGCACAGGGGTGAGGACCCCAATCTATTTGGTGTTTCACTCCAAAGGCACTGGGAGCCCCTGGGGAGGACATGGTAATGCCAGCACAGCTACAAACCCTTCCAGCAGCGCTGAGCAGTGCCCAGCAACCTCTTTGTCTTGCTGAAGACACCCAGAATCAAGGCCTGCCAGGCAAGCTCTCTGCCTTCAGAACTAAATCCACCAAGAATGGGAGCAAGGAAGGGTTTAAAAACAAAGCAAAGAGCTTTATTTCATTCAAGCTCTGAGCATCTCTCTAACAGTTGTGTTAGGAGAGGTTTCTGCGCTCTCAGTCACAGCCCCACCACAGAACCGAGGATCTGCTGCCTCTTTGCAGCTGACTCTGCTATTTTAAAGAAATTATAATTTGCTCTTAATGATAATGAGATTTAAAATTAATAGACTTGGGGCTTTAAGCTTTCTGAGTTGCGAATCCATAGGCTACACTTCTAACACACTTCCAGATTTCTTCCCTATAACCACAAGACTAGAATCTTATTTAAAACCCAAAACTTCAAGGTTCCTGCATTTCCAGGAGCAGGGACTCTACAGGGAAACATCAAATACTCTCAGATTCACAATCACATGGCAAAACTTGACAACACTGGTGTATAAACACCCAGAATTGGTGACTAAACTCTTGTGCAGCGATAGGGTCCAACAGCGTGAGTCACTCCATCCCAGAGGGAACTGCATTTCCACTCTCGATGTAGAAGCAACACAAACCCAGCTCATTCTTTGGGAATAGAAGGTGCTGGAAGCCTTAAAATTATGGGCTGGGAAACTCAAGAGCAACAGACAAGTAAATGGTTTTCTACAGATACCCCCCAGCTCCTCGGAGAAAGACACAAATAAGAGAAAACTTTTGTGGGGAATGAACTCTGTCCCTGTTTGGGGCACAAGGACACTGGCTCTGATAGAAGATATCAAATGAAGTCAAGCAGATTAGGGAAAATGACCATGGAAATTTGAATTCACAGGATCCTTTTTCTGCAGACAGATGGTCATTTCAGCTTTCCACTCCCTAATCCCTTGTTCTGCAAAGCAAACAGCCTAAATCCCAGATAATGTAGGTTTTACCATCTCATGCATTTCCCCAGCATTAAGGCTGGCCCAGAGATAGGATACATATGCTTACACATCTGCATGCCCCAGGAATTCACAGCCACAGGCATCTCCCACCTGGATCCAGCACAATCCTGCACCCTGCTAAAGCAGTCAGCTTTTCCAGCAGGCATCCTGGGGATTCAAGGGAACCTTTTCCTGGGAATGGCTTTTCCTAGAAACTGCTGGAGGTCCAAAAACTCTGCTGGGAAGAAATCAGGTGGTCTGGCTGCCACATTTTGCTCCCAGGCCCAGGAAAAAGCTGATTTCTGAGGGAAGAGGGAGAGGAGCAGGAGACTGATGAAGTTTCCCTGTTTGTCAGCTCAAGTGATTCACTGAAGCAGCTCCTCAAAACCTCACTGAGGGCGTTCACAATTAAGCAGATATTGAACTGAATTTCATGAAATATGCATATTGTTTGCTTTCTAAAAAGCTATTTAGATCAGGCCATGAAAAGACCAGAAATTGAGAATTAGAGCAACAATCACTCCCCAAGTACCCTGTAATGAGCTGTGGATGGATGTGGAACAAAGGGAGAGTCTGGAGGAGCTCTGAGAGAGATGCACTGGACACACTCTGCTGGTGTAAATCACCACGTTGAGGAATAGTCCAAAGCTCTCTGAATCAGCTGTAGATCCAGCCTGGCTTCCTCACGGGGCAAAATCTCCAAGGCTGTGTTACTGCAGCACAGAAATCCCACCCACTCTGTAAACGATGCTGGCACCCAAGTCCCAAAGGGGATGTCCCCAGAGATGCACAGTGGCACTTTGCAGGAGCTCCAGAAGCAGAGCAGATCTTCAGGGAGCCCAGGAGATGTGGAAAAGCCCCTGGCTGCAGAACAGAGCCAGTCCAGCCACGATGTGAGAGGCGAGCCCGGGGGCAGGGGAAGGACACGATGTGCCCTGCACAGGCAGTGCCACCCTGAGCCCAGCGCTGGATTCCCTTCCCCTGCTGCAGCAGCAGCACCGGGAGCCCCTCACCCTTCTCCTAAATCATTCTGGGCAGGGAAGGGACATCCCTGACTGGGAGGGGTCACCCTCCTCTTCCTGCAGCCTTGCACAGGGCAGGGTTTGGAGGTTTGGACCTTGGAACGTCTTCCTCGACCCGGACACATCCTCCCTGGGTACATCCCCCCCAACCTGGGCACATCCCCCTGACCCAACACATCCTCCCTGGGCACATCCCCCTGACCCAGCACATCCCCCTGACCTGGGCACATCCCCCTGACCCAGCACATCCCCCCTGAGGTTCCAGAGGAGCCCATCCCAGCTCGGGGTTGCTGTTTCTGACAGGCTGTCTCTCACCCCATGGCTCATTGTTTGTGTTCATGCACGAGGAGTGAATTCTTCATTATTGGAGAGATCTGACATGTACAAACAATTGGAGTAAATTGATTGTATTTTCCAAATCATCACACAGACTCTAATTCTATCTGCAAGGCACACTAATTTGCTCTAGAATTGCCTCCTAAATTAGGAATTAGGGCTTTTGACAGAGAAGAGCAATGACTGTCCCTGTGTCACAGGGCTGGTGGGGGGAGAAGGCTCCAAGTCCCTTCCCAGCTCACACCAAACCTCTTTTGCCCCTCAGAGTGTCCTGAAGGGTGGTGAAGGAAATGGCTCGTTAAAGCTTCCATCCAGAATTTTCAAGGAAGGGAAAAAACCAAAGTGTTCCTTTTAAAATGAACAAAATATTTAAATGTAATTGCTCTATACCCAGAACTCACCTTTTACTCGTGCAGAAATCCCTTGAAAACTGCACACAGAAGGCTTTGCACGTTTATTTCTTCCGTGAGGATGCTCAGCACTGAAATCAGATGTCAGAACAGGCAGGGGGTGGATTTGTCCCTGTGGGAAGCATGGGCCAGGGTGCCCTGTGCTCCTGTGCTCTCCCAGACATGAGGTCATCCATGCCAGCCCCCGAGGGGGAGCTGGGCCGGCTCATTTGGATGGCAGAGAGACAAAATCACTGAGTTCACCTGACTCATGCACCCAAAAAGCGTCTCTGTCTCTAGGAAGGGAAGGGATCAGGGCGTCCTGCACTTCCCCAAATGCCAGACATGAGGTGTTTCTCTCAGACATCACCTTCTCTGCCCAAACCACAGAGATTTCATCCTCCTCCCAGTCCTCAGATGCCCCTTTCTCAGGGAAGGGGAAAACACGGAGTGTGAGAGGTGTCAGTCACATTGCTGAAACAGTGGAAGGAACAGCACGACAAAATCAAACTAAATATATCAGGCTGAACACTCAGGTCACTCTGTGGGTGGTGGAACCACAGAACTCTGAATTTCCCATGGAAATGGATGGAAGTTCAGGCACAGAGCAGCTTTTCCTGTTCCTGGGACAGTTGCAATGTCTCCCACACGGATCCTGGTTTCTCAGAGGGGTGACCTTACACCAGCAGTGGGATTGACACCTTTTTCTCTCCCACCTGTGTTCACAAAGCCTATGGAAAAACAGGATTAACACCCTTTTCTCTCCCACCCGTGTTGATGGAGCCTATAGAAATATAGGATTCTACCAGTCCCTTTGGGAAATAAAAATAACATTCTCACTGAGTTCTTTCTGAGACTGACACATGCTGGAGAAATTTGTTGGGAATTTGAAAAATGGTTCAAAAGTTATCAGAGGGCCAAAGAGAGTGGGATCTCAAAGGCCCCTATCTTGTTTGAAAACCCAAGGAAATCCACCTCAGAGGAATAAATATAATTATCACCAGAGCCCAGAGAATGCTCACAACTTAAGCTGGACCTGGCACAAAGGAATAGATAAATAATGGAGAGGGAAGGGGGAAGCCAACACTGCATCTCTCAGATATGCAAAA
Organism: Climacteris rufus; assembly: GCA_013398175.1. Taxonomy (NCBI): domain Eukaryota; kingdom Metazoa; phylum Chordata; class Aves; order Passeriformes; family Climacteridae; genus Climacteris; species Climacteris rufus. The sequence goes on along the minus strand of VZRZ01006345.1, from coordinate 493,236 downwards.
CCACCCAGCTAAACCCCAGGGAGCCAGAGAACTGCCTTTGTACAGGAATGATTAAAGACAAAACAAACACCACGGAGCTTTTTCCCCCTTTGCCTTTCAACTCCAGCAATTACAGAAACTTAACCTGAAGCACACTCTGCCTGCCAGCAGCTGATCTGCAGGGCTGGTGTGTCCTTCACTTCAAACCCAGATGGGCAGGGAGGTGAATTCCTGGAATTCCATGGAATGGGTTGTTGGGTGGCAGGACCGATGATTTCTTTCTCTCCTCAGCAACACAAATTCCCTGGCATGAATGGCAGAGCCGTGGAAGGAATTCCTGAGGTCAGCCAGGACTGCCAGCCTCCCTCCAGGACACCGAGTCACTCAGACCCCTGAGAGGAGCCAAGAGTCATTTAGGAAAGGAGGATTTCACCTCTGAAAACACTGCTGGAATTTGCCTTTGGTCCTGTGCCACCCACAGCCTGTTTCCAAAATCCTCAGCCTCACTCAGCTTCATGCAGCCAAGTGCACTCAGAACAAGTATTTTCCTGGCATTTAACTGTTTTTTTTGACCTCTGGAGGGTGCATTCCCAAGGTTTTCCCTTGCCCACAAGCACGAAGGAGCAACACTCACTGTGGCAGAGAAAGCAGCACAGTGAGAAGTGAACCACAGTGGGAAAGAACAGAATTGCAGGAGCCAGAGCTTTTGATGGGCAAAGAAACTGCTCAGGGGATGCAGGGGAGGCAGGACCACGGAGCAGCTGGGCAGGGTACCCAGCACTGGGGCTGCTCTCAGGGGACAGCAGAGTCACTTTGGCTGTCACTGCTGCTTGCACAGCTCCCTCAGAGGGCCCAGATGTGATAAACTCCCCAAGCACAGCCCAGCCATGGCCAGGTGAGCGATGTGGGGCTGTGCTGGGGCCCTGCACTGCCTGGAGCAGCGGGGCTGCCTCAGCATCCTGCATCCCTGCATGCTGCAGGCACAATGCAGCACTTGGTTCTGGAATCCTGCTGAGAGCCGTGCTGGGAGAGGCTGTGCAGCTGCAGCACCCTCGGGGACACACATCACTGCCCTCCTTCATGGCAGGGAGAACTGGCCCTCCACGCTCCTGCAAAAAAAAAACAACCAAAAAACAAAAGCAGCTGTTATTTGTTGTTTTGGGGGGGCTCTTGGGTTTGGGTTTGTTGTTTGGAGCTGTGGTGGTGAGTTTGCCTTCTTTTCCCACTGAACTGATTTATCCAGGGTTTGTGCTGCCAATCCTCTCCTGGAGGTGCCAAAACTGCAGGCAAGGGGGGCTGGGGCTGTCCTCACACCTTTGGCAGGAAGGATGAGGCTGTGGTTAAAATCCTGTATTTGCTATCACAGCAATTTCTACACAGGAAAAAGGGAACAATTTATAATGATCCTGAATGCACATTTTACCTAAGAGCAGTTTCCCACAAGGTTAATTTGTGTTTGGGCCAAAGAAACACCTTGGACAACTTTTAATACCATTCCTTTCATCCAAAACTGGAGAACATTTTTGTGTGCAGGCAGAGCCTAAACAGACTCCATGGAAAACCCAAAAAATTCAAGTCTAGCCCCTTCCCTTCCAAAAACAGGTGGGGGGGAAAAATACAGCTTTTTCTTTCCACTGTAAGACAGAAATACAGCCACAGTTTTCCTTCCCAAATGGTCGTTTTTTAAATAAAACCACCTCATCCATTTCATAAAAGCAACTCATTTTAAAATAGCACTAGTTTGGCATTAAAAATGTTTCCCCTTCATAAAACACCGCAGCTACATTTTTAATATAATAGCAGTTCACATCATCCAGAAATATGCTGTAGCTTATATTTAAAGGGATATTAAAAATGTTTCCAAGGCACAGTTGCTATTCAAAAGCATCCTTCCCCTTTTCCTCCCCACAGAGGGGATTAAATAGCTTTTAAGAAAGGTAACAAAGGGGTTTTCTTTTTAAGTGACAACTGTTGCCCACTTTTCAGCCAGAATTCTGCAAATCATCAGTGCCCAACCCAACAGAAGGTGGATGAGGAGCCCAAGCTCAGAAAGTTTGATTTCCTCTCTGGACTCCGGTGTCCACTCAGACACTGATGGCAACAGACACTTTCACATTTCTTGTGTCATCTAAACCCTAAATTTGGCTTCCAGATCACCCACAAAAAGCAGAGAAGTGGAATGTCAGGTCCTGCTCCTGCAATCAGCCTCCTGCACCCAGAGCCCTGCCCAGCCTCGAGCAGGGCATTGTGCTGACAGGCACTGGCTCACACACACATTTGGCTGGAAATCACAGCCTATTGTTTTCTTTCCTAAGAAGCAGGATGTTTCATTAACTAAAAGCAAGTCATTAAGGGAAAGGGGGAAAAAAAAGAGAGCTAAGAAATGGGAAATCCAAAATAATTCTGTTCATTTTCCAATAGTGCTGCAATCACTTAGATGCACTGAGAAACACTGGCACGAAATAAATGTGAGAATAAGAGGCTGACCCTGTGCTGCCAGCTGGCTGCAGAGCTCACAGTGCTGACAGCAGTGCCATAAGTTGGTTTTATTTTTCCTGGTCAACCCATGTGTCCGTGGCAATCCTTGCTATTGTCTCACAACTGCTGCTCCCTGTCAGCCTTGGCCTTCATCATGTAATATTTCTTAGATGAATTAGATGCTTCAGCTCCTCCATACTTATAAAAAAAAAGCCTCTCTGGGTTTGTCTTGCTTGTATAAACCTTCTACCTGTGAAACATCCACTCCCTGGGGTTAAATCCGGGTATTGTCCCCAGCCCACTCAGCCACCTGCACCAAACCTGAAACTCCATTTCTATCACACCATTTCAGCCATCCCACGACATTTTGGGGATGCAAAGTCTCTCCAAACCCTGGAACACTTTTGGAAGCCACTGTAGGACAAAGTGTTGGAGGCCAGGGCATGGTTGATGTGTGCAGGAGGCTCTGGGACACAAGGAAATGGAAGTGATCAGCAGAACCAATTTGCTGTGTGGCTGTGGAGGGAACACTGTGAACACACAGGAACAAGGTAAATCTGAGCAATTTGCACCTGGAATAGCAGAAAACTTATCAAGGGGGGAGAGAGGTGTTCTGCCAGCAAACTGGCACCTCTCTCCTCCATAAATCCCCGTGCCCAGGAGCTCCCAAGCCTTGCTCACATCCCTCTTTCCCTCGGGGAAGTTGGCACAGGAGTCCCAACTCTGGCTCCCTCTGCAAATCGAGGAAGCAAGTTAAGCTTTCCCTCATCCTGCCTGGAAAAGAGACAGAGATCACTTCCACACAGCTAAAAGCCCAGCTGCTTCTTCCCAGATCTCAGCTCCTTTGTTTTTAAAAGGACTGGGACAAAGCTGGATATACAGATATTTATTTTCCCGATGGGTGGAACTGGAAGCAGTAAGCAGTGAAGTGCTTTGCCTAAGGCAACAGATCAGCTCAGCAGTGAAATGTAAAATCTGTGTGTGACCCTCGATGGTTTGATCATTACCCACCCTGCCTGGGCCACCTCCTGCCTGATCTGCAGCTCTTCTACATCCCCGCACCATTAGTCTGCTGTTTTCACACAGGTTGGATTTACACGGCACTGAAAAGGAAAATATTTATAGAAAGGGCCACAGCATTTGCCAGGTGGGGATTCTGCATTAACGAGGCAGGGATGTGGAATTTATCAGGCACAGATAAGCTCTTGAGGAACTGGGGGAGCAGTGTTCATTAGCTGGCAAGATGCATTCCCAGGCAGCAGCAATGTTTCCCCTTCGATCAGCAGATCACACCTTTTGCAGCAGGATTAGTTGATGCCTTTAATGATAATGTAAGAAGATTAGACTTTCCCTTTCTCTCCTCAATTCAAAGCTCTTAAATACAGAGAGCCAGCGATATTTCTTGAAATATCAACATGGAATTACCACTCTCCTCACAGGGAAAGCTGGAGAGGCCATCAGAGTGGAGCAAGGGTATTTGCCTTAAATATATTCCTACAACAGCTCAGCAAGAGAAAACAGAAGCAGATGAAGGCCCCAGATCACATCTCCACGAGGGCCTGGTACAATGACAGTGCTCAAGAGATTAGAGATGCTCTTGGTGATGGAGACCTGAGATAATGCAAACACTGAGCTGCAGCCAAGCCCTGAGCAGCCAGCACTGCCTCTTTGGATGCTCTGGGGCCAACTGAGCCAAGGCTGGGGAAATGGCCATGGATCCTGGGATTTGGGAAGCAGGGGAATCCCATCCTGCTCTGTCCCTAACAGCTGCTGCTTGTGAAGGGGTTTGCAGCTTAAGTGCTGGTATCCAGGGGATATTTCTATTGGAAGATGCAAATGAAGGAACATTTCTCTAGCACAGAAAGCTCTAATTAACAAATAGTCCATCCAGGCTCAGTTAAATATTTAAATGATCTGACAGAGCTGAGCAGGGCTTGGAAACTGAGCTGCAGCATTATTTGAAAAGCAGGAGGGCTCCACTCTGAGAGTTTAGGCACAGGGGAGCTGGGAGTAAGCCAGAGGGAATAAAGATAAAACCAAAGGTGTAACAGAAAATTGGCAGTGGATGGGAGGGGGGAGCTTTCTGTGAATTAAATGATTCAGCTCAGATCCTGTTAAACTTCCCCAGGCTCTGATCCTGTTGCTGAGGAACAGGAGAGCGCTGCACTTGGTTTGAGCACCCACAACCAGGGGTTTCTCATGCATCCCCCATTCCCAATTCATCACTTGCCTCGCCAGGGAAAGGCTGCCTGGCACACAGGGAGTGCTCTCCTTGGGTAGGCATTTTATCAAAACCTTTCTGGAGTGATAAAGGGCTGATCCAGGAAAGCTTTCACAGGATTTCAGTCTTAAGGTGCCCCTGAGCCACAAAGTGGTGGTGTGACTGTTTGTAGCACATGAAACATCCAGCCCTTCCCATCACAGGGAGATAAGAACATCCAAAGTGCCAAGACAAGAGCTGCTTGTGTGGAACTAAAGAGAAAGGCAGAAATACTCCTTTTCTCTATATTTTTTTAACTTATTTTTACAACCTTTTATGTGTGACATTTTTCTCTGTTAAGGCCTAGGGGATGACTTAGAGGTGAAGAAAGTTCTTGATCCCTACAGGACTACAGAGGGTTTGAGGTTTTGCTGAAGAATGATTTTTAATTCTAAAAAATGCCTTTGGTTTCAGTCCTCTGAAATTCCATATCATGGATTCATGAGGCAGCAGCTCTTTCAAGGCAGGGGGACAGACAGAGCTGGGCACTGGCACAGGGGCTGGGGGGATCCCTGCTCTGCTCCACCCCATCCCTGAGCCCAGGAGAGGCTCACCTGGAGGGCTTTGGTTTCCCTGCCTCCCTGGACACTGGGATTTCAGGGATGTGAGAATTTCCACCCATAAATGGCAAAAACTGAGCAATCTCCAGGTTTTCTTGTAGCTGAGCAAACTCACAGAGGGTTGTGATAAAAAAAGAAATAAAGAAATAAAACTTGTTTCTACTGGAGCATCTGGAATAAACCCAAGCTCAACAAAGGGATCTCATTTCTGGTAACCAGACTAGTTTATGTTTAATTTCATATCATTCATCTTCCCCGTGGCTGTACCTCCACCCCTGTGTTTCTGCTGCTCCCTGAGCCAACAGAATGAATAAAAATCCCAGGTTGAGCCTTTATTAACGTGTGTAATGCAAGTCAAGCTGCTTTGAACATCCTCTTGTTGGGTATTAATGCAGCATGCCATTTGTTACACGAGTATTTTGCTGTGGCAGACAGAAAGTGACATTTATGGGTCTATCATGAGAATGAATTTCACCATCCATTAAAATGATGTACAGGTAAACACTCCATTCATTTTAAATCCATGAGCTTTGGTTCTTTCTCTGCTCTGGTGGATGGGTCCATCAATACAGCCACTATTAGCTAAACTCTTTACTGGGAAGTGAGAACGACTGAAAAATGTTACAGGCCTGTAATTAAAGGGGTTGTAGCTTGAAGGGAGAGTAGAGGAATTAAAGTCATTGGTGAGCTCTCCTCTTATAGATCTGTGATGCATCTCTGGAGCTGGAAAGGCTGGAAAGGATGTCCCATGCCATCAGCAGGAGACATCAGCCAGCCCAGAGCCACATTTACAAAATACACACCTGCAATTCAAAGTAAAAAAAAAAGGTCAGTGTCTGTAAAATCTATAAATCTGGATTTATAAACCCCTCTGTGGGGTGCAGGCACTAAAGGAAGACAGGAGAGTGCAAGGTGTTGGTATTTGGACCTCAGCTACAGCTGAAGCTGTCACGTTGTGGGGCAGGCTGGGGTCACTCAGCACCATGTCCCACCCAGGGGGTGGCCACAGCTGAAGGAGAAGTTCTTATTCCTGTGTTTTCAAAAGCTCTGTCCAGGAGGTTGTACATGCTGTAAATTTGCTAGAGAATTGCTGTGGGAAGTGAGCAAAGCAAAAAGCAAATGTGCTCCAAACGTGAGCCACGTCCCTTGGAAAATGCAGCACTGTTGTTTACCCACTGTAATTGCAGAAATTAAGGTAATAACAATTACAGTTAAGTGACTCATATGTACTACTGTGCAATTCATTTAGGCTTAGAGGCAAGGCTATTGTGTATTAAATAAAAGGCAGTGGTGATGTAGGAGGTTTTCTGTGTGATTCAGGCCCTGGCATCACTCAGGTGGGCCCAGGGGAGGCTGCAGGGCCCTGTTGTCTAAAACAAGGGAAAAAAAACTTTGCAACAGGGTTAGAACAGTAACATAAAAAAGCAGGTGCTTTATTGAAAGCTTTCAAGGTACATCATGTGGCTCTATGCACAATTGGCATTGGGTTTCTACAGTTTTTATAAGTTTAACAAATTAACATATCAATCGAATATTGTCCAGTTAAAGGAGCATTCAATTAGGTCATCCTGCCCCATTGATGTCAGCCCAGGGGGCTTCTTTGCCTTATTTCTTGTTCTGTCTTCTCAGATTCTGGCTACAAAAACAAAATGTTCTCTGCTTGGCAGTTGGACCAAACAATATTTCAGGAATGTGTTAGAAGCTCGGCTTATGGTTCTAAAATCTAAGAAAAAGGGTAGGAGAAGTACTGACAGCAGTCTACAGAGCTACAAATACATGAAAATTCTACAAAAAGCGAATCTTAAGGCATCCAGCTCACACTGAAGGTGTCTCTGATGACCTCTGGTGCTCTTTGCCAAGCCAGGATGCTCAGCTGCCTCTCGTGGCCCAGCCCAGCCTGGGAGAGTTGTGTCTGCTCCATCTGAGCTCAGGCTGGGTTTGTTTGTCATTCCTGTCCCTCTGGAATGTGTTCCTGAGCTTGGTTTTCACCATTTCAAGTAAATATTGGGGCTCTGCTGGGCTGCCTTGGGATGAGTGACTGCTGGAGGCTTTGCCATGGCCTATGACACAGCATTAATTAGCCAGGCTTGTTGCCTGAAAAGGCTGCCCAAAAAGTGAGTCTAGGCAGGAGTAAGGGAATAAAGATGTGTATTTATTGGAAAGGCCTTCAAAGGTACATTTAGGGCAGACAGAGCCCTCCAGGGGCATCACCCAAAATGGACAGCGAGCCACGAGTTCTCCACACCTTTATAGGTTTGGTCCATTTGCAGATCAGCATAAATTCACCAATTCAAACTTTGCAATTTCCCCCCAGCTCCCTTTAGAAGCTGGGCCTGGGCAGTCTGAGTGTCCTTGAAGAGCAAGCCCAGAGAGGCACTGTTATGTCTATTTTAGCATGAGAGCACAGCAGCCAACAGGCTATGAAGCATCCCAGAGTTACACATCAGGCAATCCAGAATTTGAAAAATAGAAGGGTTAAACCCTAAGGCAACAAGAGAACAGCAGCTCACAGGCTGTGGAGCATCTCAGAGTTACACATGAGGCAATCCAGAATTTGAAAAATAGAAGGGTTAAACCCTAAGCTGACAGGCTCGTCAGGGCTGGGTTCTGTCCCTGTGTCACTGGAGGTCACAGGGATGCTCCTGCCCCCACACCCAGAAATTCTGCAGCAGCTCCCCCAGCTCTGAAATCACAGTGACCACCACAGCAGTTCTGCTCCCAAGACAAATTGTCAGCTCCACACCCACTTGTTGCATTTCCATGCAGCTTTTCCTGCTTTGGTGAATATTTGAGCCACTGAATCTCTAATTCTCCCTGTCAGCTTTTAACTGTTGACTTGCTGACACCATCAGAATAGGGCTGTTCACAGCAAAATGTGTGCCCACAAATCAAGAGAATAAAATATTCCTGTGTCTCTTTTTTTAATTCCAGTGGCTGCATTTCCAGAGTCTAAATATTTCTAACTTCAGCCTATGATTTATCACCTGCAGTCTCCTACTCATCCAGAAAGAAACAGAGAATTTTAAAGTCATGGCAGGAAAACTTTTAAGAAAGAAATATCTTTCTTTTCCGGATAATATTCTTAAAAAGAAGTGAAAAAAGAGTATAGAAAATCAATGCAAAAAAATTATTTCTAAGTAGGATGTGTTATAAAATGCTTCTAGAGGCATCAGCAGGTCTAGGATTCCCATAAATAAGTTTTCCATAATCAGTCAGTATTTAATTAACACCCAGAAGCCGCCTGACAGAATCTAAATGGAATCTTTAAGACACTTAATTTAGAAAGTGTTGCTGAAATGTATTGCAAATGGTTCTCCTGGCCAGTTGTTTCTCTCCCACAGATGCAAAAGCTTTATCTCATGGGCAGCTTGTCTGTCTGAGTTTGGGGAAAGCTGAAAAGCAACAATTGACTTTCAAAGTGGATCTATTTAATTCATCCTTCTCTTTCTTTCAATTACAGCCCCTTCCCTGAGGAAGGGAAGAGAACCTGTTAGCTGAGGCTGAGACAAGCAGAAAGCAAGAGGGTATTTCCCCCAAAACTGCTTTAGGAATAATTATTAAAATTTCACATCTCTTGTTCTATCAGGCAAAAGGATTATTTTCAGAGTAATCCTCACTCTCCTTGCTAATTTCCCTACATATTCATTTTGACATGGATGTCTTCAGCTGCCTTTTTGTCAGCTGAGCTTTGCCTTTGATCTCTTCATTAGCAGGGGTCCTGGGGAACGTGTTTTTATTAAAAACCGTGCCCTGGAAAATGTTCTAGTGCAAAATCAGTCCTGCTGTGGCAATCACTGCCTCACAGGTCGCAGAGCAAGGGTTAAAGATCGGAACTTCTGGTACAAACCAGGAGAGATTTGCTGGAATTTCCACTGGAAGAAAGAGAAGGGTTCAATTTGTCTGCAGAGCCTGGACAAATCCCACTGAAAACCCACCCTGCCAAAGGTATTTTCTGTCAGAGTGGGTAAAACAAATGTGAGGGGGAAAGTGCAAGCAGAGGGTCAAGGATTCCTCTCCCAACACAACCCCACAGCCTCCAGACTTGGGGATCTCCAGATTCTTCCATTGCCTGTGACATCTTTGCATTTCACAGGCCAGGAAGGGCTTTTCCCTTTTTCCCCCATTAATTTCTGCAGGCATTCTCACATTTGGCATTCTCACATAGGTACAAACAACCTAGAAATATCTTGCATTTCTTCCTGGATTCTCACTGTCTCTGCCAGGTGAGACCTGAGACCCTTCTCCAGTGTTTGGGGATTGCAGCTGCTGTGGAAAGCTGGGCAGGGAAGGAGGAGGGAGCAGAAAGATGAGCACTGAAGCCCCACAGCTCCTGTTTTTCCATGGAGGGTCCTGCAGCAGGGTCAGCCCAGGGAACAGAAATTCCAGCTGCTGTGGATACAGCTTGGCCCTGAATAGAAGGATTGCAGAGCTCCCTCCTGGGCTGGGACAGCTTTCCTGACAAAGTCTTGGTGAGTGCAGTGGCACAAATCCCTTTGTGTGTCCCACACAGGGGGCAGGGAACCAGCCTCTTCCAGCCCCATTTCAGAGTCCTTTTGGTTGGAAAACACCTCCAAGAGCATTGAGTCCAAGCTGTGACCAACCACCTCCTTCAGCAGACAGAGCACTGGGTGCCACACTGTTAGCTCATGATTTCAGCAGACATCCTTAGCACTAAAAATACCCAGCTCTGGTGGGCACTTGAAACTCTGGGTCCTCCTCATCTTGAAAGTTTGGCTGGAAAACACCCAGCTCTGGTGGGCATTTGAAACTCTGGGTCCTCCTCATCTTGAAAGTTTGGCCGATTTCCCACCTCACCTGCACTTCCCACCGCACACAAACCTCAAGTTTCTCTGCAGCCCCAAGGCAGGTGAGGTACCAAGATGATGTAAGGCACAGTTTGGCCCCAAGAAAACCCCTGTAGCTGTTCGGAGGAGGTGCAGAGCAGCCCCTGGAGCTGCCTGGGTGCTCACCCACCGTGTCTGCTCTCACCCAGCCCTGCACAGATGTCTCCTCTCAGAGGAGCAGGCACAGGCTGCAGCTGCTGCTCAGCACTTTCCAGGCAGCTGTGCCCAGCCTATTGTTCCCTCCGAGGACAGGGGATGTTTGCAAATGTGTTTGAATTCCCCCAGCCACAGTGGATGCAGCCCTGCCAGGGTTTTAGCTGATTGTAATGGACACGAGATCATTTGCACATTATAAAGATGGGGTTACAATGAAGAATGATTGTTTTTAGCCTGATAAGGAAGGGTTTGAGAAACAGCCATTTCTTTTTTTTTTTTTTTTTGTGAAGCCCAGGCATTCAGTGCCATCCACAAAATGGCTACAAATCAGAAGAAGGCAGCATCAGCAGAGAGAAAATGATCTGGGGAGGCAACTCATACTGGCCATGTGTGTTTTCCACTCTTTTTTTGGCAGCAGGATATGAGACACACAGCTTGGAGCATCTCCCTGCCACTGGAGGCAAAGTCAAGCCTAATCTCAGCCCGTGGGCTCAGTTTGTGTGCAGATCTTGCTCACAGGCTGAGCAAAGCACAACAGAACACAGGCTGAGGGTCCAAGCCCGAGAGTTTTCAGCGCTGCCCCCAGCTCAGAGCATCTCCTGCTGCTGGAAGTAAAGTCAGAGCTAATCTGAGCCTCTGGGCTGCTTGGCTGCAGAGCTTGCTCACAAACATAAACCAGGCTGAGTGTCCAGCCCAAAGTGTTCACAGAAACCCTCTCAGAGTCAGGGACAGAAGAGGAAAGGGCTCCCACAGCAGCACTCAGCCCAAGGGTGCAGGGGTGATGTGGCAGCCCTGAACATTGGGCATTTATTGTTATTTTGGAGTGGAGTTCAACTCCTTCCACTCCACTTCCTCGGCAGTCTTTCATCACCTGAGCAGGGAGGGATAGTAGCAGGAACCATACCCCCCTGTGCTCTGGCTATTCACTAAAAGAAGACATTTATAGGCAGTGAAAAAACACAGAAAATAGCTCAGAAAGTGCCTCTAGGAAGATTCTGCAAGACGGGGGTCAGGACACTCATTCTGAGCTGAAAACTGCTCTGCCCGAGGCTGTGAGAGGGTCAGAGTGTTCTGCATCACTCAGGGATGAAGAACCCAGCAGCTGCCTGGGCTGGCTCCAAACACAACTCAAAGGACAAACAAAACCTGCAGCCCCCAAAGTGCCAAGCTCCCACTTGTATGACAGAAAATGCAACCTCACCGCTAATTAATTCACTTCTGCTGAGCATTCCAAGATCCCTACATAAAAGGCTCCAAATAAATGCAAGGCATTGTTAAGAAAATGTTCAGTCTTTTTGACAAATTAATTAATTTGTGGTATTTCCTTAATGACAAGCATTATCTAATGGAACTAACACAGCAGATCAAACAGACGTGTCCCACTCATCAGCTAATCCAGGGAGAGAGAGTGATAGGAAAATGTCTGTAGGGTTTAGCAGGGGAATACCAAACAAACAGGCAATCACATATGTTTCATTTCATTTAATATCTGCTGTGTGTGAATAAACATTTCATATCACACCTTTTGATGGCTGCCACAACAATATTTCAAAGGGAGAGCTCCTTCTTCACAGGGAAAGTGGAAGTTGTTCTTCTGTGAGATGGGAGAGATGAAAGGCAGCTTTGCAGTGGAGTTGCAGCACAGCCCCAGCCCTTTTGAACCATCAGGATTTATATGTCATTAAATAATTAACTCAATGATGCATGAGAGAAAGTAATGTAAAAGATCTCCATTAATTGCTTTCATTGCAGCAGACACCGGGGCTTCATGATGAGATACAAGCAGGGTGAACTTTGTTTCAGAGATTGCCTTTTAAATGCAGTCATAAAAAAAGTGAAAAATGGCTCGTTCAGATGGGACTTTTGTTTGCTGGAATGTGTTTGGTGTTGCAGTGTCTTTGCCTTAAATTAACTGACATAATCAGATGCCAAGCTCAGCCTTGCCCTTGTGCCACTGGCTTTGTGCTGTTCTCTCTCTCCTCATGAATTCCAGGGACAGTAAGAGGCATAGCAAGCCATGTCTGAACTATGGATTTTTAATTAATTTATCTGCTGCCTTTTATCTCTCAGTATTCACAGGCTGGTATAAGCAATTTGGTTTAAACTGCCTGCTGCATTCTGCCACCTCTCTTGGGATTATCCTGTAGTCTAATAGGATATAATTCCTGATTGTGTCAACCTCTCTGCGCTTTATTTAATCCCACAAGTTTTTTTCAGACTTTTCTGTGTCACCCTTAAACTCCTTCCTATGCTGGTGCTCCCAGCCTCTGGCAGACTTTTCCTGCAGACTCTGGAAGGAGAAACTGCAAGGCTCAAGTCTTGAACTCAATCCCCAGGGCATCCCCACTACACTAAATTAAATAGTTGGATGAGCAATTGGAGCAGAACCAGAGAACAAGCCACAACCTCCACTCTGACCCGAGCTCTGACAAGCCTGGGGGCAGCTCCAGGGTCAGGATTTCAGCTGAATTTAGAGTAAGGCTCTGCCTTCTTCTGCCAACCTGTTGCATTTTAAATGAGTGGGGTGAGCTCTGCTGACGGCAAGAAAGGCAGCAGTGAAATAACAATTAGTTTAGGATTCTGATAAAAGGTCTTCAGTTAGAAGGGAGCATTCCTAATCCCAGCTTTAGCATGGGTGGATATGAAGTCACTTAACAGAGCAGATTTGCAGCACAATTTGTGTGCCAATGCCCAGGCTCTCACCTCAGCTCATGCTGAGATAACCTGCACTTAACCCTGAGGGAAGATCAGGATTATGTGGTTTTATGTGATCCAGATGGGGCTATTTTAGCCAGGTTGCTGCTTCATTATTTTAAAGGTTAAAAAAAAAAAAAAAAAGGAAAAATGAAAAAGGATTAATCTGGTGCTTGGGATGAGGTGAGAAAAATTCTGCCAGGCTTTTATGTTCACCCCTGCCCACTGGGCTCACGCAGGAATCCATTCCCCCTGAATTCCATGCTGCCACCTTGGCTGGAATGGGCACACAAAGGCTGGAGAGGAGCTCTCCTGTCCCTTTGATGCCTTTAACCTTTACATGTCTCATATATTTGTATTCCTGCAATTCTGTAGTGTATAACTCTAAATTCCACATAGAGTGTTAGCTATTGTTTTTCCCATTTTGGTCAGACAAAACAATTCCTCTCTAGGGCTGGGAACCAAGGACACTTCACTGTCTCAGGCCCCTGGAAATGTAAACAAAAGTGGGATGGGGAGGGAGCAAACTGGGGGTGAATGACTTCATTACCTGGAGCTGTAATTGGAAGATTAACCCCCAATATGCAAATGGACCACACTTATAAAAATATGAAACCTGGACCTGTCATCCATTTCTGGGTTTAGCCCCTGGGGAGGGGGAGGCCTGTCCTAAATGTACCTGAAGGCCCTTCAATAAATAAAACCACTTTTTCATTCTCCTAATTTCGTAGGTCATCCCTAAAAGGCATCAGTGCAGCAGGAAGAGAGGAGGGGAGAAGCTGATCCTGCAGGATTTTTGCACAGACAGGAGACACCAGTGCCACCAGTGGCTCCCAGACTGGAGGTGGCTGTCCCTGGGTCACAGCCACAAAGCTCATGAGGGGAAAAGGACAATTTCGGGACTGGAAGTGACCTTGGCAGAGCCCTCACCTGAGCTGGGAGAGGTGATGGCAGCAGGGAGAGATGCTCTGTTGGCTCTTCAGAGCTCAGAGTTTTTATCTGATCCCAGCTCCACCCCAGGAGGAGATGCTGAGCCTCCAGGATGTGGGAATGGCCAAGCAGAGGTTGTTCCCTGTCCCTGGCCCTGCTGTGTCAGCTTCCAGGGAGAAACTCATCCTGAGAGTCCCAGGCAGCCAGTGCTCACTTCCCACAGGCTCTGCTTCTGCAGGGAAGTGACTTGCAAAGACAAAAATCACCTTGATCGTGACAGTGAAAGAAAAGGGTGCTGCTAATGGGCTCTTAATTGGGTGGGATTGGCAGTCAGAGCCTGCTCCAGGCTCTGGAAACCAGAAGGAATGGACTTCCCATGCAGGCAGTGACACCAACCCTGGTCTTCACATGGGCTGCCTGGAATGAGCTTCATTAATGTTTTCCTGGGTATAATCCATCATCCCTTCAACAATGCATTTCTGACAGTTAATTAGACTCCACAGAGTGGAATAAGTAGCACCGTGTTTGGAATTATAATCCCTTCCTGAAAAACAGATCACAGGAGGCCTTTCACCAGCCCAAGCTCTTGGACATCTTAAGGAGTTTTTAATCCAAAATCTTGGTAAACTGGGCTCAGTAAAATCTGCAGCAGGTTTGCCAGTGGCTTCATTCCAAAGGAACCAGAGGCCACCTGTTCCTTACCAAAACCCCACGCAAATAAACCCATACACAAATAAATTCAGCCCCTCTGAACAAAGGTGAACCCATTACTTGCCCTGGGTGACACTCAGGGTGTGAGAGATGCAATCTTTGTCAAATTTCCTGCTGATTTCAGTGGGGTTGGACATGAGAAGTCACTTCCATGGACGACACAGGATGGGAAATGCTGCAGGAGGGACCTGCTTCATCTGCATTACTTGGGACATGTGGGATTTTTGGAATGATACTGTTATTCACTGAACAAAGCCAGGAACCTGGGAGTGGCTTCTCAATGATAAAAATGATCACACTGAGTAACAATAATACTGAGACTGGATTCATAATGTTGGTGACTTGGCTAGGTTAGGAAATCCTAAGGCAGGAGAGCTCCTGGGGATGCCCAGCAAGGGATGTGATGTTACAGAGGAGGGCAGGACTGGCTCTGTGATGGATGGCACGAGGCAGGAGAGATGTTTTCCCACAAGGTGTCCACTTGCTCCAGACATGCAGCAGTGCTGTTACCTCCAGCCCCAGGCACAAGCAGCCTGCTTTGCCAGCTGGCAGTGCCACCGAGTGTGACAGGGAGAGCAGCAACTTTCAACAGGCCTAGACCACTGCTTCCCACACCTGGCACCCTCTCCCTCTGTCTTCTTGTTCTTAATTGGTTTTTAATTTACTGCTTATCTAGGCAGCATTTGAAAGATGTCCCAGCCCTCTCTGGATGTGAATATTCCACCGAACATGAGCGTGAATCTTGGATTGGAAAGCTCCTACAGCCATCTGCAAGTTTCCTCTTCCTCAGCTGGTGAAAGGAGACCCAGTCAGTGCCTTCAGCTTCTTACCCAGGCTGGGCTGCCCACGTACCCCTGGTGCTGGACAGAACTGGGGATGAGGGAGCACAAAATCCTGGCTGCTCCCAAAGCAGCTGCCAAGGACAGGGCTCTGCTCCCCGGGCTGGGCTGAGGCTGTGGTGAGGCTTTGGGCCAGAGCCAGGGCTCTCCAGGATCAGCTGTGCCACCCCAGCTTTCTTTGTGGGCCGGGCACAAGAGGATTTAAAACTCTGGCTGTTTGCTTCTTCAGAGGAATCTGTTCCTGGAGGCAGCGATGCTGCAGCTGTGAGCACAGCCAGAGATCCACAGGGACAGATCCGTGCACACAAAGTCCCTGCACACAAACTCCCTGCACACACAAACTCCCTGNCCAGCTTTCTTTGTGGGCCGGGCACAAGAGGATTTAAAACTCTGGCTGTTTGCTTCTTCAGAGGAATCTGTTCCTGGAGGCAGCGATGCTGCAGCTGTGAGCACAGCCAGAGATCCACAGGGACAGATCCGTGCACACAAAGTCCCTGCACACAAACTCCCTGCACACACAAACTCCCTGCACACAAACTCCCTGCACACAAAGCTGCTTCTCCTGTCCCTCTGTTTGGTCCCTCAGATTTTAGATTAACTGCACTGCCCCCCAATCTTCCCTCCTGCTGCATATCAGTGTTTGCTTAGAGCAGCAAAGCTCAGCAGCCACCCCCAGCAGGTGCTTTTTTTTCCCCTAAAAGTGCTCCCTGAATCCAAGCAGGGAGTGGGATGAAGGTTTCAGGGGTGGTTGGGGTTATGTGCACACACACACAGAGTCTGGAGCTGCTGGGGTGCATCAAATCTTCTCGGTGTGCACACACCAGGGTGTTGCTCGTGCAGCTCTGGACATTCTTCTGCCACTGTCAGGGGATGATCTGAGAGCTGGGATCAGCCAGTGCCCACCAAAAACTCACTGGGACACTCTGGAGTCTTGGCAAAGGGAAAAAACCCTCAGCTTGTGCAAAGAAAACCAACAAAGCAAAAAAAAAAAAAGTCCCATTTTAACATTATAATTTGCTACAACAGATTCAGTGCCTAATTTCCATGTCTCCTTAATCTGGATTGCTATCACCAGGAAGCCAAGAAGATTCTGGGTTAGAATTATCTTATTTTTTATGTATTAAAAGCATTTTTGTAACAACAGCATGGGCCTCAGAAGCTGACACCCAGTGCCTGCATAAACTGAGCTGTTCTGGGGACCTTAAATGAGGCTGCACCTCCAACTTCAAATTAGATTTTTGTTTTTAAATCTTATTATGCTCAACTTCTAGATATTTTTATAGCCATGCAAGCTGTAGTGAAGAAAAAGAAGTGAGAATTGGAGCAGGAGATTAGATACACAGCTCCCAATGCTCCTGATAGTTACTCATGGATTATTTTGGATGTAAATTGTATTGATCATGGTAATGAGGAGGCTCAGGAAGAAGTGGCAAGCCCAGTGCCAGCTCCCCAGGCCAGCAGGTGAGTGTGTGATGCTGTTTGCAAAGCACTGCTGGAATTCACACCTTTGTGATCCCTGATTATCCCAGAACATCTGTGCACTAATGAGGGCCCTTCACCAGAGCTTTTCACACTTGGAAAAGCAGAGGCACAGGAAGATCTGCCCTGTCCAAGAAATGCCACTCAGGAAGCCTCTGCCAGAGCCAGAACTGAGCCCAGATTTTACAGCAGCTCTCACCAACCGAGCTGAGGTTTTGCAGCTCCCTGCTCACACAGAGCTCCTCTCATCAATACTGAAGCCTCCAAGAGCTTTGTTTTCGTGCTGGGGGAAACCAATTTTGCAGTGTAACCTTTGTCAACAGCGGATTGATGAAGGGCTGATATTGGAAAAGATATGAACTCCTTTTGCCAGCCTCTGTCGTGGCTCCTGGGGAAATGGGCCAGCAATTTTTCACAGGGATGTTCTGGGGACAGAGACATGAAGGATTATCAGATGCTCACATACAACCAGGTGAGATAGCAAATGAAAGCCGAGGCAGAAGTGGAATTCCACAGCAGATATTGTATTTCTTGTGTATTTTATTCCTGCCACCAAGGCTATCTGCTATTTCTCTCTTGCATTCACGTCACTTCAGTGTGAATTCAGCTTTCAACCAACATATTAGCAAGAGAGAGGTTTAGCATCTGCTCTGATATTTAAAGCACAAAAGAAGAAAGACCTGTAGCTTTGTCTTGACAATGCTGGTAAATACTTTGTGCCTGCTTTGCTCACCCCAAGGTTACACAACATTAGTGCAGAATGGAAATGTCATGCCAGGCACAGAGACAACTGTGTCTGCTGCACAAATCCTTTCCACGCTATAAATACAGATCTTCCCCCATAATTGCAACACAATCTCGATCTGCCTGTGGTGATAAAGGGGAAAAAATAACATAAAAAAAAAAGCTGTTTAATTTAATTAGAGTCCATTTGAAAACCTAGTAGCATGGAATAATTTGATATACAGCAATAACCCTCTCTAGCTACACTCACCATTTCTTTGTGCCTTATCTTGGGGTAGCAGTAACTGTGAGATTTCCAACCTTAAACTCTATAAACAGTGTGACCACAGATAGCTCTGAGAACATTTAAATGACATCAGGACATTGCCACTTATCCAGCTCCCTGTCCTCTGCCAGGCAAAGATGCTAAAAATGCTGCTGGAGTAGCTCTCACCCCCGAGGATGTTTGTAGCCACTCCACAGCAATTTTCATCCTTCCCAAAAGAAGCAGCTCCCATTAAAATCTCCTTTTCTGGAGGTAAGGCCACTGCTGGAATAAAGGGCAATGCAATATGAAAAATGCCCTAAAATTCTTGGTGAGGTATAAC
Source organism: Climacteris rufus (assembly GCA_013398175.1). NCBI lineage: Eukaryota > Metazoa > Chordata > Aves > Passeriformes > Climacteridae > Climacteris > Climacteris rufus. The sequence goes on along the minus strand of VZRZ01006345.1, from coordinate 474,975 downwards.
ATTAAAACTTTTCACTCATTTTTAAGCAGGTCATTACTAGAGTTTAAAAAATGCAGGGCAAAATGAAGGGTCTGTGGACAACATTGTTAAAAAAATGGTTATTTTTCTTTTGACAAAAAAACTTGAGAGGAAAATCCTTCCCTCTCCCTACCCCACCAATTTCCCTTGAATATTTCTTTTTCATTTGTTTGCTTACTGCTTTGCTTATTTTGGTCTAATTAAAATTGAAAAACCTGAAGAGAACAAAGTTGCTGCAAAGCTAAATATTATCTGCTATTCCAAAAAGAGCTTTTCTTTTTGTTTACTCACATTTTGGGCTTCCAGTGCTGTTTTGGAAAGCAGAGGAACAAATATATATATAACCACAAATTCTTCTATTGCTTTGATATTTTATTTCTTCCAGAAGTAAATTACAAAAGAGAACAGAACCTTTCTTGGAAGGTAAGAGGGAGCCAGCTGATTATTTGGGTGATCTCTTGTATATCACAAATATTACATTTACCATGATATCCATGACATTTATCTTTACTGAGTCCAGTAATTTCTTCTAAATTAAAGCATTTTCTATCCCCTGGGGCTAAAATGTGGTTTGCTACAAGAAAGGGATCTTTTAATTTGACTTTAGGGAGTAAAGGTAGGAAATCCTCCTTTTAAAAGGAGCAGGACCTGCTTCTGAGGGACAGGATTAAAGAAAAATGGGTGTGAGTGTGTATGTGAGAGAATATTTATGTGCAATATAATAATATTTCTAGCTAAAGCTATATGAACCTTGTCAACCACAGATACACAAAAAAGTTATAAAAAATCTGTCAAATCAGCTTGTGTGAGCATTTCTGTACATGGGTGTTTGCATGTATGAAATACAGACCCTAACCCTGTAAAACTGGGAAAGATGAAGGGAAAGGGGGATTAAAGCTCTAAAATGCCTCATGTCAATAAAAGAGGGATCAATAAAAACCCCAGACCCTCCGTCCTGTGTGTCACAGGGGAGAGGTGGCAATGAGCAGCCTGTGGGGCAGGTGAATTATCCCTCTTCTTTGTTCCTGCTCCTGTAATTCTCATTTTGTGGCTCACCTGTCCCTCCTGCTGTCCCTTCCCCATCCCCCTGGGTGGGAGGCAGCAGTGAATGCAGAGGGCACCTGAGAATGCCCTGAGCAGCTGCACCAGGCAGAACAAAAAGCTGCAGATGCTGTTTGGGAAACACTGAGCCATGCCAGCATGGATGGCACTGGGCAAGGCAGAGCTGCAGACAGCTACTCAGACATTATTATTAATTATTGGTATTTACACTGTGATTAGCATCCGGGGGCTCAGCCAGGGAACAGCTTCCCCTGGGCCATCTCCTGCTCCAGCTCCTTCCTGCCAGGCACAGCACACCTCAGATGCTGGTGTGGTAAAAGCCTTGCTGGATGTGGCTCATTCCTGGTTTAAAAAGGAAAAAAAAGAAGAAAAAAAAAAAAGCCATCAGAGTCATACAGTAGTTTCCCATGGGGAAAAAATAAAAAGAAAATAAAAGCAAAGCCAGGCAAGCACCCAAGAATGATGTTGGTATCTGCAGAGAGGACGGGGTGAGGGGCTGCGACTTGCTTTGGCTCTCAGTGGTTCAAACTCTCTCCCAAGGAGAGCAGAGCAGAAGAAGGTTCAGATGAGGACCCAGATGAGGATGCAGCCCAGAGCACACTGGTGCTGTTTGTTATTTCTATTCTGGGAGAGCCCAGAGGCCTCAATCAGCATCAGCACAGCCCAACCTGGGGCTGGGGAGCACAGAGGATTCCCAGCAGCGCCGGGCACCGCGTGTGGCTGAAGCTGGGCTGAAAATGGCAAGGCAAGCAGGGCTCAAAGTGGGCTCCAGGCTCAGCAGGGCTCATCCCACCTCTCCCCTGTGCTTCCCCAGCCTTCCCAGGCAGCTTCCCAGAGCC
>VZRZ01006345.1:457150-472966 GCA_013398175.1 Climacteris rufus | reverse complement strand
TTCCCATCCAGCTTCCCAGAGCCTGTGTCCCATGGAAAAGCTCAGAGCCCCCCCACCCAGCCCTGCCAGCGCAGCTTCTCCCTCCCCACCCCCTGTCCCGCTGCATCTACATAAAGCTGCATCTGTGTGTGACAGCAGCCCAGCTCTCCCTCTTTATTTATCTACCTGTCCAGTCGTTTTACAGGCTCTCTCTGGCCAGCCAGGGAGCAGGAGACAGCAGCAGCTGCTGTGGCAGGCACTGAATGCCAACGAGCTCGGCGGGGTGTGCGAGAGCCTCGCGCAGAGGAAAGGTCCCTCTGTAAACATGCCTGGTGATCAGAGGGCTGATGCTTGCTGATATTTTCAACATTAATAATCTCCCAGCTGCCTCAGTCTATTCTCTGGCTCCCTATTTACCTCTCCTTCATGCTACACGGAGTGGCAGAGATTAAAACAAGCGGCTGGCTGGAGGAAAGGGAGGATGTCGGGCACAGGAATTCACCTGAAATAAAAAAAAAAAACATATTGGCATTGCACAGAAAAGCACCAAATATGTATAAAAGAATCGTTGTATTGTCATATACAGACTGGCACAGACTGAGAGCATCTAAAGATATGTGCATGCCTACAAAAATAATGTATATTCACAATCCAGGTATTGCACATGTCCCTGTGCCACACATTTCCTACCCACTATGCAGAGATATATGGAATCAGAGACTCAAACCGTATTTTATTCATCATTAAAACAGAAAAATTGCTGCCAAAAATGAATGTCCATGCAAGGTACTGCCAGAAGAAGGCTAGTACTTGGCTCTTTTTGTGATGGTTTGTCTGTTTGCTGAAGAGGAGCAAGAAGGAAGCCAAGAGAGGAGCTAAACAGATGCAGAAATAGCTCCAGCAGCACAGCTCTGAATGACAGCGAAGGGAGAACATTTGGGCCAAGTGCTGGCTGAGACAGAGCCGAAGATGCAGGGGAAGGAGATTTTTTCCATTTTTTCCATGGCTTGGCTCCTGCTGTGCTCTGTGGAGCAGGACAGGGAACGCTCTCTGTCAATCACCAGGACAGCTCCATGGCCAGACTCTGCTCTTAACAGATGTCCTTCTGCTCAAGGAGAAAGCTCCAATCAAAGCTGGTTAGAAACTCTGCATACACTGGGAAAATGTCACCTGCCACTGAAATACAGCCAGCACTGGCGTGGCAGGAGCCATGGGAATGTTCCACCCTGCCTGGGCCTGCAGGGCTGGTTTAAAAGCAGGGTGGGGATCCAGGCAGAGCTCAGCACACTCTGAGCTGAGCCTTGGCCCAGCTGGGCTCTTTGCTGGCTGCAGCCAAGCCCATCCTTTCATTCCTGTGCTTCCAGCACCTGCCTGTGGGAAAGCACGGTGCTGCTCTGGCTGTTCCCAGCCTCTGGGTGTTCTGACACAACCTGCCCATGCTCAGCCTGTCCCTCTGGGAGCTGCTGGGACAATCTCCATCTCTGCACCATCAGCCACTCCATCCAGACCTGCAGCAAGGCTCTCCAAAGCACAGGAAAGACAAAGATATCAGAAACAAGGTCCATTCTTAATCCTTTAGAGCCTGAAAATGCCACCAAAATAGGACTAATGCTGAGTTGCCAGCAAGGGTGAAAATTTATTGCTACAAATATTTTGCTTTCCTTCTTCGTGGTACTTAAGGGCTTTCTAAACTCAAAGGTCAGAGAGAAACTGCTGACAGGAATCACAATCAGAGAAAATATTTCCAGAGAGGGAGAATCTTCCTGCAGGAAACACATGCCCAGACTGACAAGGAATCATGGCCATGCATCATCCCAGGACTGTGTGCTTCCATTTTCAGATTCCCTTTTAGCAGCTGCATTTCCTACCATAATCCACTGAGAATTCCAGGCTATCCAACTGCCTGGCTTATCACCACATCCCTAATGTATGCAAGGTAGAGTGATGCTATCTCCTGCTGGAATATCGCTTTTTATTGCTGGAGCTGCACTTCAGCAGCCTCCTGCTGCAGGTTGGGATTTCCCCTCCTTCCCTGCCTGCACAAATAAATTCATTTAAATGGAGCAGCTGTCATGCTGGGGCATCAGGACCAGGATTTTAATTCCCGATCCATGAGGATGTGGGCATTTCAGAAAGGACACCAAAAGCTTCTTCTTTTTGGTCTCTGAGACACAGGAAGAGCACAGAAAAGCAGGCACCATTCACACATCAGTCCTTCAGCACTGGGGGCTGCAGAACTGGCAAAGCTCTGGTCAGTGGCCCTTGAATTTCTCCCTCTGCCAAAGACAAGGCTGGAGGAACTCAGAATTATCCTGTCCAAGCGAGAAATCCCTCAGCACCCTGCCCTCAACAGCAGCAACAGCAGCTGGCCCTGGTGCTCACAGCACATTTTCTCTGTCTTAGCAGAGCTTGCTCATTAAGAATCCCCACTGCACTTAGCAGTGACAAAACCTTCTTGCAAGGCTGGCAGCTGGGGAGGGAGAGAGGTGCAGTGTGAAATGCAAACATCTGCTGGCTGCTCTCCCTGAGCCCTGCTGTGCTCACAGGACAGAGCCCACCGAGCCAGGCCAGGAGGATGTGGAAGCACAGAAACGCAGGGGAGCTTGCTTGGGAATTAATCTAGATTGTTTTTTTTTTCCTTTTCTTTTTTTCTTTTTTTTTTGGGTGGGGGGGTTTTTGTTTTTTGGTTTTTTTGGGGGGTTTTTTTTGTTTTGTTTTTTTGGTTTGATTTGGTTTGGTTTTTTTGTTGTTGTTGGGGTTTTTTTTGTTTGTTTTGTTTTGTTTTGTTTTGTTTTTTTAACTGTAGATGGTTTTAGGCCTCTGACTACCAGTCCAGGGCCTGAGATGTGAGAAACCTGCAGGATTGTGGAGGAAAGGCAGAGTCAGCATCTCCCTGGCCCTCCGAGCTCCCTCTGCAGATGAAAGAGGAGCCAGGCTCTCTTTGCATCGCATTTCTCACATATGGAAATATTTATAGAAATACAGAATTCCCCAGGGGCCGAGTGCACAGAGACACATTTGCTGGGAGGAAAAAAGGCAGCTGGGGCCCTGTGCACACTGATCTTTCATGGGGGCATGGGCTCACTGTACACAGCAGAGACCCCTCCTCACACCAGCCCCTCACTGTGAGGGTGTGAGAACTTGTGAATAAAATAAAATAAAATAAAATAAAATAAAATAAAATAAAATAAAATAAAATAAAATAAAATAGTGGGGGAAGGCAGTGAGGAAAGGGCATCACACTCATGAGGAAAACAGGTAAAGAACTGCTTATTTAAAATGCATCTTTACCTGTGGGATTCATTACTGGGTAAAATAGAGACCTAGAGGATTTTCAAAGGAACCAATGTAAATACTGAGTGTGGCCTAAGCTACTGTAAAAGGTTAAGACAAGAATTAAAGAAAAGATCCCCCTGTCCAGGCATTTGGGCAGGACAGAGGGGTAGGCAGACCCTTGCCATGGATTTGGATATTGCTCCTTGTGCTTGGGCAGGGCTGGGCTGGGGACACAGCTCTGCCCCACAGGATGGGGCTGCAGCAGACAGACAGAAAATCCTGCAATATCCTCAGCTGGAAGGGACCCACAGGGATCATCCAGCCCAACCCCTGGCCCTGCACAGCCACCCCAATAATCCCACCCTGGGCATCCCTGGCAGCGCTGTCCAAACCCCCCTGGAGCTCTGGCAGCCTCGGGGCCGTGCCCATTCCCTGGGGAGCCTGGGCAGTGCCCAGCACCCTCTGGGGAAGAGCCTTTCCCTGATATCCACCCTAAATCTCCCTGGCAGAGCTCCAGCCCTTCCCTCGGGTCACCAGAGAGCAAATATCAGTGCCTGCCCCTCTGCTTCCCTCGTGGGGCAGCTCAGACCCCCAGGGCTTGTGCTGTCCCTGGACAGCAGCTGGATCCATGCAGGAGGTGTCAGACTCTGCTGGGGCACCGTGAGCATCCTCAGAGAGCAGAGGAGGTGCTGGGGGGAGCTGTGCTGTTCTGGGGGCTGTTCTGGGGGCTGTTCTGGGGGCTGTGCTGTTCTGGGGGCTGTTCTGGGAGTTGTTCTGGGGGCTGTGCTGTTCTGGGCGCTCCCAGGCTGCTGCCAAGCCCTGGGCAGGCTCTGGAGGCACAGCCCTGCAGGAACAGGGATCCCTTTGGAGTTCCCAGAGCAGGAATTGCACAGGCAGCCCTGCTGCTGGGTTTGCTGCCTGTGCCAGAGCCAGGGACCGATGAGGACACAGCCACTGTCGGCCCAGAGCTGGACAGAGCTGCCATCCCTGCAGCCAGCCAGGCAGGAAAGCCTTCCCAGGCAGTGCTGCCATGAAAGGAGGAGGGACACAAGATAAAAGTCTGCCCTGAATCAGCCATCAGTCGCAGCAGACACAAATCTTTGGTGATGTGGAACAGAATTTCTCATTTCCAGAGGAAGGAAAGGAGAGCCCATCCTTCCCAAATGACTGCAGGGTGGGTGAGGAGGGCAACACTGTCCTGGCACTGTGCAGCCATGGGGATGTGCCAGGAAAAGGAAAAATGCAGCCTTCAAAGGGCAAAAAAGGATATTTTTGTTTGTGCCAAAACCAGCAGACCTCCCTGGATGGAAACACAGCTATTCCCTCACTCCTGGACAGCAAATGGAGAGTTATCCAACAGAATGGCCATGGACAAACCAACACAGAAGGGCTGAGATGGAGCAGAGGAACAGAAGAAACAACAGCCACGTTTTCCTGGTGTTTAATTCTGATTGCAGAAAACCAGCAGGAAAAAATGTGCACTGTGATAATCAGATTATTTTTCTTTTCAGATCTTCTTTCAGGCAGCAAGCAAATAATTAGACCTTTGCACAGAACTAGTAACAGAAAATGATATATCCCTGTCCTGCTTGGGTGAATAAAATATGTCCTGAAATAGCTGCAGTCTCACAGCTATGGCTCATAGATATCAAGAATACTGGGCAGGGTTAAAGCTCTCCTTCTTTTCAATTATTTTTTCATAAATTAAAACCAAATGACAATAAATCACGCTATAAAAATTAAAATGTCATTTGCTATTATCAGAACTAAAATTAAGCTATGCACACAGTGAAGATATAACAAAAGGGGAGAGGGAAAGGGGGGAAAAAAGGAGGATAATGGATTTTTCATATACTTTGGTGCAGTTGAGATGAGTCACGAGGTCTGCATCTGGAACTGGGTCACAGGACTTTTCCAGACTTTAATGTTCTGGTCTAGACAATTAAAAATTAGCCCGAACTGAGACTCCTTAGAGACTCCTCAGACCCTGAAGAAAGGCACAACCAACTTCCCTGCACAGCTCCCAGTTCTGTGAGGAGCTTGTCACAATCTGCTTGCACTTACACCACTGAGCAAACTGACTGCAACGATAAAAACTGAATTCAACAGACTGAACTTTTTACTCCTTCCTTCCTCTCTTCCAGCCGAGGTGTGATGCCTGTTTTTGAGCTTTTCACACCTTCCCCATCCAGGCAGAGCTGGAGGTGGTGGCACAGATTTGGGTACAGGTGGAATGTTGGCAACCAAACTGCACAATCCTGCTGCATGAAACTTAGAGTCAGACCATAAAAACCAGGAGCTGGGCTCAGTGCTGGACTTGGGAGGGTTATCAACCCCAAAACAACATCTGGGCTTAGTCCAGGGCTACAGCATCACAAGCCTGAGGTGGCAGGATGTCTCCTTGCAGTGTAAATATTGAATATCCTCTCCAGGAGCACAGAGCCCACAGTGCCAGGCAATGCTTTAGGCTGCTCAGAACTCCCATGATTTTATTCAATAACCTTCCCTCCTCCCACAGCCTGAAGCCTGCAAGAGAAAGAGCCATTTCAGCTCTAAAAAGGGCATGAAATGTCATTTACATTTCCCCAAGGCATTAGGGTGGCACCAGGGAACATCCCATGGCCTGAAGGAGGTGGTGTAGTCAGCGAGAGGCAAACAAATTGTGGCCAGAGCTATGGCTGCACATGATCCAGCAGGAGCTCAGGCATCCAAACAGACCTGAGCTGCCTGAATTCTCTGCCCTGTGCTGCAATATCAGGAGAAAGAAGGATGAAAACATAATGGGAAAGCAATGAAATACGACCAAAGTCTTGTAATGATGAAATATAATGACTCCTAATGAAGCAGAGGTGGGAGGGGAAAAAAAAAGCTCAATTCTTGTGAAACACGAGTAAGGGACAGGAAGAATATGAGAAGGAAGGGGGGAGTGAAGTAGAGGAGAAAGGAAGCAGCAGCTGGAAATGACTTTTAACTTCTCCACTTAGCGTTTTAAAACCAAAAAGCAATTACTGCCAGGCTGCCATTGCCTTTCTGCACATTAATTTCCTATTATGAATAAAATTAATGAGTTTAGCAATCTCCTGGTCCTCACAGAGTTGTGCTCTCCATTATTGGTGTGAATAATCCACCGGGGCCTCCGACTCCAAAGCTCAGTGCCACGTCCTGCTTTTGTGAAGTTTAAAAAAAGGAAAACATAGGTGGGGTTTAAAAAGATGAGGTGGGGATGGAGATTCCAGGAAATGGAAAATGATAACAGGACTTGGGAAATATCAGGAGTGAAGGTCATTTATTCACTGCTTTATTCACTGTGGTTCCCAGGCAGTGGGAGCCCACCAGGATTCTTGGAATTTTGTCCCAGTGGAAACCACAAACCAAGGTCAGACCATGGCAAAAGTTAAGGGCAGATTTAGAGCCCTTGGAAGGCAGGCAGAGCAGCAATGTTTCACTGTCTCATCTCTGCCTTCCTCTTGGAAACAAGGACATCAGGGAGGGGACAGAGCTGTGGTTTCGGTGGCACACAGGAGGATCCTACAGGAATCCTTCCTTGGGCAATTCTACAGGAATCCTGCCTTGGAGAATCCCACAAGGCTTGGCACAGCTGGTTCCCACTGCTCCTGGCTGGGGTTTCTGTCTCCAAACAGACTTTTAGGGCTGCCTGAGAGCACAGCCTGAGGGCAGCATCCCACACCCCAGTGCTGGGATGAGAGCAGACACAGGAATGTGGGTTACTGAGGGTGCTGTGCCACTGCAAAGCCATGGAATCCTTTCCCTAGAGAGCAGCAGGCTGGAACACGGACATTTCTGCAATGGCAAGAGAAAAACCCTCAAGTGTCTGCTGGAATTCACCAGGCAAACCTGGCTGGGATGGCAGTGACTCACAAAATAACACCTGCACATCCTGCTGTGAGCTTTGTGCTGACACCAGGCTGCCAGGCTCCGGCACTTATTCCTACCGGAAAAAGCTTTTCCAGAGGGTGAGTCCTGCATTTACCCCTCCCAGAACACCTTTTCCAGAGGGTGTCCTGCATTTATCCCTTCCAGAAAAAGCTTTTCCAGAGGGTGAGTCCTGCATTTATCCCTACCACAAAAAGCTTTTCCAGAGGGTGAGTCCTGCATTTATCCCTACCAGAAAAAGCTTTTCCAGAGGGTGAGAGCATTCCCTGCTGCCCTGCACCCCTCAGAGGCCAGCTCAGCTCACAGGGCACAAAAGATGTGTTTGCTGTGCCCAGGAGAGACCCAGGGTTGGAGAACTCCATCCCACCCAGGTGCCCCCAGTGCAAAGGGCTTTGCATCACAGCCTTGGGGAACAGCCCAGAGCTCCTTTCATAAATATCATTTACCTTCCAGCCTCCTCTCCAGAACTTGGGCAGGATGCACATCTGAGCAGTCTGAACAAGGACTGGGCTTTCCAAACATCCTCAGTACAAGATTTTTAACCCAGTTTGAATGTTAGCAGCATGGCACAAGTGTCCTGAAGTCTTCTGTCCCCACCACGGAGATGTTTACTTCTGTGAAGTGAACAAACACAGCACAGATCCTTCATGGATCACAGCACAGAAACACATTTTCTTTACAATCCCTTCTGGGCAGAGGACTCCTGATATAAAAACCCAGAGTTCAGCAGGCAGTGGCAGTTTAAGTCACCTCCTTTGTCCTCTCTGCACATTAGCATTTAAAACCTACAATAAAAAGGCTGAAAGGGGAACTTTAATAAAAACAGTTTTTATGTTTGAGATGTTTGTATTGCACTTTCTGCACAGATTTGAACAGCACTGCTGAGCTCAAACACCTTTTTTTTCCTCTTAGACAAATTGTCTTCTTCCCTCAGCTCTGTTATTTCCTAATGGTTTGGAAATTCCACAGCCTCCCAGCTGCCAGACCCCCAACTTTCACCTGCTCCAAGCTGGAGATAACCAGGTCCCAACCTGGATAAATCCACACTGGCACTGACTGCTGGCAGTGGGGCAATGGCATGAGCTGAGTATGTTGATTCTCAGCCCCAGTGTGAGCAGACAACTCTCTACAGCCAGGAATCTCCATTCCACTCCACTGGTTTCTGCTGGAAATGGGAGCAATTTCTCAGCTGCAGAGCCCAGAGTGGGAGCTTTGAGGCATCCTGATGGTACAAGGTGTGGAGGGAGCATTTGTTCCCCTTCTGCAGAGATTTCAGCTGCCACACTACCACCTTTCATCAGCTCTAATCTATTTATGAAAGTGTCCAAAGCTCAAAAAGACTAAATTTCCATGGACATCTCTGCTGGAAAATTTCTTTCTCTCTTGGGCAAGCAGAGTGCTCAAGGAGCCATCAAACAGGAGGCAAGATGAGAGCTGGGTCTCATCCACAGAAAATCAAAATACAGGGACCAGGAATGCTTTACCCAGGAAAACTTTCCAGGCAGAAGGAGCCACGTGCCAGCTGCTGCAGAGGGTGGATGGTGCCAGGGGCTGAAGCTCCCTCTTGTATTGCTGCTCCTCCTTTACAGTCCCTCTGCAAAGAACCAAGGGACAGCCAAAATTATCGCCCCAAATGCCCCAAAGTATCCATTTAAAGGTTTGGCTGCACAGGAGGAAATAAAAGTGGAAATAAAATGAAAATATAAAACACGTGGGAAGATGAGTTAGGAAGCCTCACACCAGCAGTGCACCCTGGTTCTTTTCCATTTCCAGAAGTCAAATGCTGCTTTTATTCCTGAAAATGCCATAAATTGCCAACCACTAGGACAGAACAAGCTTTTAGTACATCCTGGGTTTCAGACAGGATGCCAGAAGTGGACTTTTCTGCTACAGAGACACTCAGCATTTAATCCTGTGCACTAAAAGTTTGTCCTGAATGTTCTTGTGCCCTGTAATTCAGAGCTGAATCCAATGGATGAAGGAATTCAGTGCAATTTGCATGTTTGCCTTCCTTAGGGTCAGCCCCAAATCTCCAACAGTGACAAATTAACACCAAAGATTCTGCTGTGCTCATCAGGGGAGTTTTGAAACATTGCAAACCACAGCAAAATTAACTCCATCCCCTGGAAATTATTGCCATCCTCTCATTTCACCCCATCCATGTTAAAGAAGAATAATCCTGTACTGCTGAGGAGAACCTGAGTTTGGGAAATGGGGACTTAAAGGAAAATGTTGTAGTGCACAGGTGCTGTTCCTGTGAATGGACCTCCTGCCTCCTCCTGCCTTTTTTTAGGAAAAGAGGCCTGATTCTCTTTCACTCTGTAGCTTCTTTACACTTGAGGGGGCTGAGATTTGGTCTCACTGCCATTTACTGCAATTTTAAACCCTATTACCCCCTCAGCATGGTGCTGTATAAACCCAAGGCAGGGCCTTTAATTTTCTAGACAAAGGTATTATTTGAGTTCCTTTCATAGCCTAATTATGACTTAGCAAATATCATGTTGTGATGAGTATTTATGGATAATTCTCAGATAATACCTAATTATATGGTTAATTCTCATAATGATGGGAAAGCCTGAAATATCCAGAGTCCAGATTTTTTAGGCTGTCTCAGAACTCCTTATATTTCAAAGCACTTGTAAGTTGAGGTTTTATGGATTTTTTTTTTACTACTTCTAGCATGTAAAACAGCCTCTCCTACAATATCTCACACTGCTCCCTGGAATTTGGATTCACAGGTAGGCTTGGACAGCTTTGAACTTCTGAGTGACCTGACATAGCTCTAAACCTGATTAACTCTCCAGATAGCCTGAGCCTGTGGATAATTTATGTGATTGAACAGGCAGACCTTTCAGGGAATGTACTCCTAGGGGAAAATGGTCTCTGCTAAATGGAGAGAAAGGCTTGGCTCTGTTGAAATTTCTAATTTTCAAAAGCACACGAGGGGAGAGAGAGGGCATGGAGAAGAGGAAGGGTTGCTGGGGAGAAGTTGGTTTTATTTATCTCAGTCCTTGTGAATTCATTGCTGTCCTTGCTGTGAGCACTTCCCTGCCCTGCTGAGACCTGCAGAATGTGCAGAGTGTGGCTGCCCCATCCCTGGGAGTGTCCAAGGCCAGGCTGGATGGAGCCTGGGCTAGTGGGAGCTGTCCCTGCCCATGGCACGGGACTGGAATTGCTCTTTAAGGTTCTTCCCAAGCCAAATTTGGATTATGTGAACCGTGCACAGAGCCCAGCCCCAAGCACAGGCTGTGTGTGCTGTGCACTGGAGCAGAGCTGAGCCCCGACCTCCATCACTCATGAATTCATTCATTAAAGCACCCCTGACACCCTGGGCAGCCCCAAATGAAGTTTGGTCTTATCAGGTAACAAACAAGCTCGTGGCCTCCTGGGCTGGGCTGGGAGGCAATGCCTCTCCCAGCTCACACTGGAGACAGAATGATGAATTCACTGCTGGCTGCCTGGCTAAATGGCTACATAAATACAGAAGAAATGGTGCCTAGACAAGGCAATCAGACAGTGCAATCTGGAAAGACAGAGAAACACGGAGATACCTGGAGAAAGGGAGGCAGAAGGTTGTCAGAACTGCTCTGAATGGAGCAGAAGTGCTGGCAGGGACCAGCAGCAAGTGGTTAAGGAAGAACAAAATATGTGCAGGGCAGTCCTGCACCTCCCCTCAAACTCTGGAAAAGTGATTGCAGCTAAATCCCTGTATTTCATCTTTATTAGAGAGTCTGTATTTCATCAAAACAAAGAAATGGGCAAGGCCAAAGCTTTGGCAACCTTTTTTGTCACCTCCTGCTGTTGCCTTGTGCCAGTGTCAGGGGATGCCCACATCCAGGTGGGCACTGCAGGAAAAGTGGGAGAATGTGCTTCCAACACACAAATTGTAGCTGGGAAGGCCTTGGTTCCACTGGCAGCACCACCTCTGACTCCAGCAAGTGGTTTCCTATCTCTCAGCCTTGATTTACCCCTGGAAAATGAGTTTAACAGACTACTTCATGAAGTAGTCTCAATTAATTAGCATTTGTAAAACTGCTCTGAGATTCCCAGATGAAAGCCTGGCCTGGAATGGCAAATTGCTAATGATAATTAATAGTTGTTCTGGTCTCTTTACAGAATTTCAAATTATTTTCTGAGGGGAAGGAAGCGGGGATGGAGGCTCTCAAGGCAGAGATCACTAAAAAACCCCACGACAGCCAGACCTTCCTGCCTGCTCCTCCTGCCTCCCCTGGATTAACAGGGAGAGCTGACACCCCTCAAGAGCACAGAAAAGGAGGGAATAAAGACCCCAAGTGCTCCTGAATTCACCACACATCCTCCCTGTGCCTGGGGAGGGCTGGGCAGCGGGAGAGGCAGGAGGGGATGAGCAGGGCTGTTCCCTTTCCCTCTCAAACGGATGCAAAGGCAGCCCTAATTAAACAGATGTTCTTAATAATACTCTGACAACTGTCCCTGCTTTAATTTGCTTCACAGGAAAGATTAATATAACAACACAACACTACTTTACAAGGGGAGAAAAGGGAGCTGAGCTAATAAAAGGCAGTAGCTTACAAGGTATATTATTGCTTTTCTTTCTGCTTGTCTAGCGAATATTTACCTCCTCTGGGAGCAGTTTTCATATTTATTTGATCTCTCCTCCAAGCTAAAGCTGACTTTGTGGTACATTGCAGAAGGATTAATGCCAGGGCCAAGGGTGCACAGCCCTGTCAGGGCTCTTCATGATGATTCTCCAGCCTCAGGGAAGATCCCAGGGGGGCTGGAGCCAGCAGAGCTCTGAACCACCAGCCCTGGGAGCAGGGGGTGAACCCCAGGCTGGTGGAGCTGGAAACTCCTGGAGCAGCATCAGGAAGATGGGGGATGGTTTTCAGGCTGATCCTGGGGCCAAAGGAGGAGTTTCTCCATGCTGGCAGGGCAAGAGCAGGAGCAGCCACAGGGAAGAGCATTCCCAAGCTCCTGGGAGGGCACCAGGACCTCTCTGCTCACACTCTCAGTTCCCAGATGTGCACTAAGCCAGTTTAAAATGAGAACAGCTGGGCTTTTGCAGCTTCTCTTCTCTTTGCACAGGGTGAGACTGTCACATCCCCTCTTCTGATCACCCCGAGCATGGACTCCAAGCCTGTGATGGAGTACCCAAATCTCCATCCAAAATCCCATCCACCCATCCATCCTTCCATCCATCCATCCATCCATCCCTATCCACCCATCCATCCATCCTTCCATCCATCCATCCATCCATCCCTACCCATCTTGCCCCATCTTTTCCATCTATCCATATCCNATCCATCCATCCATCCCTATCCATCCATCCATCCATCCATCCATCCCTATCCACCCATCCATCCATCCATCCATCCCCCCATCCATCCATCCATCCATCCATCCCTGTCCATCCACCCATCCATCCACCCATCCATCCACAGTGTGACACAATCCTGGGGCAGGATATTAAACACCAACTCCCAAGTTGCTCTTCACTGTGATAATGACTCTGAGTAGGCCTGTTAAATATTAAATCATCCTTGGCTGAGCAACATTTATGTTGGCCTGGTTTGAATCACACAGACTTTGGCAGCAAGAAAGAAACCAAGCTCTTTCAAGTGGCAGAGCTGTCTCCAGGATCCAGAGGTGAGCCTGGATCTTTTTTGGTTCAGGTCACTCAAAAAGGGACCTTTCCACAAACAGGAGCAGACTAGTCCACTCTTGAAAATAAATTCATGATGTCTCACATCTAACAATTCAGCATCTTCTAATGTTCTGTGTGGGTCCTGAGGAGAGGGAGGGAGAGCACCCTGGATGAATTTCATCCACAGCCAGGCTGTTGTGAGGGAGCCTGGTTTTGCTACCCAGTGCCTGAACTGAAACAGCCTGCAGGGATGGTTTGGCACCTCTGCAAGTCCTGCCTGTCACTGCTGCGTGTGCTCCTCCACGTCAGCTGCTTCCCCAAGCTGCTCCTGGAGCTCCTCCTGGCAGATCTACTCTGGCCACAGCCTGGGCTGGGCTTGGCTTGAGCTTAGCTTAGCCACGACCCTGGGCTGCAGCTCTGCACCTCCCAAATCAGACAGGAGAGAAGGTGGAAGTCTGTGTGCCACAGAGCTTTACCCCCACACTTTGCTACCTACTGCTCAACTATTTCATATTTGAAAGCTCTGTTATGCAATTTGTGAAGCTGTTTATGGAACTGGAGCCCTTAGACAATAAGCCAAGGGAAAGAGCAGAAGCTGGCAGCTCTATGCATTGCCCTTTGTTGGGATTAATGAGCCTTGTTTACTTTCTGCCTTTTTCCAGCTCTCTGAAATGTCACACGTCACCCAGGCTGCCCTGACAAAATCACATCAGCAGCCTCCCCCCACATCCACCTCCCCCACCTGGGTGACTTCTTCCCTCTCCCGACTTTTCACTCCAAACCCCTTCCCAATGATGGACCTTGGAATGCAGTCTCAAAATATTTTCCACACTGGGAGCTGCAATTCTCAGGAGTTATGAGGGGTAATGCATCATTACACCCCCAGCATTGCTGGAATTGTTACAACTGATGGAATTAGCAGCACACAAACACCCACCATGGCTGAAATGATTCTGTGCAGGACAAAGCTCTTCAGACCTTTGCAGCTACGGGATTCCCTTGGTCCCTGCTCTCAAACAGGGACAAAGCTGTGCGTGTCTGCTGGAATTACCAGGGCTAAACTGATGGATGCTCCAGGCTTGGACAGACCTGGTCTTGTTCTTGGCAATTACCTTGCATTGCTCCAGGCTCCCCCTTCACCCAGGAGCTGTTCCCAACACTCCCCACCAGCAGCACCTGCCTGTGCTACTCCAGTTGTCCCTTTCTGTCCTGGCTCAGCTCTGATGTCCTGGAAGTGAGGAAAAGGAGATTCCAGCATCCATCCTGCCCCATGGCCAGGTGACAGAACCAGAGTTAATCCAGGATTTCAGGAGGAGGCTGAATTACTTGCCCCATAAATCAGGTGGCTCTGCACAGCAACAACACTGGCCAGGGGTTAATGACAGAACATCCATGGCCATTCCCAGTCACAGATGATTTTTCCCTGCTCCCACCATCCCTGTGTTGAGTCAGAGCTGCAGGAACACAGCCCTGCAGGGGCTGAATCACGGCCTCCCACACTCCCCAGCACCCAGAGCTCCCAGCCAGCCCTGGAACAGAGCTCTGCTCTCCAGCCCTGGCTGCTTCAGCAGAGCCTGCTGGGTGGGAAGGCCTGAACGAGCTCCTCATCCCTTTTTTTAGCAACATTTCAATTCTTTAATTCCTGTCTCCCTCCAGATAATTGTCGTATTTCTCCATGGGGGCTGACTCATTCAAAGCTCTCCTGCTGGTGTCCTGTCTGAGGTGTGGTGTCCCTCAATGCTCAGCTCTGTGGGGATCCCATCCTGCCACCCTCCTGTCCCCAGGGCAGGGATGCTCTGGGTGCCCTGCAAGGGACAGGAAAGATGGGGAGAGACTTCCTACACGAGCATGGAGTGACAGGAGAAGGGGGAAGAGCTCCAAACTGACAGAGAGCAAGTTTAGATGAGCTATTGCGATAAACTTCTTCCCTGTGAGGGTGAGGAGGCCCTGGCTGTGGCTGCCCCATCCCTGGAAGTGCCCAAGGCCAGGCTGGAGAGGGCTTGGAGCAGCCTGGGATAGTAAAGGTGTCCCTGCCCATGGCAAGGGTGGCACTGGGTGGGATTTAAGGTCCCTTCCAACCATTCTGGGATTCTGTGCTCACCCCCAGCTTGTGTATTACCTGTGGAACGAGGTTTCCCATGAACAGCCTGGGTCAGCGTTCCAGCAGGGAAAGCGCAAGGACAAAGCTGCTGTGTGGCCCTCCCTCCCCAGGGAGCCTCACAACTGAGTGGAAAACCCTAAAAATGTCCAGCCACGTGTTCTAACTCTGCTGGTAATGAACAGTCAATCTCTAAGTTAATCAAGGGCCTCAAAGAGTTTTGTATGGATAAATAAATCCAATTCCTTTAATCCCAGGCAGATCCCCCAGATGCACACTGCCACCCTGGGCTCTTTCTCTTGGCTGTGCTGCAAGTCCCTTCCAGCATCTCCAGGTGTGGGATCACAGTGGACAGCATGAAATTCACTCAATATTTTTAAATTATATTGAGTTAGTGCAGGGTCTAACAGCGTTGTGCAGAGCACTGCTTCTAAGTCAGCATTATTCAATTAGCCCATTTTGCTGATTGCCATCTGGGTCACTGTTGTCAGGGCTACAGCTGCCCGGGCTCTCACCCACAGATCATATGGAAAATACACCTGGGGATGGGAGGATATTAAAAAATAACAGACCTTCAGTGTAACATGATTTCCAAACCTTCCCACAGCTGCTCTGCTGATCCTGGAGTGAAGTTCAGCTCATTAATTTAGACCAGCTTCAGGAAAGTCCAAATAAAAACATGTTCTCCTGTGATCTCTGCACTGCCAGTGGGTGTGTGAGGCAGAGCAGGGTGGCCTGGATAACTCCACCTGTCTGTGGTGAATTAGGCACCGGTGTTCACACAAATCTGATGGGATTGTGTCTGCTTGTGCAGGGTGAGTCTGAGGGACTGTGAGACTGAGTGTGGCAATCTGAGATCTGCAGGATCTGTAGATGAAAGTGACTGTGTTTGTGTTATTGCTGTGTGCAAAAAAGGGAAGGGAAGGGAAGGGAAGGGAAGGGAAGG
>VZRZ01006345.1:428477-449990 GCA_013398175.1 Climacteris rufus | reverse complement strand
AAGGGAAGGGAAGGGAAGGGAAGGGAAGGGAAGGGAAGGGCTAGAAGTGCACAGAGCTTTTAAGTGTCTGCAACAACGTCTTTGGTTGATTAAAGAAGTGTTCACATTAATCATAACTTCTGCTTAATGAACTAACACAAATTGCATCAAGCAGTGACTCTTTTATGTAACATTCTCACCCATGGTACAAATCTCTGCAAGGAAAATAAAACCAAAGGGCCTTCTGAGCCATCCCCACCCTTCATGGCAGGTCTGAGAAGGGTAAAATTAACACAGTGTCTCAAAGCCACTTATTATTTCTTATTACTGGGTGCTACACCCCTTCTGGGGGGAAAGACAAACAAAGACTAAAAAATAAGAGAAAAATACAGACAAGAACAAGCAAAACAGAACTCAAGAACAGTATAAGCAATGTAAGAACGCCCATTTTATCAGCTTTTATTCATGCACACACAGAGAATTCTTGTTCTACTGAGGGGTTACCTTGTAAAGAAGCATCTTCAACCAACCAGTGAGTCCTGGTTTTCCTCCTGACCTTCCCTCATTTCTGCCATGTCCATTGCCAGTCTATTCCTGGCTCAGCTCCCAACTCACAGCATGAATTTGGATAATTTTTTTTCATTTTCTCCATGCCTCAGCTTCCTTTCAGTAACATTTAACAAGCTGAAATCGCTGACATGTGAGCAGGACTTTGAAATTCCTGCATGAAAGTAAGAGACTTGCTTCTGCTGTAAAAGATGACCACATTTGTGAATGAATAAACCTGGGGTCAAATAACATATTACAAATACACTTGTAAGAGATAATGGAGCATTTATTTATAGAGCCATCAGAAGGCCAGAGCTGGTCTTCTTGTAAATGGAAGCAACAGTCCATTTCTTTGGGCTCTGGGCCAGTTCATACAAAGGCTGACACATTATTAAAGCCAGAATAGGTCTATTTTCCATTTCTCAAGGCAGGCTTTTGCATTACCATACGTTTCTGCTTTTCTTTCTAACTTTTTAAAATTTTCCTTCTTGCAACGCTCTGATGTGGTTCTGCAATCCATTGCTCTGTTCATCAGCCACAAAATCTGATCCTGGGAGGATCAGAGAGAGTTTCTCATGCTTCTTGTCACCTTTACACAGGCTTACTCACCAGTTTTTGCCCTGGATGCTGGTGGGAGAGCAGCTTTAACTTGTTTTCCACTGGAACCACCAAATTCTCTGAGACCTGAAGAGCTGCTCCCCTTTCAGAGCCGGTTCAGTGAAACACTTGGATCCACGACCTGCAAGGTCTGCAATTTGAATTTGTGAGCCCAAATGGATGCTCAGTGCTCAGGGCAGCCAAGAATGCTCATTCCCCAGCCTGCTGCTGCGGATCTGCCTCCAAGCCATGGCCTGAGGACATCCTGGCTCAGCATCAAAAGCATCCTGTGGGCAAGGCTTATCAATAAACACCAAGCTGCAGGGCTTTGTTTGTTCTCTCTTTATCAATTTTGTCTATTTTTGCTGATTGGCAAGCAGGAATAAGTCCATCAGACAAACAGGACAGCTGATCTCCCATCTCTTCTCCCTGGAGATGTGAGGAGGGGCAGAGATTTTGCTGTTTGGCCTTTTGGAAGCAGCTGGAATGTTCTGCCTCAGGGAGCTTTTTCCAAACCATCAGTTTGTGTTTGGTGGGTGATGGAGCCCCAGCTCATGGGTGGGGGTAGGACAGATCCTCTGCATCACTTGGGTGACATCACTGACAGGGAAATGACCAAATCTCTTCATTTTAGGGGGCAAAAGGTGCCGTGGAGGACTTTTAACTGAGAGCCAAAGCATCAACATCAGAGTCAAAATACCCCAAAGGCCAAGTGGAATTGGGCAAGGGGAGTAGCATAATTCTGAATTTATAACTTCCATAGGGCACAGTTGGGGTGTGGAGCTGAAAGGGCTTCAAAGAATCCTCTCAGATGGGAATGGAGCAGGAACCCACTTTGCTCCTGGAGCCTTTGCAGTTTTGCTGGAATCCTCATCATTTTTCCAGGCACTTGTGCTGCACTGCAGCTATTTCAGCCTGGTCAACAGCTGAAAAACAGCATCATGGCAACACACCCAGGGCCCTTTGTTTGCTTCAGGGAGGATTTTTTCCTCGTTACATTCTTATCAAAAAAGAATTATGCTGCACAATATTCCTAGATTTAGGGAATCTCTCTGCCAATTCAGCTCAGCCTAAGCCAATCCAATCTACCCATCCATATGCAAAGATATTCAGGAAGCCACTGGAGAGCTGGAAAGTGAGAGAGTAATAATTTTCTGACCTGCAAAGATGTAGCTGTGAACAAGGTTAACTGAAGGAATTCATCTTCACTGAGTGATGTTTTCCTCGTGAGGTTTTCAAGGCTGAGGCCTGGGCTGCCTGGACACTGCATCATTTTTATCATGGCACTTCTTCATTTTTCGTTTTACTGCTGGCACTTGCCTCTTTTCCCTCCCTCTCTTTTAATTTTCACCCTTTTTTTGTAAAGGGTCCTGATTTATTTGGCCTCTCCACACCTCCCTCCCTCCCCTCCTCTCCATTTAACTCTCCATAGGAGGAAGAAATTGAAAGTAATGAAACTTCTTCTGGAAGAAGAAAGAAACCTGGACAGGTTGTGCAGCCAAAATTGGTGATTTGGAAGAGCTCAGGTGCTCAGAGGCCACAGAGGTGTTCAGGCAGGTCTGAGAGCTGCCACTTGCTTCTCACTCCCTGTTCCACACCCTTCCTTTGGCAAGGGCTTTTCATTGGAATGTTGATTTCAGGTCCTTTTTCAATTTTAAATGCACACATTTTCACGTTACAGAGCTGTGTCTGTTGCTAGAATTTTGCACATGTCCAAATTTTCAGGCATTGCAAGCATCACAAGGCTTCATTTTCCTCCAAGTAAGAAAAACTGGCAAGCTGATAAATTCCATGGGAATGGGGGTTCTTCCAGATGAAATCCAATGGTTGAATTTCATGCAGGGATCCCACTGGGAGCTCAGTGTAGAAACACTCCCAGCCCTGAAATGCTTCCACGGCTTTTCATGTGCACAGAAGGTCTCCAGAACAACTGTAAAGAAACCAAAGCTTGACTGAAAAAAGGAGAGTGGATCACACATCAAACAGTTTGTCCTGAACCCCTGGCTGATGAGAAAGTTTGAACATTTAACCCCTTCCAATTTCATTACTCCTCACCCCAAAGAGATCCAGTGAATGAATTACAGGACTGCCAAAACCATTTCCTATTCCATAAGAATTGGGAATGTTGGCTGCCTGATCCCAGTGCTCCAAGAGCATTCTGAGTCATCTAACAACAAACTGAGTTTAAAAAGTTACATTTCAAAGAGGTTTTCAACTAGAACAGTAACTTTTTAAAGCAACTTGCCTTGAAAAGTTAAATTCCAAGGAGGTTTGCAACTAAAACAGTAACTTTTTAAAGCAATTTGCCATGCATTTCTCAACAAAACTCAATCTGCCCACTCAGCAAGCTTTGCTGGGGACCTTCCCTCAGTTTTCCTCAGCCTTTCCCTTTGGAAATGCTTTTCCATCAGCCTTGGCAGTGTTCCCATATTACCTGAAGAAGATAACATGCTCTGTTACCTGAAGAAGATGCAGCAGCTCCACAGCAGCTGAGCTGAAGCCCCATCCCTGCCCCACAATCCCCCCATGCTCTGGATCACCCAAGCTCAGTTCAATCCCCAGCACCCCATGCTAAGCCCCCTTAGGTGTATTTTGGACAAGAGCGAGTTAAAAACGCAGAGCTGAGATTCCAGGCTGCTGTGTCTGCCTTTGGAGCAGATTCACTGCTCAGGATAATTCCTGGGGATTGCAGAGCAGTAACCCAGGGCTGAACCCAGCCCAGGAGCCAGATGATGCCACGGGCTGTAAATCCCCCTCTCTCTGGCTCCACAATATTTATTGTCTGGGCTAGTGAAGCAAGGAGCAGTGTCACATGTCCCTGACACAAATAGGCTGTCAGGAAGCCTTCTGTCTGCTGGCCTGCTTGGCTAGAATGGGAACTCAAATATTAGCAGCTTTTCTCTAAAAAGGGGGAGGGAAAGCTCCATTTGCAGGACAGAAGGTGTAATATTGAAATGATCCATCACAGCTGATGTGCCCAGATGGCTTTGTCAGTGAGAGGGACAGAAATGGATTGCCCAGTTCAACACATTTAAAGAAACAAAGCTGAGAAGTAAATCTTTGTGCTACTGGGCTCTGATTCCTGAGCAGGAGCTGCACTTCATCCACTGAAGTAAAACAAAAATTACAAAAGACTTCCTCAACTTGTTTTAATCCCAGCACAACCCTGATGAACAGACCAAGCAGAGAGATGGACAAAGAAAGAGTTAATCTGCAGTTCCTGAACTAAAGCAGAGCCTGAGCTGCCCTCAGCAGAGGGCAAGCACTGGTCATGCACTCTGGTTCCATTTTCACACGTTCACGTTTCCTTGAAGTGAATCTAGAGATCTGAAAAAGAGCTTTGAGATCACTCTGAAAGAAAGCTGCTATGGAACCCTGGCAAAATTGTCATTACTGCCTTGTCATGCTTTATGTGCTTTTTAAGTAATTTTCCTGCTAAGACTCTGGTATTAAATAAAATTATACTAAGCACCACCGCAAGGTCACTCTATATATTTAATTCTTCACATTAAAATTCCTCATCTGCCACGTCTGTTGATTGGTTTGTCTGTTTAATTAGCTACAATGGCTCTATGAGCTGGGGTTCTGTTGTCTGCCAGCATGACAAATTAGCATATCCATGCTGCAAATCTCGACTTTCAGGACACCCATCACATACAAATGTTAAGTGACAGGCCCCATAATTACATGGCAATTGCTCTCTCCCTACTCCCGGGTCCCTGCTCCACGTCCTTCTGCCTTGAACCGTGTCAGAGGAACGGCTACAAATTGATTTCAGGTTTAGATCTGCTCTGGCTGATAGGAGCACAGAAAATCCTCAGCTCCCTCTCAGACTTCATTAAAGTTCAGAACGTCTCAGGGCCCAGCCAGGCTGGGAGCTGGGCACTGCTGGGCTCTCTGGAGCAGGGCTATCAGCCCAAATCTTCTGGCTGGCATTGGCCAGGATTCAGCAGCAAATACAGGAGAATAATAGCAGGAAATTACTGAATAATCAGAGCAAAGGATAAGCATCTTCCTCAGCGCTGTCACGGGGGTGCTGGCTGATAACCTGAGGCACAATCCAGATAGGGTGACAATAAACTCTGCAAGAAGCCCTGTTCTCTCCAGGGGGAGCACTGAACTGTGTGCCAGGGATCTCCAGCTGTGGGATGTGTCCATCACATCTGGAAATTGGCTGCCTCTCCGAAGGGGATGCTCCTGGGGGAACTGGGAGTTGTTCAGCTCGGTGGTGTTGTCATTTCTCCAGCAAGGGACAGGGATTGCTCACTCGTGTGAGGAAAGTCCACCCCAGCTCCCTTCTGGAATCCCACACAGGTCTTGTTTGGGCTCCTTTGGGTTTGGCAGAGCTTCAGAAGGGGAGAAGAGCTCCAGGAGCTGGGCCTCACCTCTGCACATCTCTCCAAAAACGAGGGCACTGCTTACCCTGCCCATGTGGATGATGAGCCATTACTGAGTTAAATAATTAGGCCTAAACCCTTCCCTGTTGTAGCACAGTTACCCAGACTTGGGTTATTATTTTCAGCCCTGGAGATGATGAGCACTCTGGGCCAGAAGCTCTTGTGCAGTTTCCATCTGTGGGGACGGTGCTGATGCTCTGAGCCCGTGGCAGCTCCCTCCATGCCCTGCTCTGAGGTGTTTTCCTGCCTCCAGTGCCCCTCTGTTCCTGCTCAGCCCTGCCTGGCTGCTCCCTGAGCCTTCCCCACTCCCTCCAGCACAAACATTCAAGGAAAGCAAGAGAGATTTGCAAATCTGCCGTGTTTCTGAGCTGCCTGAGCTCCCCCAGCGCTGAGGGGAGTGTGTGTGCAGATGCCTTTGCTCCCCTGACGTTCCCCTCGGTGCCTGAGCTTTCCCAGCACGGAGCCAAGGATTATTTATTCCAGGGGAATTACAGGAGACGAGGCCACGCTGGCTCTGCACAGAAAACAATTTCACAGGAGGCTTCACCAGGGGAGGATGGAGCAGGGACACCAAGGCAGTGAAGGAGCAGCTGATCACTCTGTGCCTTGCCAGGCTGAGGGGCCAGGTAGGGTGAAACAGCACCCAGAGCATTTATTTGTTTAAGGGACAGAAGGACATGGAAGATTTGATTTGATTTCATTCCACATAACTTCACTTGCCAGCTTAATTACCATTGTAACCTCATCCACCCCCTTCTCAGACACTTTATTCTGAGGTTGGTTTCCACAAAAAGTTGATTCTGCTTAGATGCTGAAGGATGGGATGTGATTCACAGGTACCTGGGGAAGCAGGAACTGGGAATCCTTAGCTACTAATTCCTTAGCTGATTTTGGGCAAAATACACATTATCTGTTCTTGAGGAGCCTAATGACAGAAGGGATGGGTTCTGCTGTGGTTTAGTGGAATTGAGATGAGCAGGAAACCAGACAAGCACAGGTGGGAAACAAAGAGATGGACAAGAAGTGTCAAATATTTGACCAGAGCAAATACAACATTTAGGAAATAAGGTTTTGCTTATGAAATATCTTGCTTTTATAACGGACTTAGGACTGCTCAAAGCACAAGCTTGGGAAATCTCTTTTGGGTGGATTTCCCACTCAAGCCATGCATGACAGATGCAGTTTAAAACATGCAAACCATTTCTTTTGACCTAAGGTAGCATCTGAGGCTCAGAGGGCTGAAGACAGAATCCCACAGCTCCATCCAAAGCCCCAAGTTTCTCTCATTTATGCTCTGCAAACAGCAGCAGCTGCTCAGCTGCAGATTTCTTCCACTCTGCAGAAGGCTCCTGCAGCAGAACTCCCATCCTAGCACAACATCCAGTGGCACAACAAGCAGGGGCATCAGCCTGGCCAGGGACAGGCTCAGGGCACAGCCTGGTGATGCTGCAGATGGTAAATGGTGTTTCAGCAGGCTCAGCCTCCTCAGACCTGCCAAGGAGCAGCACTTCAGCTGCCTGTGCAGCCTGATTGCTTCAAGTGGTTAATGCAGACAACCTGAGATTAAACTCTCACCACCCACAGAAAGGCTTAGAGAAACCTCAAGTGAATAAATTCCCTCAGTTCTGGGAGGGGAACTTTAGGAACAAATCAAGTGAAATCAATGAAGTGTGGAACATACATAGAAATTAAACCAGTATTTCTGTATATAATTTTTTTTGTTTCTTCCTTCCTTTACCTTAGGAAGTGAAATACCTTTGAAGAAGCACCTCACTTCCCTGGGGTTCCTCCTGGTTCCCTCTGCAGTGAAGTGCAGCTGGAGCACATTTGCTGAGTGTGTGTACAAAGCACAAATGGAAGCTTTGAGAGGGAAAACCACCAGACAACTGATGGCCTCCAACAGCAGAGAGAGCTCAGGCAATGGAAAATACACAGGGACCCGTGGGAAATCTCTTTTCTTCCTGTATTCCTTGCGCTGCACCCTGCCCTGGGTGACTCTGATCTCAGATCCACCCCGTTCTATAAAGGGAAGGCAATGCAGCCTGGGGGAGACAAAGCTTTTTTATATCTTGGAGAAAACTGAGCTCTTTTCTCACTTCTCCCTGGGTCTGCTCAACTCGTGCAAGTCAAACCTTCCTCAGGTTTCCCATTTGGAAAACGAGGATAATGATCCTGACCTTTGCAGAGGTGTTCACAGGAGGTGGACAGTGAAAGCTTCATCTCAGTGCTGTAATACAAATAATGGCAACAAAACCAAGGCATTTTGCTTCCCTCCCTGCCTGACCTTTCTCCCACCCTCCTTTCATGCCACACTCCGTTCTCTCAGCTCCTGCAGCTTATCAGCTTCCAGCCAGACACACTGACAACAAAAATCAAACATTTCAGCCCATGCCTGTGTCCCTGCTCTCCCCTTCCCTGCAGGAGGGGCTCATCAGTACCTGGATGTGCATCCCCAGCTCTCTCCAGTGGAGGGGAGGCTGGGATGAGGCTCTGGCACCTCTGCTGTCGGTGATGGATGGGCACTGTGCTGGCACTGGGGGCAGATTGGTTTCTGGGGCTGATGGATCAAGTCCATCATGCAGCGTGAAACAGCTGGGAAGGAGAATAATGGGCCCTCTGATTCTTTCCAACGGGGAGTATTTAGTGAGAAAAGCTTAGAGAGGATTTTTCCTGATTAATTTGTAATTAGGGAAGCTTGATTTTAGGTGTGAATGCCACAAAGCCTTCCCTTCGTTAAGCAAGGCTGTGTGACCAGTTAATTAAGGCAGAAATACCTTTGTGGGATGTCCCAGGAAGGCAGAACCGTTCCTGCCTGCTGCAGGGATGTGCTCAGCACAGGGAACACCCAGCCCAGGACCCCTCTGAAGGAGCTGACAGTGAATTAATGACTGGGTGGGAGACAGGTAATGCAGGGATTGAGGGCTTAGTGTGTTTTCATGTATATTTCATAAACCTGTTTGCTTTTTGATGTTTGAAGCTCTTTGATTATTCCTTTTAATCCTTTTCCTAGATGTTGTTAAGTGTCATCTGCAGGCTTGCTTTCAGGCTGTGGGCTGGGGACACCAGGTGATTTTTAGCCAGGGTTTCACTTGGTGCCAGCAGCACAAGGGGCTTGGATCTGTCAGTGCAGCCACTCCACGGACTGGGCACTTTATGGAGCTGAGGAATGCAAAGAATCACAGAGGAAACATGAAAATATCTGTTTCGAATTTGCTTTTATAATCTAATATTAGAATCTAAATCTATTTAAATTTATAATTTACAATTCTGCACACAGGTCATAGCAACCACGCAATCAATATTCCCTGGGGAGTGGTACAAGTGATTGCCCACCCACCAGTGCCACCTAAAAGGTCTTTTATTGCTCTATTAATACCCAGTTTGAACTGGGCCATTAGAAATGGAAACAGAATTTCCATCTTGCCCCTGGCCAGGGTGAACTCTGAGCAAACAGGAACTCAGAGCTCTCTGGCACTCAGCCTCAGAACTGCCAAAGCAGGAGGAATTACCAAAATCAACAAGAAACTAATCTCTTTAATCCTGGAAATTTTTTTAAAATAAGTTTAAATAATTGATACACTGTCAGAAGCAGCCTGAATCCATGGAGGGGAGATTAATATTAAATGAGAATGCTTCTCCCTCTCTGCCATGGGAAACGATGACAAAGTCACAAAACAAGTCCTTTGCACACTTCAAGGGGCCTGAGGTGGGTGAAGGGCTGGTGGAATTGTTCTGGGTGTTCTTCACCCCCCATTTCACACACAGCCTGGCCAGGGGAGTGGGAGGAGGGAAGGGGTTTCCTGGCTCAGCCGACTTTGTTCTTACAGGAGAAAGGAAGCAGCAAATACTGGAAACACAAGGTAAGAGAATTTAAAACTCTCTGCAAATCCATATTAATGGTCTCCCTGTGCAACCCTGGCCTTTATGGGCACAGGACAGTGTCCCCTGTGCCCCTGCCCGATCCCAGCTGCCCATTTGGTGCTTCCCTGCTCTGCTCAGCCTTTTTCCAGGTGTTGGGCTGAGCAGGGAGGGAGACAACCCCACCCTGGCATCCCTGGAGAGCAACATCAGCACAGCCTGAGGAGCCTCAGGGGTGGCAAAGAAACCCAACTCCAAGCTCGGTACCACAAAAAGGAGGCAAGGAGGGAGAGCTGCAGATCTGGTGATGGGGACACCTCCAGCCTTGGCAGAGTTCAGCAGCTGCTCCTTCCCTGGAGCTGGGCAGGTCCCAGGGAA
The DNA here is from genome assembly GCA_013398175.1 of Climacteris rufus. Classification (NCBI taxonomy): domain Eukaryota; kingdom Metazoa; phylum Chordata; class Aves; order Passeriformes; family Climacteridae; genus Climacteris; species Climacteris rufus. The sequence continues at coordinate 440,232 of VZRZ01006345.1, read as the reverse complement.
TGCCAGGCTCACGCTTTGCCTGGGCCAGGGCTGGAATTTGTGCAGCCCCTGATGAAAAATGTCATTTCCAGGGAGAGGGGGGCACAGGCAACGCTTCGTTCTCTCACTCGTGTTAATTCCAGTTAAGGAAGGCGTTTGTGTCCATAGCCACAGAGGGGTTTAGAGGCTCCAGTGCTGAATTCAGCACCGCTCTGTCACCTCTGTGAGTCTGGCTTCTTCATGCTGAGGGGGTCACTGCTCTTAGCAAAGTGGCTGCACTGCTCACTCCCTTATCAGTCATGACACAGCTCTGTCTTCATCCATGGGCATCATCACAGGAGGATCTGAAGCCTCTTCTGTCAGTTAAAAGCCAGCAGCTCTGTCTTTGTCTCAGCCTTATCTCCCATTCTGAGGAGGGATTGTTATCTTCAGCACACCTATAAAAATAAGTGCTGTGACATCACTCAGGGAAAAAGCAGCCTCTCTGGCAGGTAGCAATGCCAGGTTGCAGCAGCAGCCACAAAACTCAGCAGAATAAAAAAGAAAAGGAGCATATTTCAGTGCAGAATGCCAGGCTGACACTCAGAAGTGCTGGAGCAGTGCCTTGGATCCTTGTGGGAAGGGAGAGGGGCTGTACTGAGGATAATGCTTCCCTCAGTATTTAATATAAATAGGCAGAGTTTTATTAACCTGCCCCCTGAGGTACCCAACAAGGATCATCTCAGAGAAGAGAAACAAGAAGGAAATGAGTAACAACTCCCTGTATTACACATGCAGGAGGAGGATCAATACCACTCCACGCTAAAATAGCAGTTGGCATCCAAACATCTCAAAAGAAAAAAAAAAAAGGCAGTAAGAATTCATTCATCAACCACCTCATCTTTAGAGGCACTTCAGCATTATTAAATGTTTTATTCAGCTCTGGGACTTTTTGGGCCACAGGGAGAAGACAAGAGTTGCCCAAAGACAAAACTCTCAGATGCCAGAGCTGCAAAAATAGCCCAAGGTCCTGTGCTCATTAATTAATTAATTAACTAATCCCTGGGGGGCCACTCTGTCCACACCACTCAACAAAGCCTCCAGCTCTGAGACTCCCAGATCCAGCCCAGGGACCGTGCTGGATTTAGTGCTGGGCTTTTAAGGACAAACCCTGTGTTAGGCCTAATGGTTGTGACCAATCACCCTGAAAAGTGTCCCTCAAAAAGGGATTTCTTTTGGATTGGGAAGCAATATTGCCTTTAAATCCACAGAGGGCATCACTACTGACGGCAGAGGGTTATTCCTGCTCATGAACACACTGAGGGGCTTCTTAGCAGCTAAAATCCTGCAGAAAAATGGGAAATGCAAAAGGAACAGGGCATGAGTTCACTGTAAAACATTTTCCACCCAGGGATTGGTTCCAGGCCGTGTGGTTTATGGGATATCTTACAGACACAAGGGCCTGTGCTGTAGAGATGTTATCTGTCCAAGTTTCTCTGCTATTCACTGACAGTGCACACTTCAGACTGAAGATCAGCTTAAGTGCTGAAATCGCTCTTCTGGGACAGATTTTGGACTGCAGAGTTTGCAGTGCTTACAGATGTACTGTCTCGGGCAATATTTGATGCTTTTTCTAAAGAAATGGTTCCCAGAGCCAGTAGATCACCCGAGAAGTTCAGGTTTCAGGCAGCAGAGCTTACACACACAAACTCTGGAGGTTTAGAGCTCTGCAGGAAAACACTGAAACCCCGGCTGCCTCTTCACCACCTTGTTTTTGTTAATTTTAGTATGAATGTGATCAGCCTGACTCACGATTGTTGCAGTAACAACACGAAAGAAGGAGAGAGAAACCTCTGGAGAGTGAAGGAACAAGTTCTGGGCTTCCCCCGCCCATCTTTATTATCTATGTGCCTTATAATTCACTGTGCATTGGAGGAGACAAAGAGCCTCCCCTCAATCACACTGGTCAAAGGAAATGTCCATCAAACTTCTGTGCCCAGGAGAAAGGAATGTAAATAAAAAGATATCATTACAATAACATGGCTGTGTTTACAGAGAATGTCTGAGAAACTAGTTACAAAAGAATGACAACATCCAGAACTGCAAAAGTCAGGGCAACACATGATTTTTCAACACCTCAGGTTAGCAGGTGCAAAGTGCTGCTCACATTCAGGCACGTGCTCGTTAAGTGCGTGCATTAATTGCAGCTCATGGGTGCCATGCAGGGTGAGATGTGAGCTCTGAAACCACCTTGGCTCTGCTCCCTTCCACCCAGAAATGGATGCCCAGCTGTCCTGAAGCAGCACTGAAGTCACACTCACTGCAAATTCTGCGACTGATAGAGGAATAATTGCCTGCTCTCGCAGTACTAATATATTTTGGGTTTCTGGTTGGCTGCATTTGCATCTGGCTCTGCAGACTGCCTTCGCCTGCAGCGTCTTGATCGGATTTGCTTGCTCTCATGACTTACTGCATTTTTAAAACTAAGTTCTAAATAACCAAAATAAGCCTGGGGATGCTGGAGCAAAGCAAGGCACAGACAGGAGGCCAGGTGTGACCTGAGGAACCTGGAATGCACTCCAGGCCGAGGGATGCGGCACTGGAAGTGCTGGAGCTGCTCTTCCCTTCCTCGCAGCCCAGCGACAGAGCCTTGAGCACAGCCCAAGCCCACGGCACAAACACTATAAATAACAGTAATGGGGCCACTGCTGGTGACATCAGAGCAGAAATTAGTGAGGCTGGCAACGGCAAAGCTGCAGCAAACTGAAATATTTTCACCCCAGTGCTTTCTGGAAAAGGTTTTTCATCTCTGAGGCTGAGTCAGAGGAGGGGGCAGAGGAGTCGCCCCCAGCCAGCCTTGCTCCTGTGGGGCTGCAGGAATTGCTGGGAGCCATTTCTGACCCCCCAGCTCACAACCTCCCCTCTGGGATGATGTGGGTACTGAGGCAGCCCAGGCAAAGTGCTGTCTGTGGGTATTTTGTGACGGAGCCCCAGCGTGGGGTGTGCAGGGAGCCAGGCTTTGAGCAAGGCAGTGTCACCTCCGTCCCTGGTGACACCTCCTCACCACAGCAGGGCTGCCCCAGAGCCCCATTTCCCACTGCATCCCCTGGGAAGGGGCCTCCTTGGTGCTGCTCCCAAATCAGGACACCCCATCCCACATTTTGTGTCGAGCAAAGCTGGAACAGCCTGCTCAGGACTCCTGTCTCTCATCAAACACCTCAACAGAACACCAGCAAAAGTGTTTTACTGCCAAGGTGCCATTCTTCTGGGATTAAAACTGCTCCTAGCCTTTGGATGGGTCCCCCTGAATGATACAGCCTGTGTAATAAAACAGTCTGTTAATTTTACAGCTCGAGCACAAGTATGAATTGTGTGAGGAAGCTCTTGGAAGCAAACCAGGGTTCACTGAAGTGGCCACGAGTGCCTTCAGCAGCGTCTTGAACCAGCCAGGAAGCAAAGGAAATGCAAATGGGGCAGGGAATGCTGCAGTACAGAGCACACTCCTGCAGTACAGAGCACACTCCTGCAGTGCCACGAGGTGACAGGGACAGGGGGCTTGGTCTGGGCAGGCTGAAGTGGCCAGGAGTGAGCACCAGAGCACCTGAGCTGGAGCTCCTTTTCCAGGGGCTCCCTGACCCTGCTGAGGGCTGTGCTGCTGCAGCTTTGATGGTTTTTTGGGGGCCCAAGCTCTCCAGCACAAAGATAGCTCGAGTACATCCAGATGTGCTGCAGACAGAGCCCAGCTGCAGCATCAGCACGGATTTTAATAGCCCTCAGAGGAAGGCAGAAGTGCTGACATGAAATTCCCTCCATCAGCTGAGCTCCTGGAGGTGAAGAGGGTTTGCATCTCCTGGGCCTGGTGCTGGTTCCTGTCAGGCTCCCAGCACAGGCCAAGAACTGGGACTGGCTCACCCCCACACTGCCTGGACACTGGCAGACAGTGGAAATCCTTATTTCCAGCCGTTCCAAAAAGGATGGAGTGCCTGGCCCAAGGAGAGGGCAGAAGCCCTGTGCTCCCCAGGCAAAGCTGCTCTGTGGTGTCTCTAAAAGAAGCAGAGAAAAAAGAGGGAAGCCTGGTTCTAACAACCCAGTGAATCCCAAGGCACTGGTGAAAATAAATGTCAAAGGGATAGCAGTGACCTGGCCATTAACTGGATCAGCCATCAATCCTTGCTCTGCTTCTCACTGCTTTGAGAGACAGCCTCAGCCTCAGCAAAGCCTGGCCACTGCTCCAAAATCCAAATTCTCCTCTTCCTTGGGCAAACTGACATTGTTTGTGCAGCTTTGTCCTGACCTCTGCTGCAGGCCAGGCTGCTTGGCCACACCTTGGCAGAGCAGGAGAGGACACGGGGGCAGGCAAGGGCTGCCTCTGACCTTTCAGCTGCTCACAAGAGCGGCCAAGCTGTTTGCTCAAGTCCCTGACACGACATCCTGCCCTTCTCTGCAGGCTGGGGCTGGGGCAGCAGGGATGGAGCTCCTGTCTGCACAAAAAGAGGTTTATATTCTGTTCCCAGGCAGAGGTGACAGAGTGGAGAGCAGCACCAGCAGAGCCTGAGGAGCCTCAGGGGTGTCAGGGGTGGCAAAGAAAACTCCAAGCTCAATACCACAAAGAGATGGCAAGGAGGGAGAGCTGAGAAGTTATTGCAATAAATTAAGAAGCACCAATTAAAAGTTATCAGCTTGCCATTTACGCTTTTAATATCCTGCCTGGTGTGCTTGGTTTAATATTTATACTGTGACAGGGTGTTTGGGAGTGCTCAGCCTATTTTGTAAACATAAATCCTGTCTTGGAGGACCTCTCATCCCATAAAACTGGGCAGGTGATGCTGCAAAAGGAGAGAGGCTCGGGAAAGTAAATTATTTTCCCTTAGGTCAAGAATAAAAGCTTTCTGCCTGTCCCCATGGTCACCACTGCCTTCCTCCTGCTCTGCAGAGTAACTCAGGGCACCGGGAACAATAAAAGGGTTGTTCTGCTTCCAGATGGATTCTAACTTCTCTGAAGTTTAAAGCAGAGGGAGAACAGACAGATAAATTCTCATTTCCAGGCTTGTTCAGACACAGATTTGGATCCAAATTTTACCTTCCAAATTCACCTGCATTTCTCAGCTTAGGTTAAGTTCTGCAACAAGTTCCAGGTCTCTGTTCACAAGTTAAACAGACTATTTTACTTTTTTTTCCCCAGTTTTATCTGCCTGCTGCTGTCCTTAACGCTGGATTAATGGATGCAAGGCTTTGTGGCCAGTTTATGTAAATTGCTGGCAGCAAACAACAGTCATAATACACTTTGTTGCAATGAAATGCAGTTTGTAGTGAAATCTATTATAGTTCAAATATAAATTAATTATAATCCCTTCTGCTGTAGCCAACCTTCATGTATAATTAACATTTATTGTAGGGGAAGAGGAAAGGAAAAATCCCCATCTGAGTGTTTCAGTAATAATTTCCACGTCCCTAATGACTCTCACAGGAAGGAATATTCTGGTTTACCTGTCCCCCTGTGCAGGGCAAGTCACAGCTGCTCCCAGCTGGAGCCAAAAGCTGCTGCTGCAGCATGAAGAAAACATGAGAACTTCCCACCAGGCTGTGCTCTGGGCTCCAGGAGTTATGGACAGCAGCTCTTTGCCAGGTTTGGGAGAGAAAGGGTGAGAAGAGGCAGCTTTGAGGGTGTCAGTGAATACAATATTGCTGATAGAGATGGAAAACTTGGGAATGAGTGTCCTGACCAGGCTGGAGAATCCATGGGGGTTTGAAGTCCCAGCTTGGCTGTATCCCATGGTGCTGGAACCCTGAATTCTGAGAATTTCACTCTTTCTGCTTTAACAAATTTTGATCCCCAGAAATACACCTCATTTGATCTTAAACCCTGGAAAAGACTTCCCCTGTAGTGTGATAACTTTGAAATTAATGCTGTGTAGTTAAGGTTGTGTCACTGGGTGAATTAGGTAGAAGTGTAGACATTTTGGTTCATGAAATATTATAATACTAATGTCCAACATGAAGGGTTTAGATGTTGTTCTTTGACCTCCTTTTTTACCTTTGCTATTTCCCCTTTCTTCTCCAAAAACTTGTGTTTTCTGCCATTGGTTCTAAAGTTCCTCAATGCGGGATAAGAAAAACTGATTATTAGGTTTTTATTGAAAATATCCTACACAACATCTCCCTAAACTGATTATTGGGTTTTTATTGAAAATATCCTACACAACATCTCCCTAATTGGACAATCTGGGGTATAAATAATCTGGACGAGACGTGCTCGAGGCCATTTGCACCTTGTTATTAATGACAAGTTACAGATAACACATCATAAACATTTTGAGACCGAAGAAACTCTGAAGTATTTTTACTGTGTCTTATCTCAAAGAACTTGTTCAAAGAGCTCACAAAGAGAAGATTTGCCATGGCAGGGCTGAAAGCTTCGGCCAGAATCGCGACACCATGGGCTGTACACACCTGCAGCACCAAACTCTGCACTCAGCTGCTCCCCAACCCCCTGAACACAACATTTCCACTGGAGTTCTCCCAACATGGCAAAATGCAGAGCCCAAGCACTGCAATCACAGCTCTGCCTGCTGGAGGCTCACACCAAAGCAGGAGTGATCAGCCTGGTGAGAACAGCAGGGAAATTCTGATGGCTCAGGGGCTGGATTGGTTCAGGGCAGGGGTCAGCACAAACACAGGCAGCTCAGGCTGCTAAATGAAAATTTGGAGGCTCCTTCTCCCTTACAACAAAGCCTCCTGCTCCCAATCTCTAATGAGAGTCAATTGCTGCTGATAAATTTTACATAATAGCTTTTTGCTTGTTCTGCAAATTAAGCAGAAAAATTGCCTATTAGAGGGAAAACTGGGGCGATTCTTAAAACTCAGTGTAACCTATTTAGCTGCTCAGGTCAGAATCCGAAGTCTCCTTATTAATTTTCTGCAGGGAGCAGCAGTTTGCAGTGCTGGGGCAAAGTCTCACTTCAGAGCCATTCCAGGCTCACTTCAAAGCTGTTGGGAGCACAGGGGCTGGATTAGTTCCTGTCCTCTGCTCCCTCCTAAGCATCCTCCTGCTGGCTGATGGGTCACCCACACAAGATGCATTCATTTCAACCAGCAAGAAAGATGGGAAGTGCCAGGCTTGGTTCTCAGAGGCTTTTTTTAGGCAGGACCTGTCACAGCAGCTCTTTGCTTTCCAGAGCCTTCCTGAGCCAGAGCTGCCCTTCCAGCAGTGCCAGAGTGGCCCAGGCTGAGCCTGGGGTATTGAAGCCCTGCAAAGCACCTGGCAGAACTCATTTTGGGGGGCATGGGCACCACCTCCTGACTCCTTTCAATCTGGGGCACAGGATGGCACCAACTTTTATTTTGGCTGCAGATCTGAAGGAATTCAGGCTCAGCCCCAGGTGTTGTTAAAAAACCGCCCCAAACCTTCCTTATACCTCACAGTGGTGTGTTCACTTTCCATGCACTCTCCAAAGTACAAATTTGGCCCTGGGTCCTTCTCACTTTCCCCCAGCTGGCTCATTTTCCCTCCTCTACCCAGTGTTTAAAACACCAGCATCCCCTGGATCATGGAACAAGCTGAGCTCTAAGGTCCCTTCCAACCCACACCAGGCTTGAATTCTGGGATTCCTCCACCACTTTTGTCCATAATTGGACTTTTTCTGCCAGTGCTAAACATGAACACACCTTGTTCCAGTGCATTCCTCTGTTTGCCTCCACCATAAAGAGCCAAACAGAGAATTCAGCTGAGCTGGAAGCAGTTGATTCCACAAACTCACTGACCATAGCACTGCACAGCTCATTCAGCTGCTCCAGACACAGGTCCCTTGAGGTTTATTCCCTGCAAGGGATCCTCACTTCAACCTGGGCTGTGCTTTTCTTCCTGCTCCCTCCTGGGTGCCTGAATGCTGCTGGAAACAATTCCAAATGTCTCAGTTCATCAATGGTATCTCGCAGCCAATCTCATGCTCCTGACACGTGTGAGCCTTTTGCTTATCCTTCTCCAGCTGAGGAAGAATTACCCAGAAATTTCTTCAATCTATTGTGAAAAAGACCAAAATTTTATAAAAAGGAGAAGGGGGCAGGGGGAGGGGGGAAAAAAACCTAGGCAAAAATATCAGTAAAGGTCACCAGATGTAACCTTGGTCTGCTTCAAAAGCCACTTGTCCTTCAAGAGCAGCATCCAGAAAGCACAAAAAAATAAGTGGGATGTGGATGTGCATAGCAAGAGAGCAGAGACCCCCTCAGCATGGATAATGCTCCATTGCCAGCCCCAGGGCTCGCAGGGAGCCACACTCTGGGGGCACAAATTGTTCCTTTTCTCCTTCTGGCTCAGCCTGTGCCAGTGCTCTGAACATCCGAGCCTCTTCCCTCTGCATACACACAGAAATTAACGAAATAACCTCTTCTGGCACTAAATAACTGCTGCTCCTTGGAGAAAAATTTCTTAATAGCCAAGGGGAGGCGGTGCTAGAAAAGCTTTTATTGACAGACATTTGCAGAGGGGCTCACACATGCGACAAATTTCTGAATTCTTTCAAGCAAAGAAAACAAATTAGAAAAAAATGGACCATATTTTTGACATTTTTCTTTTTTACACTAATCCCTTCTCTTTCCCATCACCAAGATCTTTTATTTTACAAATATGCCAAATTGTAATAGAATGGATCACCCTCTCCCCTGCTTCCTCCGAAACAAATCAATGTTTCATTCAACCTGAAACACATATTTCCTTCTTTGCTTTCCCTCCACCCCTGGGAAGGTAACAAACGCTGCTTTCCCCCAACGTGTGCTTTCTGCTTCTCAGCACATTGCTGCCTATAAACACTGGTTATTTACACAGCTCCATTTATGACATTTTTTATTTTTTTCCTAGGGAAATCAATGCAAACCTGTTGCAGGGTTGGGAAGGAGCTGCAGAGCTCCAGGGCCCCTCGGCAGTGGCAGCTCTGTGTCCCAATCCAGCTGCTGGTTCCTGGCTCTGCCTGGCCCACCAAAAATGTTTGTAGAGCACAGGGAGAAAATGCTCAGCATTTTTGGGGCACATCCTAAGCTGAGCTTCCACCATCAAAAGTTGGTAGCTGTGCTTTGAGCTAAACCCAGTGTTTTACTCTGATTTTTCCACCTCTGGCTGAGCAGGGAAGACTCATTTATGGTTGTTCCCTCCTGCCCCATTCCTGGTTTTCTTCACCTATTGCTCAGTGCCTCTGCTGAGCTCTGGCAAGGCACTTGCAGTGCTCTCCTCTCTCCCTGAGCACACTCCTGTGCAACCAGGCAGTCCCAAGCCCACTTTTCTCCTCGTATTTATGGGCACCCCACACCTCAGCACTGGCTGGGGACAGAAGCAGCACAACTCCTGGCAGCCAGTGCTGCTGATCGCACAGGAGCTTACCAGAAGTGGCCTCCTATTTGTGTCACTCAATGAATTAACTTTATCTGCATCAGGCCCACAAAACAATGGCATTAAAGTGAGGAGCAGAGCTTTGGAACCATCTGCAAGAACGAGCCAACTACTTCATCCTGAGCTTTAATTAAAATGGGCTTAGCCACTTGGTTTTATTTATTTTTTGACAGCCATCCTCCATTTTCTGCCTAAATACAATCTACTCCCATTTCTCAGTGCCACTGTGGGGTCAGTGACCAAAGTACAGAAATAAAAATCACATGACTGAATTACTGCACTTTCCAAACACTTAGGATTTTATTGCCAGCAGCAAACTGCCTTCAGAGAACATCTGCTCCCAGCTCCTGGTGCGATCTCCAGCTCAGACTGGAGCTCTAACCGAGCCTAAGGAGCCCAAAGAGACAGGCCCTGGCATTAAAGGCTGACCTGTTCCCATCAAAGTGTTACCACCTCCTTTTCCCTCCTCTCTTCCCATTCACCTTCTGCTTCCAGCCTTCCCTTCACGAATTGTTTCCCCGCAGGGACCTGCACTTACCTCTGACTGGTGAGGGAGGAGAAACTGGAGGCTGAAGGGAGTGGGGTTTGCAGGATTTCACACCATGGCCCCACAGCCTCAAAGCACGTGGAATTCAGCCCTTCTCTCTTCTGGACTTGCCAAAAGGAGCAGCAGAAGCCCTTGGAGGTTTCAGTCCTCAAGGACAGGGAGATAACTCCCTCTCCCAGACTTCACACTGTGGATAAACTCCTGAAATCTTCATGGGTTTCCCTAAAAAGAAATAATCTGCTTGATCTGTCCGGATGTTTTGAGCCCAAAGTGTCCCTGTCATCATTTTCTGAACGGGCTGGCTATCTGTGTGATGAAAGCAGAACACCTCCCAGTGCTGGAGGAGCAATTCCAGCCATTCCTTCCTTTCATCCTGCATTAGAAACCCAGGCACTGGGCAGCCAACTGGCAGCTCCTTCACAGGCAGCAGCGAAGGCTTTGGGTTATTTAAAGGTTGCGAATGCACAAAACAGAATGACATTTCAGGATAGGATTCCTGACATAATGAGCGAGCTGGCAGTAAATAAAAGACAAGATGAGAATCAATAGCTTGTGAAAGAGAAGAGGAACATCAAAGGAAATGGAAGAATACAGAGAGGGGAAAAAAGGTAAAAAACCTCTTTTTTTTTGTTCACAGAAACTAAATTTGTAGGGGCTTGGGCTTAATCCAAGGCTGAAAGGAAACTACAGCACAGCTGTCAGTGGTTTCACCACCCTTTGGATCAGGTTCTCTGTTCTTTTGCTCCAACCTCCTGCCCATGCTTGTGCAATAATCCCTGGGACAGCTCTGCAGAGTAAATCCCCACTTTCCTCCCAGGTGGGCACAGCAAAGCCAGGCTGGGCAGGCTCAGCTGCCCCTGCCCCAGCCCTGGGCTCTTCCCTGGCACTCTCAGGTACCTGGAGCAGGAGCAGGAGCCCCTCTCGGCAGCTCCCTGCTAATTGCAATTAAATGGAAGGTTTGCAATGAAAGCAAACACGGTAATGGAGTTAATTTTAGCAAACCACTAATGAGCAACACGCCAGCCTCCTTTTTTACCCTTCTGACCAACGTCCTAATGTGCCTTCTCTTGCTTTATTGAAATCATTAACAACTAACCTGCTGTCCTCCTTTTGGAAAACACATTCCTTCCAGATTCTGCTCCACGGGGATCTGAAAGAGCTTTTCCAATCAACAATTCATCGAATGAAGTCTCCAGAAATCTGCTGTTGTGTTCCCATCCTGAACTGACCTTGAGCTATTTAAACCTAGATGGATTTCGATTCCATAGTCCCACCAGATCCTCCTCCCCGCCCTCCACCTGGGATAAGAGAGGCTTTTCAGAACTTGTTAGAGGAGGGCTGCTAAATGATGCATTGAAAAGAGCTGGAGGGAAAAACAACTTTATCATCTTGTGGCTTGAGCAGAAGGGGATGGGGTTCCTCAGTGCTTTAAAAGATAATGAAAAACTAAAAAAATAAAAAACCAGGCAGAGAGCAATGCAAAAAGGAGAATTAATACTTTTTGATGGATGAATAAAAATGGGTTCAACAGAGAGCAAGGTCCCAGGAGAGTCCCAGGCACTGCCTGTTCAGATTAATGCAAATTCCATACTAGTATAACCTTTCCTTGGAAGATGAAAGGGTAAAAGGCTCCAGCTGCTGAGAGGATACACCAGGAAGGACCATGGGAGTGAGACTGGAGCAGCTACTGCTGAGAGTTCAGAGTCAGCAGTGGAACAGCACAAGTTCTTGTGATGGTCGAGGCTGTGGCTCAGTCAGAGAGCCCTGTGCTGGAATTCAGCATTTCTGATCTGGATTCTGAGGTTTGTAGGAAAGCAAAGGAAAAAAGGAGAGGAAAAAAGGGAAGGGAAGGTTTGGGAGGGGAGGGGAGG
>VZRZ01006345.1:355416-428348 GCA_013398175.1 Climacteris rufus | reverse complement strand
GGAGAGGAGAGGAGAGGAGTGGAGAGGAGAGGAGAGGAGAGGAGAGGGGAAAAGGGGCAAAACAAATCTTCCCAGCAGCATCTCCGTCCCCTGCTGAGCCCTCCTGCCCTCAGCCCTCAGAAACGTGCAGCTACATCACCTAAAAACGTGGGTCAGTGGGGCAAACCCCCTTTATTCAGATATTTCTCAAGTGCTCAATTATCCAGAACTTTGCCCTGCTGGAAAAGCCACCAGCAGAGGAACAGATTCTGCTCCTGTACCACCCTGTGTCTGGAGCTATTTAGACATGTCAGGAATTTAATGCAAATACCCAAGGCAATCCCAAGGTAATGTGGCACCCTGCCTCCAGTGCTGCAGGAGAGGCTGGTTTGTATTGTTCTGAGTCACTGTGCTTTTGTTTTTGACAAATATTTATATAATAACATATTAAAAGCCAAAGGTAATAACTGTGCAAGAAATGATGAAAGTACAGTGCTGGGTGCAGGAATGCCATTATCAACCTGCTTCCTTATTCCCCTCCTAAAACCATAAGTATTTCAAATCTCTCTTAGTGGGTGTGAAAATTAAGGAGCCCACACATTCCCTGAGCTCAGCCAGGCAGGAGCAGAGCAGGCTCCTATCACACCATCCAGCAGGATTCTGGTGCAGCAGAATGAGGGGTTATAAATCCCTGGGCAGCCAGGACAGGGGCTCTGAATCACATCCTGGCACGGCCTGGGGAGCACAGAGCTCTGCCCACATCCTCCAGTTCATCCTGCAGAGTTCTGCCTGCTCAGCCCTCAAATCTGCCCCAGCTCACACCTGCCTGGTGCTTGTTCCACAGTCCCTCTCACCCTGCTGATGGAGTCCCTCTCCCTGCCTCCTTCCTGGCTCCCTCAGGGTTTTTGGTGTGCCAGCTCTCTTCTAGCACAAAACATAAAGAAATCCAGTGAATGACAAGCGGTGTTTCCCAAGGTTTTCTTGGGCTGTGCATCCAGGTAAGTGTAATCCTTAAAACACATATACTCAGGTAAGGTTTTGAGGCTTTCCTCCTATCATATAATCCTTAAAACCTACATACTCAGGTAAGTTTTTGAGACTTTCCTTCTGTCATATAATCCTTGCAAGTCACAAACTCAAGTTTTTGAGGCTTTCCTCCTATCATATAATCCTTGCAAGTCACAAACTCAGGTCAGTTTTTGAGGCTTTCTTCCTATCATATAATCCTTGCAAGTCACAAACTCAAGTTTTTGAGACTTTCCTTCTGTCATATAGTCCTGGCAAGTCACAAACTCAAGTTTTTGAGACTTTCCTTCTGTCATATAGTCCTGGCAAGTCACAAACTCAAGTTTTTGAGACTTTCCTTCTGTCATATAGTCCTGGCAAGTCACAAACTCAAGTTTTTGAGACTTTCCTTCTGTCATATAGTCCTGGCAAGTCACAAACTCAAGTTTTTGAGACTTTCCTTCTGTCATATAGTCCTGGCAAGTCACAAACTCAGGTCAGTTTTTGAGGCTTTCCTCCTATCACATAATCCTAAAAACCCACATAGATAAGTTTTTGAGGCTTTCCTTCTACCTTACAGCCCTTAACACCCCACTCTGCCCCTGCCCAACAGGACAGTCCTCACAACACAAACCCACTTTGCCCAGGGGCTCTTTTCTGGTGCCTCCTGCACGTTTTACCTCAGAATATCTTGATCCACCAGGATCATCCAGGCCAACCCCAGGCCTTGCACAGACAGCCCAACAATCCCAACCCTGGGAGCGCTGTCCAAACCCCCCTGGAGCTCTGGCAGCCTTGGGGCTGTGCCCATTCCCTGGGGAGCCTGGGTGTTGCAGTAACGACATGAAAAAAGGGGACAGAAACCTCTGGAGAGTGAATGAACAAGTTCTGGGCTTCCCCAGCCCATCTTTATTCTCTATGTGGCTTATAATTCACTGTGGATTAGAGGAGACAAAGGGTCTCCCCTCAATCCCACTGGGCAAAGGAAATGTCCATCAAAGTTCTGTGCCCAGGAGAAAGGAATGTAAATAAAAAGATACCGTTACAATAACATGGCTGTGTTTACAGAGAATGTGTGAGAAACTAGTTACAGCGGAATGATAACATCCAGAACTGCAAAACTCAGGGCAACACCCAGGCAGTGCCCACCACCTTCTGGGGTAAGAACCTTTCCCTAAAATCCAACTTAAACCCCCCTGGCACAGCCCCAGCCGTCCCTGGGTGCTCTCCCTGGGCACAGTAAGTGATGCAGGAGGGAAGGATGCCCCACAGAGGTGCCACCCCAGGGCTGGGGAGGGCTGGAGGCATCAATCACGCTGCTCTTTCTAATGAGCTGCAGCCCGGCTGGTGAGCAAATGGCACCTCATTTGCAAAGCTTTCGCTCCGTTCCCTCATTAGCATAAGTATTGTTTTCCATTATCCGTGCTGATTCACATTAAACTAATGGAAATTCATCTGTCATCTGAATACATCTCGGGAAAGGGCAACTGTGAATTCAATTAGGGACTATTTACCCCTCTCCTGCTCATCCAGACCTGTTTGGGTTGGAAGGGACCTGGAAGACCCTGGAGTTCCAAGCCCTGCCATGGGCAGGGACACCTTCCCTGAGATCAGCAAATTAAGGTGCAGTTTCCCATGGAAGTGGTGTGGTTTGAATCCTGCCTGATCTCCCCGCAGTGGAAGCTGAATTGCATCTGTTTGCTACATGCAATTTGAGCTTGGAGGTGTCAAGCTGATAGAATGAGTAATTCTGGCTTCCAAGACAACTTGGGCTTTTACCAAGACCCCTTGATTTATGATTAAGAGTGTCTTTTATCCTCACCATGACTCCATCATTTTAAGATCACAGCTTGTCTGCTGGTTTGAAATCTGTGTCTGTTTAAGGCCAGCTTGGATTATTAGAAGGGAAGATAGTTCTAGATCAACATCTAACACAGGAAAAGAAGTGGAGAGAGCTGGGCCCTCCCTTCCACAAGCTGTGTGCATGTCCAGTTTCCTGCAGCATTTTGGCATCTGCAGGAATCTAGTTCTGGAAAAACACAATTATTGCACAAAGTTCCCTTCTGTTTACACTGTAATTCTTTGTGCTTTATACAGGACAGTTCCATTTGCTGCTAAGCTGTTGTCCTGCTCTCCCAGTGTTGTAGAATAGATCCATTTTTCTCTAGAAAGAGGGATTTCAATGTTGTACTTTGTGGGACGCTGGGATCCTCCCAGGCAATATTTGCTGCTGAAATGCACCATCAGCTCTGTGCTGCAGGGAAAGGGGACAGCAGTGGAGTTGCCTGAGCCCTGCTGGGTGCTCTGAGTTGGGTGTTGTGGGAGCTGCAAGGACGAGCAGAGCCCACCAAGTGCTCTCCTTCCCCCCAGCCAGCCGGGCTGTAACTCAGGGTGCATCCTCTGTAAATTCCCTTCCACCACTGGCACGTTCATGGCACTTGGGGAGGTGTCACTTCCAAACTAAAATGAGCAATGACACAGCGAGCAGCAGAAGGTAAATGGCTTTTAACAGGAGAACGTGTCAGTTAAGGGCTAAATTATTTCCCTGCTGTCACTTCCCTTGACTTTGCTGCTCGTGTTGTTGGCTGGTACTGACAGTGGTGGGGAGAAGTGATGCCCTTGGCCCTGGGACGTGCTGGTTCCCACTGTGTCTGTTTTTGCTGGGGTCACAGGCACATGGAGCTGAAATCAACTTCCATTCTTTTCTCTGCCGTGCAAAGAAGTGATTTGTACAGCCAGATATTCACTCCTCCCATGGAGATGTGTTTCACCAGCAGAAAGATGCTTGGGGTGTATCCCAGATTTGCCAGGAAATGAACCATTCCTGAGCTGTTTGTGGCCCGGATTCATTGTTTGGAGCTTCCAGCCCCAAAAAGGAACACCCAGGTGTAAATACAGGTCTGCTGTTCCTGTAGGAGTCCTTTGGGGGCAAGAGACACCCTCAAATATTCCTGGCAGGACATCAGGATGGGAAAGGCATCCTGGATTCCCTGAGTCTGGGTGCTGCTGCCTGGAATCCGTGGTGCCAGAGCTGGACGGATCTGTCTGGTGCTAAGGGAAACTCTGCTGCTTTACATCTTTACTGGGGCACTGAGGGGAAATTTATGTGTGCCAGTCTCTGTGAATTATGTGGGTGAGTCATTACACGAAAGCAAGTGGTAAAAGCAGCATTAGGTGCCATAAAACTGATGGAAACCAGAATGTTAAGGAAATTGTGAAAATGAATGTATTATTTATACAGTGGTCTTAACATGGAAAGAGCTGCACTTCCTCAGCAGACTAATTGTTGTTAAGTAGCAGCAGAGGGGAAGGTTTTATCTCTGGGTTCAGCAGAAACAGAACTTTCTGCTTTTATTGTGTGTGTGTCTGGTTTGAAATGTGCCCTTGTAGAAATGGCCCCGTGGTTCTGTTTGATTTTCTCCCTTCCAGATGTCTCGAGATCTGCAAATCAAACCAGGCCTTTTCTGTGTCATCATCCCTGGTAGTAAAGGTACTGCAGGGCAAAATAGGCTTTTATCTACACTTCCAAGGTTCTGCTGAGATTTAGGAGTCTCCTTACTGCTCTCCTATATTCGAGCAAACTCTGAAGTGGCAGTGAGTTAAAGGTACTAAAATCAGTCAGTATTTCCTTCAAGCTTTAGTGGATTTTATTTGGAGTTAGACTAGGTAATGATGGCTCTGTTCTTAGCCAGTTTAGTACTCAAATCTTTCATCCTTTCTTTTAAAAGCCTTTGTGGGAGGTGAATGAGAAAAAGCCCAGTGAATGAGTATTATTGTATAGCAAAGCCATTTAAAATGCTTGCAGTGTGTTTCTTGTGTCCACTAAGAACCAAAGATTCCTGAGCTTCAGAGTCCAGCTTGGGAACCTGAATCAAACAGGAGGTGTTCAGAGTTATTTCAAACACTTGGAATGTGGCAGAAGCCTTTTAAGTTCAGTAGCAAACACATGGAAAACCAGATGGTTTCTTTGCAACAGAACCCTGAACATAACAGGAAAATAGAATATGTTCCCCTCCCTCTTTTAGCTGGAGAAAAGGATCTTTAAAATGCCTTGCATGTGTGCTAAATAAATAAATTTAAAAATGAACCTTCTGGCCAATCACAGTTTAGCTACCCTGCAATTAAACAAATCCACAAACTGGCAAGGCATTTACATCTCATTAAGGGGAGGCAAATGCAGCAACTGCATGAAAATTTAGAAATTAGACACAATTACCATGTTGGCTGGAGGCAGAAGGGGGGAGTGCTGTGGAGAGAGGTTTTTAAGGGAAGTTTGATGGTTCCTTAATTGGCTGCTGCCCGGCATCCCACCTTTACTGCCTTTGCACAGCATCCCTCCCCTTTCCTTGCCTCCAGAAGCTCCCCAGTTTTCTTTATTTCTCATTCCACACTCTGTATTCTGTATTTCTGATTCCACATTCCCTCCCCTGAGGTGGTTCTGTTTCTTACAGTCACAGTGTGTGGGGTTGGGGGTGGTTCCTCGAATGGGTACAAATATTCATAATGTAAATAGCAAATGCTTGGTTATGGACAATAATTGCAGATAATGATCACCTCGGGCACCACTTCTGGGAGCAGGGCCTGGCCTTTCCTGGGGAAGGGTTAAACCACTGGATTCAGCAGGATTTCCACAATAATTCTAATTAGGAGGAAAATCATTGGTAGGATGCCCACTGGAAGAGAGAAAGTGTTAGAAAATAAACACACAATGATTTTGTGACACAGAAGGGCTGTTCTTTTGGGGGTTTGGTGGTGATGGTTTGATGTTGAGGGCTTTTTTAGCCTCTTGCATGGAGGCAGGGATGGACAGACTGCCCATGGATGCTGCTTTGCACCAGGCCTGTATTTCTGCATTCCCAAATATTTTCTGCATTCACAAATATTTTCTGCATTCCCAAAAGCACCATGGTGATGCTCCAGATCAGCCCAACCCAAAGGGTTCTGGGAATAAGTTCAGCCCTCTCCAGGGAATCAGAAGGGGTGAGGGATGGAGAAAAGGCTGCTCCTGCCAATCACCAGGTCCACTTTGTCCAGGTATTTCATGGCCCTGTTAAATATAGCAAGTGTAAATCTTAGAAATTGCCTTGAAAAGGATTCAACTACTTCAAAAATGGAGCTATATTTTGGATATATGACTTGTGCTTCAGAGCCATAAATAAAAAGGAAGTATATCCTGAAGTTACAGATAAGTGCTACTGAGGTGTTTGTATTTTTGGAGGATGTGAGGTCTCTGCCTTTCCCTTCTGAAAGGAGTTCCAAGCCCTGCCAGTTTTCCTGGCTTCAGAAGCAAAACCCAAGCTGACCCCATGGAAATGAGCTGGGTAAGGAATGAAGAGAAAGTCCTGCAGGTTGATTTATACACTGCATAAAATGCAACCTAGACTGTTTGGGGTTTATTCCCCCCTTAAGGGCATCTTGTTGGGATTTTTCCCCTTAAATTCAGGCTCTGGGGTAGCCCAGGCACCTCTGATCCCCTTTGCAGGGCTCTGTGACACCAAGCAGAGGTTTTGTCATTAAGAGAGGAATTGATGAACAGAGCTGAACTGGTGAATTGATTCAGGATGAATGACCCTGTGTGTGGGGGCTGCTGCTGGGGGATCTGGGGGGTTTGTGTGTCCTGCTGCCCACCAAAACTCCCTGAAATCCTCTTTTTTTTAGCCCTGCTGTGCTTTCTCCAGCTCTTTCTGCTGGAGCACACAGCAGCATCACACAGCTGAGGAAAGGTGTTCAACTGGGGAAAAAACCACCCTGGGCTGGCACCACTGTGTTCTCTGCCTTCTGTGTGACACCAGCACATTCTTATTCATGTAGACAACTTTTTGGGAGGGTTAATACAGATGATGCTTCAGGATTTTTATTTTGATGATAGGCCTGATTTTTTTGAAGTTTTATGTGATGTTCTAGCATGGGTTAATACAGGTGATGCTTCAGGATTTTTATTTTGATGATAGGCCTGATTTTTTTGAAGTTTTATGTGATGTTCTAGGATGGGTTCATACAGGTGATGCTTCAGCATGTGGCTCCTGCTTTTGGCTGGGGGCTGGGCTTGTTTTAGTTGAAGTTTCACATGGAGATGTCCTGCTCCAGCAAGGAGAAGGGGGCTGCAGCTGCTCCTCTCCTGCCAGTCCGTGCCCCTGAACACGGATCCCAAAGTGTGGGGAATGAGGGCTGATTTCTGAGCTCAGGAATAATTCATACAAATGTCTCCCAGCTTAGCCAAGAGAAGCAATTCCAGCTGGAACAGTGTCTAATCCATTTTCCCCTGGCATAGAAGAAAGAGAAGGGTACCTGCTATCACTCTGATTTTTATTTGTTTTTTTGGTAAATGCTCAGACACTGCGATGATGTGTGGAAAGATGGAATCTGCAGATAGATAGAAAGGCTATAAATCAAAAGCTCAGGTGCAGGCACACGCAGACTCCATGGAAACTGCTGGCAGGCATCACTTCCTAATGGGGCAAAGCAGGTTTCACAGAAGCAGATTTGGGTAAGAATGGGATCAGGATTCCAGCTCTGCTTTCAGGTGGCACAGTCCAGCTGCACTGTAAACCCTGTGCTCCTGCCTGGCAGCACTGGGCAGTGCTGAGGAGGGCTCAGACTGCAGTGGGAGTGTTTCCTTGGGGTTGTTTGAGCATTCCAGTGCCTTGCTTTGAGGAAGAAAGCAGTAATTACTTCCTTGCCACCCTATTTTTTCTGTAGTGAAACAAATGTTATGAAGCAGATCCAAGTAGGTGTAATTCTCCTGTGGATTCCATCTTTAACTTATTTGCAATAATTGCCTGAGCAAGCCAGAATTTATCTGGAAGGCCCCTGTTTAGATAAATTCCTGCTGTGCTGGGTGCAATTTTATGAAGAGGTTGGGGGAGGAATTGTGAGAACAACAAATTAGAACTAATCTCATCTCCTGAAATATTTCATTACACAAACTCAATTCATCATGCAGAGCTGCCCTCTCCAGCACGTGTGAGCTGCTGAGGCAAAGCAGGGCTGTACAAAGGAAAAGAATAAACAGAACAAATCAACAACACAAGTTTATTCTCCAGAAAAACAACCACCTTGTGTAACCTGCTGCTGGGGTAGCTTGGAACTGACTTTGTTGGCACTTGGGACACGCAGGAAAAAGGATTCTCCTGGAAATTGGGGTTCTTGTGGTGTCTTGTAACCCAGGTATCTCTGGAATTCCCTCATTCCCACACCTCAGGCTGAGTGGGGAGCTCTCAAAGTGTTTGGACTGGAGTTCACATCCCTTTCTGCAGAGAATATCCAAGAGTTTGTTGCTCTGGAGTTTCTCTTTTTTTTTTGTGGAATTTCTTCATGAAGATGTAAAGAGCACAGAGAATTTGTGCACATGGTACTCCTTCACCCCTGATTTGTGTGTGTTGGGATGAAAGAGCTAATTTGAAATGTCTCTATTGTTAAACTGCTCATTTAATTGATCCTGGAGCTTTGCTGCCTTGGGTAACCCCAAAGTAAAGCTCCATCAAAGCTGTGATCCCTTCCACTCCCAAACCCTGCTTTGTTCTGGGAGGGAGCCAGGCCTCTCCAAAGATGGTTTCAGGTGAACAGAGGTTATTTATGCTGCCTTTTATCTCCCAGTTTGAGCAGAGGTGAGAGGTTCTGTTTGGTGAGAGCTCTGGGAGCCGCTGAGGAACAAGAGGGAAATAAATTCCACGCTGGAATCCAGCAGCCCCTGCAATCAATGTTCTTTCCAATTAATTTCTCTGTATAAGCAGGACTTCTGAAAACAGTGTGCTGCTGTTAGCTCTGCCTTTAATTTATTTTGAAGAATGTGTAATTATCAAGCTGTGAGCAAATTGCCATTGCCTTCACCTGGCTCCTTTCAGGACTCATTGGCATTCAGAGGAGCCATTGATTAATGAGCAGAGCAGCACAGGACAGGGATGAGCCAGAGCAGCCACAGGCCACGAGCTGCATGAGGCAGCAGAAATGCCTGGGGAGAGGGGATGTCAGGCCCCGTGGTGCAAATCTCACTTTCTTAGTGGAGAAAAACAATTAAAATCCACAGCTCTGGTGGGGTCAAGGACGTTCTGTGCCTTGCACAGTGCAGCAAGGAAGGGGAAAGGTGTAGCTTTTGGAAAAATAGCCAAGGTTTCTTCCTCAGAGCCCTTTTTCGTGTCCCTTTTGCCCTTTTCCACACTTCTGGGGCAAAGAGGAGCTGCTGGTGGCCTCCTGTGTTGCCGTGGGTAGGGATGTGCTGTGCCCTGCCAGGTCTGTGTGCTGAGCTCATTCTGGGTTCTCACTCCAGAGGTTTCCATGTGCCTGTGGTACAACTTCCCTTGTTTTTCTGCAGCTGGGTTCAGAGTCAGCTAAGGGAGGCTGAGCTGGTGGATTTTGTTCCTTTTCAGCACGAAAATGCTGCATTTTTCACTAAGTTCTTGGTGATCCTCGACCTTTGCATCCCTGCCCTTATTAAAACAACCACCACAGTGCCAGGGGTGCCATGGGCACATCAGAGGTGAAGCTGGAGGAGTTGGGGCACATTTGTTTAGGGGGACAGCAAGCTTTATGTTATATTTTTTATAAACTTCTTTGGGCTAAACTGCAGAAGCACTGAGAATGCAAAGCTTTTAGTAAGGCCTTGCCAGAATTCAGGGATTGAGCTGTGATCCCTCTTACTTGTTGGGGATTTTACAGCTTCCTGTTCCTGCAAGAGTTAAGAATTTTGTGCTATTATAATCAGGTTCTGACTTAATAACCCTCTAGGCTGAGCAGGCTGTAAGCTGATACCATGAGAGGCAGGATATCAGCTCCAAAAGGGGACAAATACTTTATTCTATTGAGTTTGCAATGAAGGAGAAAAAAAGAAAAGCGTAGCATGTGAGCCCAGCAGTTCCTTAAACCCTGCTACAATCCATTTAACAAATTGTTTCTCCTCTATCTTCACCCTGGTTGTTCTTATTATTATGCCTGTTATCTGATGGTTATTTAATCTATATTTTGTAATTACTTCCCTTCTGTCTTTCACTCCAACATACATTCATTTTCTTGTTGCACTAATGCAGTGACCTACATTATCCAAGCAGTAAAAGTCAATTATGCTGCCTGTGATTTTTCAAGTGGTGTTTAGCAAATGGGTTTGTGCATTACCCACCCGTTACCTGGGTCCTTTACAAAAGCCACATTTTCCCAAGCACCTTTTAAAGGCATCTCTGGAAATACAACGATTTTTTCCCAGGATTTGGATGCAAATTGTCCTGGGAAGGAAGAGGGAATGTGCTGCCCATTCATAGAGAGTCCCATCAGCTGCTCCTCACTGTGATTTGGGAATATAATGTCCCAATTTATGTATTGTCCCAATTTATGTATTGTCCCAACCTGTGCAGTTTTCAAGCTGTGTTTGAGTTTGTGGATTTGGCACCTCTGACATTGAATACCAAGAAGCTTTAAGTTAAACCCACGTTTGTGGCATTTGATCACTGTTAAACCAATCCCAAAATCATCTGTACCCAAATTTTGTACCCAAAATGATCTGTACCCAAAACCATGTGTGCCCAAAATCAACTGTACCCAAAATTTGTATCCAAAATCATCTGTACCCAAAATCATGTGTACCTAAAATCATGTGTACCCAAAATGATCTGTACCCAAATCATGTGTACCCAAAATCTGTACCCAAAATCTGTACCCAAAACCACATGTACACAGCACAGCCCCGGGTCCCAGGGGGTGGCTGGGTGGGGACTGTTTGTTTTTTAATCAAGCCTCCCTCATTAAAGCCGCAGCCTCCCTGCATACAGACGCTCAGCCTTCAGCCCTGCCCTGCTGCAAGAAATGGGAGTGAGATGGGAGATGGGAGATGGGAGTGAGATGTGAGATGGGAGTGAGATGGGAGTGAGATGGGAGTGAGATGGGAGATGGGAGTGAGATGGGAGATGGGAGTGAGATGGGAGTGAGATGTGAGAGAGATGGGAGTGAGATGTGAGTGAGATGTGAGATGTGAGCACGGTGCAGATGAAGAGCAGAGCCCCTGCTAACGAGCTCTCCAGGCCCACGCTAATTTGGTAGGAGAAGAAAAGGAGGCAGCAGAGGGAATTTGTTAGAGAGAGGTGCAATCATCATCAAACTCTGCCTCTTCCCTGGTGGAGCCTGATTGCTTTATTACTGCACATCACGAGAGGGCTCGGGGCAGCGCCACACCCTGCAAAACCTGGAATTTTGGGGATGATGCTCATGAGGATTTCTTTTTTTATAGTTAAAAGTCGAAAATTTCTTCAGAGAATTTGTCCTTCTCTCATTGTTTGTTCCCCTCACCCCCTCCCCTTACCTCTTTATTCATTATCTGTACATGGTCTACACAAAAAATTAAAATTGAAGTGCTTTCCTGCAAGCAGGGCTGCTCAACAAGTGCTCTGGTGAGGTTTTCCTGATTTAATGTGTGTGGTTTTTTTTTTTTTTTTCCCTCAGGCATTTGGATACAGATCCAGTTGTGCCACTGTAATTTCCAACAGCACATTTGAGCCCAGCCTAAGTACCGACTGATTTAGTTTTGCTTTTGTTCCCCCTCACAATCCCTCCTGTTAAAAGCAGCTGTTATTCCTTCATTTAAGATAGAGGGAAATTAAATGACTTGCCCGAGGTCATGAGCAGAACTAGGAACAGAATTCCTTGCAAGTCTGAGCTCAGTGATTTAATTGCAAGCTGAGATCTAAAGGTGAATATTTGCATGAGATTATTTTTGGGGGGAGAGGTGGAAGGTCTGAGATTCTTGAGGGATCATTCCAGGCTGTGGATGGTGAGCTGGGTTCCACCTGGTTATGTTTTAATACCTGTTTTTTTAAATTAATATAGCATTTTCCAGAGTGGTTTGCAAATATAATTATTCTAGGAAGTTACAAATTAATACGGGAAAAACCAGAAGGCCCCCATGAAACGAGGAGCATAGCTGGGGAGCAAAAAAATAAATAAGTACATTTTAGCCTCATTTTTGAGCATGTTCTCCCTTGTAACCCTGTCAGTGTGCCTGGGGCTGGGGAGCTGCAGACAGCAAGGAGGAAGATTTAATAGCTGGGCTGTAAATGTGAGAGCATCTTGTCCCTGGCTCTGCACAGATGGGTGTGGAGGCCTGGAAATGTCTGAATTCCAATCCCTGCTCGTTGGGAGGTGTTCAGCAATCAGCACCTCAGTGCTGTAAGCCCAGCTGGGCAAATAGACCTGAACAGGAGCTAATGTTACAGAAAAAAAAAAATCCCTATTTTAAGAACCATAACAGAAAATTTGATTTTCACCAGCCTGGTGTTTATAGACTGGTGTTCTCTCCTCTCCAGGAAGCCAATCTGAGCTTTCACAGGGCTCCTGCTGGAAGAAATCAAACAGCAAATTCCTGCAAGGTTTGTGGTGGCCAAAGGGCAGGTGAGGATGGATTGTGCTCCTGGGAGGAGAGAAATGAGAGGAATGGGAGAAGGGCTCAGCAGGGCAGGAGGAACAAGCTGTTGACATCCTGATTGCACTTCCAAAATGCCTGGGAAATGCTGCTGTCCACTCTGAGCTCCCTCAGGGAAACCAGGGCGTCTCTGTTGGATGGAGAGGGGATTTTCTGTCTGCTGCCTGGGGGAGAGAAGGAAAAGGCAAGGCCAGGATGCTTCAAGCTCCACATTTGTGAGTTCAGTGTGTCAGCATTCCCCAGCAGGAGCTAATTCCACCCAAAGTGAGTTTTAACCACAGTTTAATTGATTTTTATTGGCTTGAGAAAGGGGCAGAGTTGGCTCACAGTGAGAGATCTCAGCCTCAGGTTTGGGTGGTGAGGGTGGCAGTGTCCCCATGGCCACTCTGGAGCTGTGCTTGTGTCACCAAAACTGCAGGAAAAACAATAAAACCCTCTAACACTGCATTTGAAATGACAGAGAATCAGGCATTACTTCATTCTGGCCAGGATAGGCCATAGAAACCATTTCATCCACAGATTGCCTGGGTTGTGCAGGGAATATCATCCCATCACACATGACTTTTACTAGATTTCCCCCAAATTTTATACAGTCCCAACCCATGGAAATCCATTTGTCCAATGTTCATTGTTCCCAAGTTGAGCAGTTCTTAGCATTTGGTTTCCAATCTGGAGTTCTTTGCCTCTGATGCTCATTAGGTCCTCATTCCTTAATTCCCTGATCAGCGTTTTCTGGACCAAGTGTCTCCAACCATGCCAGGGGTAGATGTTCATTGATGTTCTGTTGATGGTTGTTACCTTTTGGGTACGTTTTGGGTACCTTTTGGGCTACTCCCAGTTTGTTGGGACGTTCAGCTCATCAGCTGAAACAAAACCTTTTAAAGAGAAACTTCAATTCCCCTCCCTTGGGCAGAAGCGAACAAACCTGACTGAAGTTGGGTTAAAAACGTTAAAAGTTGGGTTAAAAATGTTAAAAGTTGTATCCTTTGCAACCCTTGGCCTGCAGATCTGGAGTGCTCTGCCTCGTTCCTCGTGCTCTCCTCTCCTCTCCCTGCCCATCCCTGGGATTTGCTGCCCCAGGTGAGCAGGGGGTGCAGGAGGCTGAGGCAGCCAGGCTGCTTTTGGAAAAGCAGGACAAAGTGTCCTCTCCCCTGGCTGTGGACAAGATATCCCCAGACTCCCAAATTGTTCTTGAGAGCAAAATCCTTTGATGCCCCCTAGCAGATGCAGGGAATTCTCTCCCAACAGGACATGGTCATGGCCAGAGGCAGATATTTAATTATGAATCTGCAAAGGCTGCAGGCTGATTTTGGAGTGCTGCTTAAGTGGAGGGTTCCAAGCCACACCTGAGGGAAGCATCCTCAGTGCAAGATATTTGGTATTTTCGACTGGCTCTTTCTTTTTTACCTGAGATTAATTTTTCAGGGGAAAGCTGCCCAGTGGCCCAGCAGAATAATTACATATTTTCTCCAAATCCTCTTGTATAAAAGGAAAAGAAAACTCAGTACCTTGTAGCAGGAGAAAAATGCCTGCTTAGAGCAGGTGAGAGTTGTACTTTACAGGAAATGACCCTTAGTGAAAATGAAGGTTTTGGCTGCAAATCTTGGTTCTGAAATTGCAACCCTGAAAAAAACTTCAATCAAAACCTGCTTATTGGGTAAAAGGAGTTCAGCAAAGGAAAACAAAAAGGAGGAAAAGAAAATAAAGGAAAAAAAAAATGAAGTACTTTAGCAGTGGGGAGGGCAGAGGGGTGAATGGATTGCTGTTTCTGTAGGAGCTGCTGAATAAATAAATCATTAGGAGTGCTCAGAGTGTTTCCTTAGCCTTTCCCAGGGTGTCTCAGTCCTGTTCTGCATCCCAGAGGGAGCAGTTTGGCTTGTGCAGAGCTCTTTGCCCACAGGGTGACTGAGCACTGGGCATTTTCTGCTCTCGCTGGGTAGGCAGTCATTTATATTCCTGGGACTATTGTTAACACTATTATCATACACACACATATATATTTATATCAAATAGTTCTTCCTGACTGATGGGTTGCAATAAGCACTACACAGAGAGCGTAGCAGATGTGGGTTCAAGGCCCTGGAAAATTAAACATGATGCCTCTTACATGAAAATACAACATTTTACCCATCTGTCCTGAGACTGGGGCAGCTGCTTCACTGGGAGACCACACTCTTGATGTAGTCTGATGGTAATATTGCATGTTATTGTAGAATTATTCATCTATTTTTTTTTTGGTGAGCTGTAACTTACACTGGTTGTCTTCCCTCCTCTGCTGTTCCCTGTTTCCTCATGTATCAATCACCATCACCAGCAATAACTCGTGTATCAATCACCATCAAAAGCAATATCCTCAGCTGGCACTCGTGCAACTGAAAGCTGAAAAGAAACCTCATCATTTTCTAAAATACTCTGGGTTTTCCAACCATATTCATCTTTTGGCTGTTCAAAACTGGAGCAGGAATTCTCTGCCCAGGCAGGGTGGGGTTGGTGCTGTTTCAGGTGGTTTGGAAGCTGCTGAGATAACTCCAAAGGGTTTCTCTCCTCAAGGTCTTCCTTGGAAGGATGAATGAGGAATTGAGATCTAGGAATCAGCTCCTGTGAGGCTGAATCGTCTTCCTAATTGCTTCCTCCATCTGCACAAAAAAAGAGCTGACAAGAAAGTTCCAAAATCAGCATTAATGCTATTCCTAGGTTTTCTAAAAATTTGGTCCTCCAGGGCACTCTCCCTTTTCTTTTCCAGCAGTCCCTCTTCTCCAAACTGTCCCAAGCCTGCATGGGAGTTGATATAAGATATGAAAAATGTGGTTTTTAATTTATGTGACATTCAGAAACACCCCCTGCACCTCACACTGGGTGGGGAAGGAATGTCAGGCTGCTAGATGGAACCTGTTCTTGTTTGGCTGTAATAAAACAACAGCCTCATTTCTGATTGCTGCGATTCTGTTTGGAAAGAGAGAAAATATTTAGACAATTGGTGCCATCAACATTGCTGCCACTCAAAATCAATGCAGTTTGGGGCTTCATTTTTTAGTAATAATAATAATAATAAAAAAAAGAATAATTATGTGGACCTTTATTAAAAAAAAAACCAACAAAACAAATCCCCAAAAAAGTTTCAATTGCAAAATTAAATGAGATAAATAACCCTGACAGAGAAAGAAAGAGATCTCACTAAATTGAATCCAGTCAATTTTAACATTCACAGTGCCAGAGGCAATTTTAGGCAGTGTAAACGTAATGGAAAAAGCATATTCCTGAAGCTGCCTTACAGAATGCTGTGTTTGAGTCCTTAATGATGATAAATCAATGATCTAGAAAATAAAATCCCTTTCCTATTATCCAGATGGGCACACAAATTCTTCTCCGATTTTGAGACGTGAGCACCCCAAATTTTCAATTAGCCTTTCACATCCCACTACCTTAAAATGCTCAGTAATTAAATTTGAGCAGAGTGCAGACCCACATGTAGGAAGTGTCTTTCTCTGCCTTTCTGTCCCCATGAAATGCTGCCTGCTGCCTGATCCAATCCTTTAGCTCAATTCAGGGATTCTCTGCTCACATCCTAAGAGATGCACTGAAGCAGAACCCTGAAATTGAATTACAACCTTTGTATGGAGCCAAAGAGCAAAGTTGTGATGATGAGGTCCTGCCTCTCTATTTCTTCCTTCTGAACTCAACTTTTCCTGGGGTTTTTTTTGTGCCTTGACAAATTTCTTCTCTCCAAAACCATCGGGTGCTTGTCCTGGGAGCTCTGCCTCTGGCAGGGCTGAGCCAAAAGCAGAGCAAAAAAAGGGAGCAAGGAGGATTTGGGGAGCTTGGGCTGGGTGGAAATTTCCTTTCAGCATCTCAGAAAAACAAGGGGCAACTGAGAAGCTTCATCCTGCATAGACAGATTTGTCCACGTTAGGAGAGTTACATTCACACATTTTTCTGTCTCTTCAAAATGCTAAAATTTGACAGATAAAATTTAGCCAGGCCAAGATTTTCCAAAGGTGGAAATGCTGGGTGTGCTACACACATTAAAGTTGGCTGGTTTAACCTGGCTGTTGCAAAGGAGTCTCCTCGAGTCTGGAATGGAAGGAAAAAATGTGATTTCTGTTTGTCAGTGTGACTATTTTGAATTTGTATCAATTTTTGTCAATTCACAGATTTCAGAGGTCACCCCAGCAGCACCAACTAAAGGGTTTTGCTCTGCTGAAGTAACAGATACAACTCAATTTCTGTGGAAACCTTGAGAGTTTCGTAGTTGCATTTATAAAGGGCATTCCCTGGGTGTTTCAGCACTGCTGTGCTCAATGCAGTGGACAAGATGTTTGTCATGGAAAATGTTTATTCTGCTCAGAATCAGAAAACAGGGAATATGCAAAAGAAACCCAGCTCCAGAAATTCTGGTTCCACTAAGCTCGAATTATTGAGGTCTCAGTTTAATCCTTAAGGGGAAAATACCCCAGGAAATGGAAACTTGAGATGATTGAAAAATGGCAAAATCTTCTGGAAATAAGAGGGACAATTGAAGAATTGTTTTCAGCTTTGCTGAGCATTTCAGCTCCCACAGGTTTGCTGATGTGAATGATGAAAGCAGAGGGTAAAGTCACTTTTCACAATAGTGGCTGTCATAACTTCCCAGTTCCCTGTGTGGAATGGCAGTGGAATTACATCCCTTTTTGTTTTCAGATCTGTAAATAACACTTATCCTTATGACTAGGAGATTAATTTCATGACAGCATAACAGCCTTGGATATTTTTCTTAATGAAGTGCTTTTAAACTCCAGATATTTAACTACATCATATTTATGTTGTAATTATTCCTACTTGCTTGGTGCATTTCCAGTTCCATAAATTGTGCTGGTTTCAAACAGGCTCAAACAAATGCATTGTGCATTGTAATTGTTGGGTAATTACAATGTGATTATGAGGTTAGGAATTATGGTCCAGCAGAACTTTTTCTCTTGTTTAGTTCTTTTTTTTTGATTATTCACTGCCCCCCAAGGTTTCTGGACAGGTTTCATCCCCTGCCTTCGACCTCTAAGGCAGAGAACACCAGGAGAGTTGGACATGACTTCCAGTGGATTAATCCTCATGGTTAATTGGCTTCAGCACCCAAGAGATCGCAGAGCTGATGAAATTTTCCCTCAGAAAAGCCCAGGGCTTTGGTGGCTTTGATTTTCTAATGAAATGCTCTCATCCTCCTTCTATCAGGACACTTGCTGCCTGTCTTGACTCAAATTTCCCTTTTTATGGCAATTCCCCACGGATTTTGTTGTCTGTGTCTCCTGCCCCTCCATCACATTTGACCACCTTGTCTCAAATTTATTTGGAGATGCAGATTAAGACATAAAACCCCAGCAAAAGCCTGAGTGTTGTTTTCATGGGGAACAGGGTTAAAAACCTGCATATTTTCAATAAAGCTGTAGGCAGAAGAGTCCATCTACTCTGACTTTTATTGCCTCTTCTAAAACTTTATTTTAATGCAACTTCAGGGAAAAAAAAGTTCTAGTGTGACTCTGTACCAATTAGGGTAGTGGAATTGCTAATGAAGTGAAAATATTTGCTCTGTTCCATGTGCTCAGGGACGTCTTCCCAGGTATATTTATTGTCACTCCCTTTCTTTAAACTGGGGTCTGCAGGTGGAAGCACTGAAGAACTGAGGATGAGATGATCCCAGAAATCTTCCTGTGGCCATGAAGAGAAACCCTCACCATCCCCATGCTCTGATGGATGCATTATCTGTTCCATCACAAGAACTTGCTAATGGAATCATGGCTTTTTTTCCCCAGATCTGTCCAAGAATAACCACAGTCACATTTTTAGAGAGCTGTCAGTCCAAGCTGTGATGTTCTAATTCTGCACATACAGAATCCTGAGGGGAGGAAAAAAAAAAAAAAAAGACTCTTTTGGAAGCAGTCAGGCATGAAAAGCAAAAGGTTGTTGCATCTGAGCTATTAGAAGAGACCTAACACAGCAAGCTGATAGTTCAGGGTGTTAACTTCTGATACTGCACCAGCAACACACCCTGAATATCTGCTCCCTATTATGCTTTCACACGTGGCTGTGATTTCCAGGACATTTTGGAAAAGCAGAGTTGTTCAGAGGTTTTTTTCCCTCATCCCCTGACAGAAAAGCTCTGGGATATTTCTGCTGTTCCCCAAGGGAATAGGAGGAAACAGGACCCTTGCTCTGGCTGCTGTTGCTCTGTTCCTACCCCAGTAAAGCTCTCAAACAGGAGTCTGGTGGTTCTAACAGCAGCTGAAAGTTTTCTCATGCCAAGGAGAGAAAACTCTGCACCTGTTTTAATTTTTATTTCAAAAACTGAGCAACACAAAAGTGAGCAACACAAAAGAGCACAACCCACTCCCTCTGAAGCCCCTGCTTTGGTTAGGGAAGGAGCCTGGAGCAATTCAGATGAAAATGTGGCCACCTCAGGGAGCTGCTGAAACCAAGGAGTGATCAATGCCGGGCAATATCTATAAAATAATAGACTTTTAAAATAAATTTAATCATTTTGGGAAAGGCAAGTGGCTGTTAGAAGCCAGTGCAGGTTCCAGGGAAGAGAATAAGTGCATGAGGTGGGTGAGGGAAGGGGGAATGTCACATTCTTGCAGTCCCCTGCCTGCCACAGGGAGAAAATATTGAAGGAAGATCTTCAGAGGCACAAGACCAATTTGTACTGCAAACCTGTGAGAGCTGGCCTTTCCTTGGGATTTTGAAATTCCCTTTAACCCTTGAGTCAGAAACAACAAAAATCCCATTATAGATGTGCACACATCAGCATTGAAGGGCATCTTTTAATGAGTCTTTTAAAATAGACCTTTATTAAAGTTTCTTGGTTTCCTTGGCCTCACAGAAGCCAGGAGAGGTATTTCAGCTCCTGTGCCATCCATAAAGCTGCTTCTCCTGTGGAATTCTTTAGCCAAAAAGGATTTGTTTCATAACATTCTGCACAGAAGCTAAGCTGGAGAAACCCTGCAGAAGTGGGCAGTGCTGAGCAGAGCAGCAGCCCAGGGTTGGTGCCAGGGTGGGTGATCCAGCTGCTCCCCATCCCTGTCTGATGGGTTTTCTCTTCAAAGGCAAAAATCTTCAGAAATCCCTTCCTACCAACCTGAGCAGCTTCTCCAGGGATCAGAGGCAGGTCCCTGCTGAGCCTTTCCCCGCTGATCTCTCACACACAGAGCTGAATTCTGCCTCCTAAAGGATCAGATGTTTCCATCCAGGCTGCAGCAGGGCTGCCTTCCCTCAACCTGCCTCTGCCTCATGTTTTAAATTTCCTAAAATCAGCCCCAGCGTGGTTATTTAGACAGTCAGTGTATAAATACACCTTGACTTCCACACAAACAGTCTGCATCTCCAGAGATTTAAGCCCCCTAAAGAAAATATTATTCTTTGTCAGTGGCACATAAGCATCAATTTAGGGAATTTTTCATAAGTGGAGCCTTCCTGAGGGCAGCATTATTGATTTATTCCTGACCTAGCACAGCACCGGCGTCACGATCAGCACAGGCTCCTCTCAAATTGGGAACTTCTGCTTTTCCTTTAACTTCATTATCAAAACATTCACTGCTCTGAAGTCTGTAATAAAGCAGCCTACTTCTGCCAGAGATAAATTCTGTTTATGATCTGAGCCGTGTCTCTGATAATTGAGACCTGAATGCCAGAAAGTCATAAAAAGTTCCCTGTGGTCATGAAGTTCCCTCTAGTTTGCTTTTCTGGCACTAATAATCTTATCTTTCCCATATTTTTCTTCTGTTAACCACGGCACATTGAATTATCCAGTCCCTGCAAGAAGCTTGAACACTCCTTCTGTATCTGAGGGGTTGTTAGGGCTGCATTTCATTAACTGTAATAAAGCAACACACAGTGTTTACTGGAATAACAACACATTGTACAGGCAGAGATAAGCTGCTGTCAGGAAGTGTCTATAAAGCACAAGCAATTCCAGGCTTTGTTCTTTATGTTTCTGACATTGTTGGTGGAATTTCAGTTGTGCATCCTGTGAATGCTGGGGGTTGTGTGTCCCTGAGATAGCACCCGAGGGGAGCAGCATCCTGCCTGTGCTCCCCTGGGATGGCAGCAGGGGCTGCTCCAAAAAGAAAAACGAAAAACAAAAAAAAAAAAAAAAAAACAGCTCAAAAGTTTTTAAAAAGCCCCAGCAAGCTGTGGAATTGGAATAATAAAAATTAGAGAAAGGTCTGTAAGAGCTGCACTGGTATCAGTGGATGGGGAACGAACCATACTTTGCTGTCAGGTTAATTCATCTCTGCCAGGAGAAATTTATCTCATAACGAGCAAAAAATTGGTTTAGAGACTCAGAAACAAGGAAAACGTTCAGCACCATCTAAATTGGGGGAGCAGCATTCTCAGTGCATGAGTGCTGGATGATATTGGCACAGAACAGCCCCACTGGCTGAAGGGGAGCATAACCCAGGTTCTAATCTGGAATAAATTCCACTTCAGCTGGACATCCTCATGCCTCTTCCTGTTGTTTTTAAGACTTGTTGTGATAATCTATAAAGAAGGTTTAGCACTGTGTTGCTGTGCCAGTTACTGGTCAAAAAGAGAACAAAACTGTGACTCAAAACACTTTTATGTCAGTCCTGTTGTCCTCTCTCAAGACATCTCCATTCATGGGACCATTTTAGCACTTGCCTCAGAAATACCTGTTTTCAGGTGAACATATTGCTGCAGATTGTGGCTCAGAATATGTTAATGTCCATTATCTTTGAGATTTGTGTATTTTGGGTAGGGAGGATAATAAATAATTGCATTATTTGCCAGAGAAACAATGGAGTAATGTTTTCCTCAGAGCCTGGAGGATTTTAGGAGGTTTAGGTGTTCTTCAGGAAATGGCAGAGGCAGGTGATGCCTTTTCCCTGCTGTTGTGGAGCTGAAGTTTTTGGGGTGCTTGTCTGGTCTGTCTCCAGTGCCACATGAACCACTGGAGCACTGGAAACCTGGTGGAAAGCACATGCCAGATCAGACCTAAGGGATGCTTTGTGCAAGACTCTGCTCTCAGGGGGATACAAATCTGAAATTTCTGAGTTTTTCTGCTCCCCTCTCCTGCTGCCTTTCCCTGGGCAGTAGTGCTTCCCTCTGCCTTAATGCTGTGTCCAGGACAAACCTCACACCACTTTTTCCTCTTTTTTCTTTTCCCCCCATACTCCAACCGTGTAATCAGCTGGAGTTCTGCTTCAAAGGAGAAAAGTACAGGAATATCAGCTGGTTTCTTTGCTGCCAGGCTCTTTCTGAGGTTATTTTATGCTCTTTGCCAGCGTGGGTGCTGAACACCCGTGGCCTCAGCCTTTGAAGGAGCCCAGCCTCTCCTCAAAGTGCTGGAGCATTGTTGGTGCAGGGAGCTTTTCCTGGGGGTTGAGGGTCTCAGGTGACCCTAAAATGAGGGCACTCCCAGGTTCCCTCCCCTCTCCAAAAGCTGCCAGAATCAATCTCCATCCATCTGCCTCCAAGTGCCCTTTGCTCTGCTCCTGGACCATCCCCCAGGGCATGGGATAGTGTGGAGCAACCCACATTTTCTGTGCTAATCAGCAGAAGGAAAACAGCAAAAAAAGCAGCAACAACCTGGGCAATAATTTGTTCCAGCATGTGCTGCTTCATTATTAGCTGATTCCTTTGGAAAATTACCACGAGGACAACTCTGCTGACTTGCACATCTATAATGTATGAATGGAGCCATCAAAGTTTAATGCACCCTTAGCAATGTTCTTCCTTACACTGCCTGTGACACCAGTTCCAGTTTTTGCTCCCCACACTTTATCACACCCTGGCTGACACCAGTGCAATATCAGGAAGTGCACTCAGCCCTGCTATCCACAGAGGGACTTTTTTAGCTCGTGTTCACTCTCCCACCATGACATGTAATATCTTTTATGGTCTTTTTTACAGATTTGTGTAGCCAGAAAATCCTTAGCAGTGCCCACAGGCCCTGACCAAGGTGCAGGGTTCTTCCCTTCATAATTACAAACACACATGGAGGGCAGTCCTTGCCCTAAGGAGCTTGTGATTTAAACAGAGCTAAGGGATGCAAAAATGAAGTTATTACACACAACAGCAATAGATGAACAAAGCCAAGCCTAGATATTTTATTACTGGGGCCTTCTGCCATCACTAGATCATAATTTGTCCAGGTTTTTCTTAGTATAAAATAGAGAGTGAATCTGACTTAATAAGTGTAGAGAATAGGAGTTTAACAGCAGAATAGGTGAAAGAAATACAAGACTGGACTCTATAAAGAAAACATTGCTGCTTCCAACTTTGAGTTCTGACAGGGGCATTTGCAGAAATCTGAATAGAATTCTTTAGTGATAGGTTTGCCTTACAATTAGCAGGCAGATTAATTCTCACAGCCACAGTCCCAGGGACACCTCCATCCACCTCTGCAGAGGGCACAGTTGCTTCTGCACAAGTAGAGAGAGAAAGGAAGAGAAGCAGAAGGTTCAGTTTTGAGATTCCAGAGCTGGAGAGAGGCAAATGCTGACAGGATTTCGACACAGCCTCAGGGGAATGTGGGCTTGCAACATAACTCTGAGAAATCTGTGGCTTTGCACCCCTTTTGGACTTGAAGGCAGCAGTTGTGTGGTTTTACCTAAGAGGAGGAAATGTAAGGAGAAAGAACGAGGTGGGAATGTGAAAGGCCAGGTCTGATCTCTGTGGCACCAGGAGCCTGCACTGCTGAGTGCTGTCAATAACCAGGCTGCTCCCGAGGGACAGCACAGTTATCTGGGGGCTCTCTTGCTCTCAGAATCATCTCAGAATTATCCCTTTCAGCACAAACTTCAGGGATCACCAAAAGCTGACTGAGTTTAGCTGTTTGCCCCGCTAAATTAAATGCACTGCATTCAGCAGCACCCTGAAACATGATGTAAGTGTTAACTCAGCTCAAAGAGAAAAAAATATTGACCCAGCAGTATAACATTTCCAACAGGAACTCCAGGCACTGGGATAATGATATTGAGATTTTAAGCCATGTATTTTTGAACTAAACTCGTCAATGACTTCATAGATTTCCTTACTTTCTTCCCTCCTGCACAGAATTTTGTTCTGCTGCATCTCTCTCTGTAATGCCAAGCTCCTTTACATTTCCAACCCACGGGAGAGTTCACAGCATTACTCTTTTTTTTTCTTCAAGCCAGCAGGTTTTGATTTAATAAGGGGCAACAGCATTTTCCAACATGGATTTATTCCAGGATAATCCAGCAGCTTTTCCAAATGGCAGCACAGCATTGCCACAGCCTGGCTCCCTGCCTGCCATCCCTGCCCTCTGTGACCTCAGCAGTTTGCCAGCTCTGAGGTGGATTTTGGGAGCCAGGAGAGCTGAATTCCCTTCCTGCTGTTGCCATGAAATTCCATGGAGCAGGAGCAGCGGGCAGCCTTCACTGCTGATGGGTGCCCTGCATGGTGCTCTCCCTGAAATCTGGGCCAGCTCTTCCATGCTTGGCTGTTCTTCCAGGTGCCTCTGGTTCTCTTTTCTTCATTCCAAGAGCTGGGAATGGGGAGGAATCTCTCCCAGATTTCTAAGGGGTGAAGCTGCTGTGGCTCCCTGGGGGCTGGCTTGTCCAGGGGATTTAAGAACTCCTCTGCTGGCAGCAAATAAAAACCTTGGAGGCAGCAGCAGCACAGAACTGTCCATCAGGAGGAGTTACGGGAGGAAAACAGGAGCACAAAACCATTCCCAGAGCCATCAGCAGGGCCTGGATGAGGTTTTGGAGGCCACCACCCAAGGGAAAACAGCTCTGTAGGCTACAAAAATATTCCTGGTGCAAGGAAACAGCAACACCTCCGTGCTGTGTGAGCTGTGGGGAAGGCAAGCAGGAGAAAAGGCTTTTCTTTCCTCTTCCCCACTGCCCATTATTCATGTTAAACATTAACCTTTTAGGGAAGTAGAAAACAATCACACATGCTGGAAAGAAAAATTGCTTTGGTCTTTTCTGTAATGGCTTTCTCAGCTTCAAGAGAACGTGAAAGTTAATTTTGAAAACAAAGCAGAACAGAGCGAGGCTGGGAGGAAGGGGAACGTGAGATGGGGTTTGTGCTTTGCTTTCCTTCAGCACTCCCTGGGCTGCAGAAGGATCAGCTCAAACTCAGCTGATTAACGTGAGGAGAACAGGAAACTTCTCCCCGTGGGGAGAAGAGTAAACTAAACCTAAAAGGTGGCAGAAAGCAGTTATTTCATTTTCAGGTTCCTTTTTATTAAGGTTTTATTGAGGTAAGTAATGGGCACACTCTTTGCTCTTGGTGCTGTCAGAGCACCTCTCCAGTCATCTTTTGCATATTTAGTAGCAGAAAGGAGGAGAAGAGGGTGGAATTTATAGAACATGCCGTTAATTACTGCTCACCCTTCTGTTGTGATGCCAGAAAGTGATGTATTTGTAAGAGGTGAGCACCACAGGCACAGTAAACAGGCAACAAGCCTGAAACACTCTCAGTGCTGGAAAGAAAACCGTCAGCTGAAAAATCCCCCAACAAACCTGTCAGGAGAAGTTTTAGCAGAAGTCATATAAATTCAGTTTATGACCTTTGTTTATGTCTTTGTTCACTTGCACTGATACGGTCACAGATTTTTAGTTTAGTCAGGGGAAGCTGTGGCATTCAGGGCTTGGGAGATGCCTGGGAGCGTTAAATGCCATTAGAGAAGAGATCACGGGAGGAAAGAAAAATAGAGGCAGCTGAAATCTGGGCCATGTGTCTTTCCAGAGACAGAAGCTTCATTTAAAATGGGTGGCAGGGTTTGAAAGGAAGTGCTGAGCACCTGACAATGCTTCTTGTGGTTGTGGAGGAGAAATCCTGAGGCTTGTTTAGAATTTAACCGCAGGGATTTGGGCTTGGTTTGGAAAGTCTGGGCTCTGAGGTGCAACCCAGGTGAAAGGGAAGAGGGTCCCAACCTGTGTGAGGGCACAGAGCCAGGTCAGTGCAAAATAACCACAGAATAAGAGCATTTTCCTCAAAAAGCTCCGAAACTATTTACTTTTAGAAGCAATTTAAGCACTCCAGAGCCAACCTCCTGCTTTTGGGATGCTCTTGGAGTGGCTTACACAGCAAAGCAGCAGCCCTAAAAGAAATTGGGAACCTCTCCCCCCTGCACATGGTCACACCTCAAAGCCAAGACTTTCCAAAGCAAAAGAAGATGAAGAAGCCATCCCTGTTCCCTGTCTGCTCCCACAAGTCGAGGATTGCACAAATTGGGGCTGTTTGTGGCACAGAGGTGGCAGCAGCAGCAGCAGCTCGATGGTGCAGCACCAAACAGCCCAGGGAGGGCAGCAGGATCTGGGATAAACCACAGGGATTGCTGCAGCATCCCAGGGATTCAGGCAGGGCTGGAGATAAACCCTGTTTTCCTGGTTTAAGATCATCCCATCTATTGTGTGAACAGCCTTGGAACCACCCCTGCAGGGCAGCTCTTACCCAAAAAGAACCCCAGAGCCTCTCCCTGCAGAGCCTGCCTTCCCTGGGACCTGTGGCAGAGGAAGATGAGCTCTGCTCTGTTCTTGTGTCTCCCAAGTCCCTCACTGCTGCAGCAGCGCTCGCAGTGCCCCTTGCCCGTGTTTGCTGAGTGCTGTTAAATATTTAGCAGCGATCCCACAGCCCTTCCCACCCCTCTGTCGTTACCTTTTGCCTTCAGTTCCACACCAGGGGGTGGTGCAGGGACACCCAGGCTGGAGCCAGGGACACCTCGAGCAAGGTGTCCTTAGATGAGACCCTTAGCTTGCTCCTGCCTTCACTCTCCTCTCCCAAATTCCACCAAAACCCTAGAATTTTCCATAAAGGCAAGGGGAATCCATTAAAATGTATGATTCAGGAGGCAGAAGAAGATGCTTGTTGGTGGGTGTGAATGCAGAGAGTTTATTCACAGAGCACCTGAGTTCCAGTTTCCTTCTTAGCTTTGTCTCACACCATAGAAAACCTATTTTTGCCCTCTCCTAGCCCTGTTAATAAAGGCTGTGCTCTGCCTGGCTGGCTGTGCCAGAGGTCTCTGATGGAGCAGGACCTTGAGCAGAGCCAGGAAAAGGCTCTAAGCATGGGAAGGTGGGTGAAATAAATGGCTCTTTGTGTCTCCCTGCAGGTTTTCTCCTTGCCAATTTGTAGACCTATATAGCAAGTTACTGTGTGGAGCTGGCTGGGAGAACTGTGCAAATCTGCTGGAGAATGGAAGCATGTGTTGTGCTCAGTGCTTCAGAAACTCCACATTAGCTGCACTCTGGGACAAGCTCCACTGCTTTGCTGCGGTATAAAAACTCTCTTTTGCCTAGCAGTTGGCTTTTAGGAGACTTAATTACGGTGGTTTGCCCTGAAACTCTGGATGGAGCAGTGTCCTGTGCCAAGTCTTTCTGCCAGTTGGTGTCTGTGCTCAGGCAGAGCAGAATTTCTGAGGCTTTTCCCTCTTTCTGCCCCCTCATTCCTCACATTCCTGGTTCTGTGCCCTCTGCTCCCTGTTTTACTCAGGCTCTGTGCTCGCTGGGAGCTGCTTCTGCTCTTCACCAACTCTGATTCCTTTCCCCTTGTCAATATTTCCTCCCATTCCGTGGCTCTCTCTGAAGGGGATGCAAGAAACCCAGGGAAAGCCTGGTGCTTATTCCCTGAAGTGTTCCCATATGCTGGCTAATTGGAAGGGGAAAGGAAAAGAATCCAACACTTTGCAGCTGCAGTGCAGCAGCACTCTGTTCAAGAGGTGTATGATGCTCAAAACTTGGCTTTTCACAGCCACCACCACGCTGACTTTCTGCATTTCTAACTCAGCTCTGCTTTAGGCAGGCAGCATCAGTAATTTTTTTTATTATTTTTTTTACTTTGCCAGAGGTCTTTTCTCAGGGATTCTGTTCACCAAGCAACAAGATGAGTATCTGGTGCTACAAGCTCCCACAGAAGAAAAGGGATCATGCTGGGCCTTTCTTCTGTCAGAATATATTCATAGAGTTAGGCC
Organism: Climacteris rufus; assembly: GCA_013398175.1. Taxonomy (NCBI): domain Eukaryota; kingdom Metazoa; phylum Chordata; class Aves; order Passeriformes; family Climacteridae; genus Climacteris; species Climacteris rufus. The sequence goes on along the minus strand of VZRZ01006345.1, from coordinate 401,034 downwards.
AAAGAATTTTAACAAGTTTAATATCCTGCTGCAGCAGTTAAGGCAGGACAAATGTGTGAGATTGTTCCTGCACTGGAAATGCAGTTTGTGTGTCACTAAATAGTGCAAGGGGTGGTGCCTGTTCACAGGAATGAGACCTGGGGAACAGCTCAGGGTTAATGTGCCATGGATGTTCTGTGGCTGCTGCTCTTCTGCCCTTGCTGTTTTTCTAGTTTGAAAATAAAATAAACACCCATGTTTCCAGAAATCAGGTAACTTTGGGTACATTTTCATCCAAATTGTAGCTAAGGGTGTGGCACAACTGGATTTTTCATTGTCCACATGAAGACAAGGACAAATGCAAGAGGTTCAAATGCATCTAAGTATTCACATGGTTATCTTCAGGTCATTTGAGGGGTCAAACCACACAGAACAAATACAAATGGGATTATTTTCCCCACAGTAAGAGGCTGAAACATTTACCTCAGAGCTGCACTCGATCCAGGTTAGCCCTTAGTTAATTGTTCAAGGCTGATTTGCTGTGATTTTCCCAGGAAAGAAGCCATAACACTGCCTTTAGAACAATAAAACAATTGCTTTATAGCAATAACACTCTTTATATCACCTGAAACACCAGCTAAGAGACTGCAAATCAGCAAAGCCTCAACCTTTAGGTTTCAGTGATGTTCTCAATTCAAAGTTTTTCCCCACTGCAGTGGCACTCTGGCTGTGATATTCCATCAGCAGCGTTGCTTCTTTTTTTTGCAGAGAGCATAGTGGAAAAAATGACTTCCAACAAATATAAACCAGAGTGCCCCTATTTATAAACCCACTTTTCCAAATGGATCTCTGCAGGAAGCACTAAGCACTGCAGCAAATAGCTGTGTTCCTTTCAAAATAAGAGAATCAACCTATATTTGAGGAATTGGCAAAAAAAAAAAAAAAAGTAACTACAGGAAATTCCCTTCTCAACAGAGGAAAGGAAGAAAAAAGAAAAATGTTTTCTAAAAAAGCTGTTCAAGAGCCCTCAATTCTGGGTAAAAGCCTCTGGAACAGAGCCTGGTACCCATCTTGAGCCTGTGGCCACCTCCTCACAGGGAGGATATGTGCACAACACTGAGCTGTTGTCTGGAATGGTACAATTTTGGAGGAAAAAATCGTGGAATTTCAAAATTTCAGTTTCCAAAAGTACCCCAGTGCAGGGAAATGGAACAGCCTGAGGAGCAGAGCTCTAATCCTGACACAGACTGTCCCACTGTAAGTGTGGTTTTATCTAAGATGTCACTGAATTCTCCTGCCTGCTGAATTCAGAGCAAGTTTTGCCAATGGAAGAACACATCACACCTCAGGAAGGTAAAAATCTCTCGAGGTTTTTGTCTCAAAAAAACCCAAATCTAAGCAAAATCTGAAGCAAGTCGAAACAAAGTTCGTACCTGCAAACTGAGGAAATCACAGTTGTGTGATCTCTTTTGCTCAGGTGTGTGGGGAATGTTGAAGCACAGTGGAAAACAGGATTCCTGCTGAATTTTTAATGAGCTGTAATGGATGGACAACGTGTTACCAGCTGTGCCCTGGAGACAATGGCAAAAGTGGGATGAAAGGAAGCAGCTCAGTTGCTCTCCAGGCAGAAATCCATCTCAGAAATGCAGCTCAACACTCCAAACCATCCCTTTTCCAGTCTCAGAAACTCTGGCAGATCCTGAGCTGCTTTATTTCCCTGACTTTTGAATTTCTTATGATTCAGTGCTCCCTTCTTCAGGGCCTCCTCTCAATCAAGAGATGAAACCTGCCTGAAAGGAAACACACAACACCCCTGCCTGAAGAAAACCCCACAAAACCTAAATAAATAAAACCAAAGAATCAATATATGAAATAAACAAAAAGAAGACAGACACCTCCCTGCCTTAATAAAGAGAGACTGAATCAATAAAGGGTGGCACTTCCACACCTCACTGCCTTTAGGAAAAACAAAAAAAAAAAGGCTTTGGCACCTGTAAAAATGAACCTTCCAGCCTTTTGGGGGTGCATCTCTGCTTCAAAAGCTTCCTGCAACTTTTATTTGGGGAACCTGGAGATTACCTGCAGCAAATGTTGCCCTTATAGGTCATTAGCAACCAAGGAATTCTTTCTGCATGAGAAGAGGCAGTGCAGCAGATGGTGCTTCTGAGCACAAGGTGGAAAACAGCTGCTTCCCTACTTATTTATTTCTTGGCTGGCACAGCCAACTGCTTTTGATTAAGGCAGAGGTATAGAAAGGGAGATGCTGAAGCCATTTTTTAGTTCTAATTTTGTTCAAGAGGCACTCTAAGGTGTGCTCTAAGCTCTTTAAAAGGATGTTAGCAGGAGCATTGGTGCAGTGATCAACAAGACAAAGGCACTTTGTGCCCATGGTCACCTTAGGAGAGCTGGGGATGCACCTAAAGATGAGGAACATCGAGGCAGAAAGGTAAACTGGGGCTTCTGAGAAGGAAAAAGTTTAAGGAGAAAGACAAGAATGAGGAATTTCTACCTTCTGGTCATGGAGGCCCAGCCAGGAAAAGGATAAAAGCTCCCAGCAGTGATTGCAGCAGGAGCAGGGCAGGTACCCCAGGCAGCTTGGAGGAGGCTGCCAGGGAGTTCCAGCAGCTCAGGCTGTTCCTCAGGAGCTTTGCTGGCATTGCTCCCCCTCCTGCTGCTCCAGGCCAGGCTGGCAACCACCCTGTGCAGTGACACAGCCCCTCCCTGCCTCTGCCTGCCACTCAGCTCCTCTTTTTTCCTCTCCCATCTCCAGAAGGATTCTTGCTCCCAGCTGGCATCTTCAGCAGAAGGTTCAGCGTTCTGGGGGCCTCTCGTCCTCAGCAGAGTGCTTAGGTCAGCTCTAGGACACCTGCAGGAGCCACGGAGGTGGCAGAGCTGCAGCAACCAAATTCAGGGTTTTTGCTGAGCCTGTACCTCCCTGTCTGTCCAGGAGCAGCCCCAGCACAGCCACATCACCACTGGTGGCTCCTTGGCTTCTCCTGCAGTGCAGGGAGCCCCCAGGACCCCATTCCCCACTGGGCAGGCAGTGCTAGCCCATCCCCTCCTTCCCTCACTGCCAACTGCAGCCAACACCTCATTTCAGGCATTGAAAGTGGCTTTTATTGACTTACAGGTACAAAAACACCAAGGAAACCCTTCCAGCAGCAAACCCAGAGCCCCTGTTCACCAAGCCTCCCCCACATCACCCACCATCACGCATCTGTAAGCATCTACTGGGTTCATAATCCATTAATTGAGGCTGATCATACTGATGCTACTAATACTTATCTTGGGCCATTAAGCAGAGCAAGTTGTTAAAAGCAGGGGAAAGGAAGTCAAATAATGGTAGGAAGCACCAGGAAGATCCAGAGCTGTGCAGGGCACCTTTGCAGGGTTTCCAAAAGGAGAAAGGTCCTTACAGACCAGAGCCAAACAAGCCACACACACCCCACAGGCTGCTTGCTGAGGGATCAGAGCCATTTCATTTCCCTCTTCTACCCCTTCCAGAGGGAAAGCCTTCTGTGCTCCACACAGGGTGTAAGACAGCCAGAAATACACAGCAGAAAAGCAGTTTAAAGATGACAAAAATAATGTCCTGTTATTGTACACAATAAATACTCTTTACCAGTCCTTTCTTCTTTTTTTTTGCAGTATCACAGTGGGCCCTTGGTGGTCCTTTCTCAGCCCATGGGACCCTCACTCGTGGCTGGTGACTGCTCCAGGCTTGGCTTTAGGTTTTTGTGCTGGAGCCCTGAGTTTCTTCAGCCACCTGCAGAGAGGGCTGGCCCTGCACACCCTGTTGCTGGGTCTCTTGTGGAACCCTGAGCTGCTCTTCACCGTGCCCTGCTCAGTCTCCACAGCTCCTGCACCCCCAGGCTGCAGAGACAAGTCCCCTGTTGTCACCTCTGTGTGTCCTTCAGCTGGCTCAGCTCTTGCAAGCCCTGCCTGAGCTGGAGCACAAGTTTTTCCATCTGGATTTGCTGCAGCAGGACTGTGTCCAGCCCCCTCTGTCTGTGCTGCAGAAGGCTGGGTCTCTGCAAGCTCCTGCAGCTCTGTGCTTCTCACCCTTCCCTGGGCCACAGGCAGAGAACTCGAGGCCATTTCCCTTTTTCTTCCTTGGCCTTTGCTGGGCATCCCTGCAGCAGCACCCTGGGGTTTCTCAGCTGCAGGGTGCTTCACACTGCCCCTCAGCAGCCCACCCTGGGCTGCCTGGCCGATGGGGACAGCAGGCACTGCTGTTCTGTCCTCAGCTGTCAGCCTTTCAAACTTCCTGAACTTCCTGCACCAGTGCCTCCTGTGACTGATTTCATTCCCCATGACCACGGTGGGCAGAGCAGTGCTGCTCACAGCCTCCTCCAGGGAGCCCTGAGGGACCTGGGCACAGACAGAACCTTAACTTCGGAGCAGCCACAGATCCTCATTCCATTCCTGTGCCACCTGCAAGAGAGTAAAAACCCCAACAGAAGCCACACCTCAGCCCTGTGTCAGAGCAAAAGTGCCCATTTAAAAAGAGATTCCCCTTTCATTTCAGAGGGGATTGTCCAGGACTTGCAGGTTTTATTGCTTTTAAGTCAGTCTTAGCTCAAGGAACAGCCTTCTGATGTCCCCAAGAGCATTTAGGAAGTCACTTCCTCACTCTCAGCCAATACTGCACTTCACAGTTATTAGTTTCTATTACTAAAGCAAATACTATTTACATCTCCTTTTGTTTCCCAGACCATTCATTAATTGTACAAAGAAGTTCACATTTAGCCAGGGGAGCCATCCATAGGCCTGGTGAAATATTAAAGGGAGAAGAAAGGAAAGGAAAAACATCTCCTTATTGAGAGAGGAGAAACAGGTGGATTTCAGAGCCTTGGGTCAGTATTTTATCAGTCATTAACTCACTTTTCAGAAACCACAGCAATGCCATCGCTTCAACCCAAATATGAACGAGGGGCAGCGTATTCTGAATGCAGAGAAACTTTTACCTCAGGTTATGTTTATAAAGGGCCTTTTTAAAACTACAGCATTGCTAGAAAGCAGAACAAGCACTTTGCAGGGGAAGAGCAGAAGGAATTTGTGCAGAATATGAAAGAGGGGCATGCACACAGCTCTATTCATTCCCTTTGGAATCTGCCATGCAGATTGCTAGAGAGAGGCCAACACAATTTCAAACCTCATCATTAAGCAGCAATACAAGTGCCCTGTTCCTGGCAGAGAAACCACAAAGCAAACATGACTTAAACCCTTTCTCCCCAGCAGCACAAGCCCTCAGCCTTTATTCCTGGCTCAGGGTGATAAGGTGCTGCTCTTCAGGAGGGCAGCCAGGGACAGCAGCTCATTTCCCCACCAGTCCCAGGTCATTAATTCCCTCCCAGTGCCGTTCCACTCCAAATCCTGGGCCACTTTTTACAGCTCAGTATTTAAAGTGGAATAGAACTGCCACCCAACATGATATGATTATGGATGGCTCTGCAGAAAAGCTCAACCATCACAGTGTAGAATAAGAGGAACTACAGAAAAACAGATCTATAATTTAGGAATTACAGTTTTTAAAGTGAAGCTAATGGATCCAGAACAGTTTTGCTGCACTGTTTGAGCTACTTTTATGGGTAGAATCTGTAAAAATGTGTGATTCCATGGCAGTTAGGCACTCACTTAAAAGACTGCATGAACTTAATCACTTAAAACTACATTGTAAGAAAGGAAAAGCAAGAAAAACGAACCCATCCTCTTCTACTGTGGGAGGAAAACCAAAACACAATAAGAGAGAGAGATACTCTTTGATAGCAGAGCTGGCAAGAGGACAGCTTACAAAAAACACAATTTTTTGTCAAACTGAGCTTTCAGAGAAAGCAATTGCTGGATCAGCAGCAAGGATTTTGTGTAAATGAATATAGCCAGGAGATGTTTCATGGTGTTTTGGTAAGGGCAGGAAAATGCCAGGAGGGGAAAGGGAAATAATAGCTTATTTTCTGTTATACTTTTGTCTGCCATCACCCAGAAGGAGATCAAAATATGACAAAAGACAGATTCTGCTGCTGTTGTCTCTAAAGATGTTTTGTTTAGAGAGACAGACATAAAGATATAGATATTCATTACCTTAAGTACAAAGATACCAGTTATTTTTAATGTGCAGGAAAATGATTTCCCCTTCCTCATCCTCATTTTGCCATTTTCTACTGTGAATGCTGCATTGCTTTGCTCTTAGCCCCACACTCTTGCCACCAGCAGAATTTTGCTCAAAGCCAAAGAAAGAAAAGTATACTTACAGCTTTGCTGAAACCCTGAAGGCAGAGCTCTCTCTCTCTCACTAGAGAAATCAATCAAACCCTCAAAAAACACAGCATAAAAATCCCTCCTCCCCAAAAAATCCCCCAAATTTGTCATGCAGTGCCCACACTCACCTCCAAAGGAAATGCCCCCAAGAAGCTTCCAGCAAAGGTTGTGAGAGCAGCTGCACCTTAAATAGGGCAGGGCAGCAGCAATGATTTGCTTCCCACCCAAACCTAATGATTTAATTACTCTTCCCTTCCACAGCTGCCTAAAAGTTTGGGAATTGTTCATACTCCATGTTTATGAAACATCACAGAATGTTCTTTCATGGTTCACATCAGAGGGCTCTGTGCATTTAGATATTACCTTCCTTTTTTTGTCTCCAGAAGTATTTATAACTGAAGGGAAATGTTGTGGGATCTCTCTGTCTCCATACTGATGGGTTGGAGAGACTTCTGACAAGGACAAGGGGGATGGCTCCAAACTGACAGAGGGGAGGTTTGGATGAGATATTGGGAAGGAATTGTTCCCTGGGAGGGTGGGGAGGCCCTGGAGTGGAATTCCCAGAGAAGCTGTGGCTGCCCCATCCCTGGGAGTGCCCAAGGCCAGGTTGGAGCAGCCTGGGACAGGGGAAGGTGTCCCTGCCCATGGCAGGGCTGGGCTGAGATGATTTTTAAGGTCTTTTCCAGCCCAAACCATCCTGGGATTCTGTGAGTGCAGAGCAGCAGCCACACTCCAGGGTTTAGGAAAAAGAGGTGTTGCAGGCACAGCACATCCCCCTCACCCACAGGAACAGCTCTCGGGTGCTTTTCATCTCCTTGAGGTGCTGCAGGCATTTGGCAGCAAAGGAGGCAGAGCTGGGGGAGACTTTGTGATGATATTTTCTCTCTTTCTCTCAGGAAGGGTGTTTTGACTGGCTTTTGTCTCAGAACTCCTCTAACTTTCATGTCATGGTTGGTTTGGGTTGTCAGATCACTGGCAGATTTCGTGGCTTTACATCTGGGCTCCTTGGATGTTGTGGAGAGAAAAGTGTGTAAGGGAGCAAGGAAATGACTGTGCTTCTGCAAGCCAGGAAGGGATACAGCAGCTAAAGCAATGCAAAATTGTTTTGTATTGAACAAAAATATTGATCAGCAGCTGCAGCCTTGGGTAAGGGAAGTTTGTTTTTTGACCAGCTGTTTGCAGAACTTTTTATTGAGTTGTGTAAGAGTTCAGCAGACACAGACTTCCTGTGATTAAGAGGGTGATGATTATTTATAAAGGTGCTTCAAAAGGAAAAGAAACACAGAGTGGAATTCTTTACAGCACCAGCAGCTCCTAAACATTCCTGGGGTTTTAATTTCTGAAGTGTGGCCAGGTTTTTTTCAAGGTTTTCTGCTGAATGACAGAAAGTTTAATTACAAAAATTAAAAGCAAAGATCCTTAGCATCAGGAGCTAAGATTTCCTGAACGCCAAAAAAATTAGATTGCAACTCAAGACAGTTGTAAGGCTTGGTGGTGCTGCTTCAGCCTCATTTGCAGTGATTCATCGTGGATTTTAGCAAAGAATTTGCTGCTTATCATCTTAAGAGGGCAGCCTGGAGCCTGGGAACAGCACTGAGGTAGAGCCACACCACTGCTTTATTAATAAATCTTCCAATTAGAACTTGCCTAAAAAGCTGGGACAAAGAGCAGGCAAAGGTAGAATTTGCCTTCACTCATCAGTGACAGGGAGTTTGGTGGAGCCAGGGCTGGCTGTGGATGTGCTGTGCTAGATGCTGTTACTGAATGCTTTTCCCCTGGTCTCAGGGTAGCAACAGGAGTTTAAAAGCATTAAGGTGCTTTCAGAATTAAGCCCTGCTCTTATATGAGTCACATTTGGATGATTAGCTCTTCATCTTTATTTTTATCAGGGTTAAAATACAGTGAGCCCAGTTGGTGTTCCAAGATTTGCAAAGAAATCATCAGGAGAGGGGCAGCTTTCATCCTGAGACCACTGGCATCAATATTCAGCATTTTACCCAAATACTTTACAGGTTGAAAAGGGCAAAAATATCAGTTCTGACTTTAGGGTTATTGCAAATAGCAGAAATGAGGCAGAGGCTCTTCTGACAAAGGCATTTAAAGCCACTGGAACTGCCAAAGCCAAACCTCCCCCAAGTGTAATTTTGGGTAGGTGAAAACAGCAAAACCGGAGAAAAGCTTGGCTTTACAGAACTTGGGGCACACCTGAAAACCCCAAATGAATGTGATGACCAAAAGCATCAGAACTGGAACAGATATTTTGCAAGAGGAATTGCAGCTCTTGCTCTCATTGACCAAGGAATATCTGACACTGCAAACACTCAGGTGCAATCAAAGCCAGGGCACTGCAAAAACTTCTTTCCCAAAATTCCTGCACTCTTACATGTGATGGAAGATTATTCCCCTCTTCCATGATTTTCCTAAAAAAGGAAGGAAAAATGCCTCCTTTTGCAGAGCATGAGCAGAATGTCCCAGATTCAGATTGCAGTTTTGTTTCACAGCTTTGCTAATTAGGTTTAAATACCAAAATCCAAGCAAAATTGAAGTGCCACATTTGTCCATGCAAACTGGTCTTTTGGGATAATAATAGTGAGACTACAGCCTGCAGAATTATTCTGCTTGATTCTTTTGGGGGGTGAAAATTGATCCCTATCACCCTTTTGTTTCAGTGTGGCACCAACAGTGCCATGGAATTATGTGTTAATTGTGATTCTTGATTAGCCCCACACCTTCAGCCACAGGGGGAAGGAGCTCCTGAGTAACTCTGGACCTGCTTCCATGAATTGTGAGATGCATTTACTCAATCACAAGCACAAAACAATTGTAGAGGTTGATCTGAACATCTGAGAGAGAGGCAAAGCAGTGCACAGAGGGTTTGTGTTGCTCTTTGCCAGCATTTCTTTGTTTTCCATTATTTCCTCAGGCCTCCTTACTCTCCTGGTAAGGAGGAGCTGCCTTCCCACTGATTTTTAAATCTAAATTCTATGCAACAAGGACATAATCTCCAGAATAAGAGCAGAGCTTTGCTAGAGGCAGCCAAACCCAGCTTGTCAACATAACCAACTGATGGAGGGGCCTTTGGGATTTTGGGGAGCAGCCAAGGGGAAGGAACAGGCTTTGTGTGATTTACTTCATGGCAGATGAGACATTTCCATGGAGAGAGTCTCCATCAGAACTGGTCATAAGAAAAAGTAGATTTAGCAAGTGTGGCCTGAGTTGAGAGGGTTGGAGTGTGGGAGCCTGGGCCTGTGATTCAAAGGAAATATTTTTAAGGGTACACCAGATTCCTGATGTGATTGAGCACATAAAGACAGTAAACCCAATCATCCTTTAAATAGATGCACAGCTCCCAACACCCTCACATCCTGCCTCCCCTTTAGCTCTCATTTCTCCCCTCCTGTGAGCACTGGTAGTCAAGAGGGCCTGCAAGAAAACAGAGCTGGAAATGCTTTCCTTAGGGAAGATCCTTCTCTCCTTCACATGGTAGTTTTCCAGCTGTCTAATACAAATAATTATTTCCCTTTTAAATCCCCGTGAGTCCTAGCAGAATAATGTGGTGTGAAACCTTTTGGTTGAAAGAAATTAGGCTGTATTGTTTTTCTGATTGCCTTCAGCACCACATCACTTATAAATTCACTGAGAGCTGTACCACGAGTCAGGCTTGACAGGAAAACTCCCCTCTCTTTAGGGCTGTATAATTAGAGATTAGCATTGGCTATGCAGTTGCTATGAATTTATTGATTATTTGCAGCAAAATGACCATGAGAAGCTTTTCTTGTTGCTTTCAGGCCTCCAGTCTGAGCTCCCTGACCCCCATCCAACCAGCTCAAACCATAAAGCAAATGCCCATTAATTTCCCAACATTTCACAGCAGCCAGCGTTAAAATGCACCCATTTATTGATTCCAGCTGCAACACACACTTCACTCAGTGCTTCAACACAATCAGTTTCCAATAGTGGTGACAGTCAGTGGGGTATGCAGACAAGTGTAATTAATAAATCTGATTTGTCAGAGATGGCTTAACCCTGTGCAGGCACACGGGGAGGGAACTATGAAGTGCACAGGGTAGGAATGCATGTGCAGAAAAAGCAAGTCATAAATACATAAATATATACATAAATGCACTTTTTGTACCAAGATACCTTTAGCTCATGCCCAAACTCCCACCCCCAGCAGAGAAGGAAGGAGGGTAGTGCCACTTGCAGAAAATACACAAACTTTATATTTGGCATCACTTTTCAAAGCAAGCTCTACCAACACCCCGATTTTTGGGTCCTTCAGAGCACAAGCACCCCCTGACATCTCAGTCCCTTGCAGGATGGAGGCAGCTCATTCATTCCTGGGCTGCAGGCAAACCCTCCGTGTGCTCTGTGGCTGCTGCTCCACATTCCCTGTGCTCTTGCAGTGCTTCTCCCTCACTGCTAACTTGGATTTCCTCCTCCTCCTGCAGAGCAGCCTGGGTTTCTGGCAGGCAGCCTGGGATATCCTTTGGTGCCTGCCCATCAGCACAGGCCTGGGCCATTTCTTCAGCTTGCTCTGGTTCCAACGCAGTTTCTTTCACCCCTCCAGTAACATCGCCCTCTGCATGTTGTCCCAGCTGGGGATCAGGTGGGGCTTCAGCTTCTCCTACCCCCTGCTCTTCTGCAGACTTCTGCCCACTTGGGACACCCTCTCCAGCCTTCAAAGGCAGCTCTGGCTCCTCCAGAGGACACTCAGGAGCTGTGGCCTCCTCTGCCTCCTGCACAGGCCCTTCCCAGAGAGCCTTCCCAACACAGGCTGCCCCTGCAGCACTCCCAGCCCCATCACCCAGCTGGGCTTCCACAGCAGCCCGGCCCTCGCCAGCTTCCCCTGGGCCATCTGCAGACACATGGACATCAACCTCCACCCTGGTTTGAGGGAGAGGAGCCACCCCCTGCTCGGGGGGACGCGGAGCAGCTTCAGCCTCTCTGCTGTGCTGAGGGCTTCGTTCTCCTTGTTGGGCCTCCTCAGCGAGCTCCTGCTGCCCCAGCCCCGGGATGGGCTGCGCTTCAGCCTGGGACCCCTCAGCACCCCCAGGGAGCGGGGCCTGCGCCCCGGGAGAGGCGGCCCAGTCTCCTTCCTCCCATTCATCTTCGCGCATTTCCAACACCAGCAGGGCAGAGGGAGGCTCGGAGCCCCTCGGGGCCCTCCCGATCCGTGCTGAGCGGCACTGGCTGTCCCCGGTCCATGTGGCGGCATCGCAGCACGCGCGGGCGGCCCTCGCCGCCTTCCTGCCCCGCGCCTTGTAAACAACCCTGGAGAACACACAGGGCCTCTTGTTCTTCCCAAAAATCCCTCCCATGGCTGGGGTGAAGGGAGCAGCTCAACCGAAGGCTTCTGGGGAGGCTGAGGAGGAGCAGGGAGCTCTGGCCCACAAGGAGGAAGGGGCTAACACCTGCAAGACATGGACATTTATTAGCCCACACTCATTAGGGCGAGCTCATCACCCACATCCCACATGGCAGTAGCTCAGAGCACCATCAGGGGTCACAGGAAGGAGCCACACAGGTGCAAGTGCACAGAGAAGCCTTTTTAAGAAATAACAATCTGAAAAAAAAGGGGAAAGAGACAGCTTGTCACTCAAACCAGGCCATTCCTGAAAACTGTGACAGCTTTCAGGAGCCACTCTTCACTCCAGTCAAGGAAGTGTTTAGACTGCCTGGAGTAGATGGGGGCAGGAGGGAAGAGAAGCAAAGCAGGCAGGGAAAAAATTACACATAACTTTAAAATTCACAAAACACAGCAGGGTAAGCCTGCTGTTATTATCCTTGATGATAACATTAGGAGAAGACTGCAAGAAACAAGCAAACTAAAAGGTAAAATAACATCTCCCAGCACAAAACTAATTCAAGGACTGAAAAGCAAGGTGTGCATTAAGCACTTAAATGAGCTAACAACAACAAAATTACTTGTGCTCAAAGTGGCCCAGACTCTAAAAATGTGCATGAATTAAAGCAAAGAACCCAACCCATAAAACCCACCCAGCAGGGCAGCTGACAGAACCAGAGCCACACAAAGCCAAAGCCAAAGCCAAAGCCAAAGCCAAAGCCAAAGCCAAAGCCAAAGCCAAAGCCAAAGCCAAAGCCAAAGCCAAAGCCAAAGCCAAAGCCAAAGCCAAAGCCAAAGCCAAAGCCAAAGCCAAAGCCAAAGCCAAAGCCAAAGCCAAAGCCAAAGCCCCTGCTCACCAGCACAGCTCCACAGCCCCACTGCAAATCCCTCACCTGGGAGCCCAAGCCCCCACCTGGTATTAAATAGGAGGGGGGGGTCACAGCCAATCCCTTCCCCTTTGACTCCCACCATTAGTTCCTGCAGGTTAAGAAGTTCCCTTACTCAATTTTCCAATTTTTCTGGCCATTTCCAAGCCACTGGGAACAGAAAATGGCAGTGCTGGTGTGTGCAGTTGATGTGTGATTAACTTCATTATGGGCATTTGATAATTGGCATTGAATGCTTAAAATAAAGCTCAAGATTTCCACAGAGCAGTCATGGACAAGACAAACTGACCTCGAGTTACAAGTGGTGATGCCAAGTGGTAGAACAACAGTCTGGGTTTGAGCATAACTCACAAATGATATTACTGACATTGCAATCTCCCATTTTATTTGATACCGAGCAGTTAGAGGTGAAAAATTATCCCCCTTTTCCACTTCTGTGCTGTCTTCAACGGACTGAGTGGTGCAATTAGCAGTTTTACAGTGGCTGCAGATTATTTGAATGTTCCCAGGCACAGCTGATCACCCTCTGTTGGCACTGCCATTCCCACATCCCTGGTTGTGTTTGCTGGCTGGAAGGGAGTTGTAACGTGAAATAGGTCACATGGGCAAAACACAAAAGCAAATATCCATTAAAAACAAACTAATCCCAGCCAGGAGCATAAAGGCAGAGCCTAAATATCCACTGCCAACAGCATCGCTGCTGTTGAATGGAAAAAAAAGCCCAGAAAGATCAAAATGGATGGAATCCAGGCTTTGTTTCTTTACATAAAAAGCCCTCAAATCTACATTTTTGGATGCCAGATCTGGTTCAGCATCCCACACTTTGCTGAGCAGTGATTCCCTTAGAGCAGAAAACAAAGGAGGAGCACTGGGTGAGGTAAATCCGTGTGTGCAGCCAGGGCTGGGACCAGAACTGGACAAAATCCCTCTGCTGCCTTTTGATGTGTCCAACATCTGCTGTGCACGATAAGAGGCCCAGTTCTGGGTCTGGGTGGCACAGCAGGGCCACATTCACGTGCCTGCTGTGGTTTTACACAGCTTTTTGAAGCCTTTTTTTGTGTGTTTCCTTCGAGGCTTCAGTGGAACTGAAATCCAGAGGCAGGTCAGGATTTCTTTGACTGTTGGAAACTTCTTTGAAGTGAATCCATGATTTTCACATGTGAGACACACAGATGGCAACGTGTGGAGGTTGTCCCAGGTCAGTGGCTAAAAACTCTGATGGTTTGGGGGAGATTGTGCTGTGCAAAACAACAGAAATGGGAAAAAAATTGCATCCACAGCTCCCCAGCTGCTTTGTGTGGGTAAATGTCAGTCACTGCAGCACGGGGAGATCTGCAAGTGGATTTCCAAATCCTGCAGATATAGGAACTTTTTTCAGTGTTCTGTGCAAGGGGAAGATGCTCAGTCCTCACCTCCTCATGAGGTAGTTGGAATATTTCTGAGATTTAAAGTGTAGAGTTTAAAGTATAGATTCAAAGTCTAGAATTTCTTACCCGTGAATCGTGGTGAAATACGGAAGCAAATGGGATTAATGAAATATATGAAATAAATAGATGAAATATATGAAATAAATATATAAAATATATGAAATCTTCTAGTTAAACTCCAACTTTGACCCATTTGAAACAATCCAGAAAATCTCCTGCATGTGAGGCACTACAGAAAATGGCAACATAACACACACAAGTGGAGAAGGAAAATCCTTCTGTCAGAGCAATCACATCTTCTTTCTTTACTGGGCTTAGTATTTGTTCCAAAAGCCTTTTCCAATCTCTGCTAGTTTGATATATTTAAAAGGGCTGTTCTAAAAAAAAACATACACTTCTTTTTTTGACAAATAAAAAGAAATAATCACAGCTCTTAGCAAGAGCTGGGCTCAGATGTCAGCTCAGGATTGTGCTGCATGATGGAATGCTGTACAACAGGACCATTACAAAGCCTTTTCCATGCCATCATTGCTTATAAGGAGCAGGCTGCAGTCAGCTCAGGACATCAGTCTTTGTGTTTGGGTGTTTTATTGCAGAGTTCAAGCTGCTCCCTCTTAATAGAACTGTCTCTTCCTTCCAAGGCACAAGGCAGGGCCTCTTGGCACATTTGGTGTGGCATCACATCCACTGGATGATGTGCCCAGGGGCTTCCCCCGTTCATCACTGAGCTGACATTGCACAGGGAGGACAGACTGGGCCTGAAAAATCTTCTCCTGCACCCCTGAGCTGGGCAGCTTTGCTTTTCCAGCTGGTGCACAACACAGAGCTGAGCTTGGGTGTTCTACCTTGCCCCTGTCTCCAGCTAAGGAGGCACAGGACTCTAAATGGTTAAAGAACATTAAAGCACAGCTATTTCTTAGAATCTTTCTCAGCAGAATGAAGTAAGCAGCCCTTGGACAGCACAAATGTGATTGAGGCTGATTTCCCTCAGGGTTTCTTACAGGAGCCTCTTGCCTGCCTGAAGTTTGGGTTTTGGGGAGGCTGGGACAAAGGCAAGCAGTTCATGTGCCCAGAGCCCTGCCAGCCAGCAGCAGCAACAGGAGGGGTGGGAGACTCTGGCAGAACAAACAAAGTAAAGCAAGCAAGTTCAAAAAGATGAGGCAGCTTTGTGTAAGTGTGTTTATTTAATAATTTCCCACCTTTTAGGCTCACACAGCTCGTGGTTTAATCTCACTGATAAATAGATGCACCTGAGCAACTCTTGGAGTTCACTGACTTAGAGAAGCCTTTTAAAGAACAGGAGGGGTTCCAGGCACCTCCTTTTCCCTGCTTGTGGACATGGAAGTGAAGGAAGCCTTGCCTGGCCAGTCTTATACAAAAAATGCTTTGTCAGCCTCAGGGCAGGTGGAAGGACAGAAGTGAAGATGTTAAAGAAGCCCATCCTTTGCCCAAAGCACTAAGTTCCATCCCCAGCATCACTGCTCACACTCAGCTCTCCCCTCCTCAGCCTTCAGCTCTGTGCAAGCAAGACAAATGAGGAGGCAGCACCAGGATACTTTGTCTTGCAGTTTTTCCCTCAGCATCCCATTCCTCAAGCACTCTGTAGTGCCTAAAAAACCTCCAGTCTGCCACTCTCCCACCCTCCCCCAGACACCTGGGCACTTTGTGTAGTGAGAGTTTGTTCAAAAAGCTCCTTTTAAAAGGAGTCAGGCACTTTTTCTCCTTTGAAGTGGAAAGAAAAGCACTGAAGAGTTCCAGTCATACTCTGTTCTCGTTTATGCCCAACAAAACATACTCAGTTTGGGGTTTTGCCATGATCTTTAAAATATATTTTATTGGTAGCACAAAGTTAGGAACATTAAAAGTCAGTAGATTTCAGCTGTAATACACTGACTTATGTATTCTGAGCAAGACTACATTAACTTCTGCATAAACTGTACAGATTACAAACACTTCCACTCTTGTAAGAGATACAAAGAAAAAGCCATAATCAGGACTTCATCCCCTTCCTGTGAAAAATTTCATTCAATATTGACAATATAGCAGGAACCATCAATTGTACAAGATAGTTATTCAGGGAGGTAGTTCAAATATTTCATTACTCCAAGACAGCAGAAGTGGCTGTTGGCCTCACAGAAAACATCTGACTGCACCAGGTTAGGGGAGCAGTTTTCTACCCTGTGCCCAGACTCTTCAGACCAAGGGATGAAGGCTCCCATCACCAAACCTCACTGGGGGAATGCAGTGCCCAACATGAGCTCAGTGAAATCAGGGTGAATCAGTTCTCTCCCAGTGAGGGGTGATCTGAAAAACAGCTACTGAAGAGAGCAAGAAACAGATCTGACTAAACAATAATTCAGGAGAACATCTGGAAAACTGTTACAAACTTCTCAGATCTGTTTGGCAAAGCTTTCTGAGGTCCAGGACACATTCTGCTCACTGACTTATCAATCAATTCCTGGAGCTGCAATTCCTGAGGGCAGGGACAAAATCCTTGTCACTGATGTGACCCCAGGCCACCTGAGGATCAAACATCTCGAGCTTCAGCATTTTCAGCCTCTGTTTCTCCACTGCTCCCAAGCACTTCAGCCAGCGAGGGTGGCACATTTGGGAACTGATCCTCCTGCTTTGCAGGGATGGGAGCAGAAGCTGCTGGTTCTTCTGGAAGCTCCACTGTTTGCTGCTCACCTGCCAGAGTTTCTGGCTCTGGTTCACACTCCCTGCTGCTCTCCTCTCCCACTTCACATTTGGCTCCATCCCTGGGCTGGTGCAAGGGCTCGCTCAGCTCTTCAGGCTCTGCCCAGCACATGCTCCCCACGCTCTGGGCAGCTGACAGGTTAAACTGCAGCTCGTGTTTTAGGAAATCAAACAGCTGGGCTGGGGGCTCCAGGGAGCCCCATTGTGGGCGCAGGGACTCCCAGAACACAGCAGAAGTGGAATAAAGCTCAGCCACAGCCTGTGCTCTGCCCCCTGAGGGATTCTGCACGGTCAGGAGAGTCTCGGCCTCAACCACAGAGGTGAGCTCAGCCCTGTGGGCAGCCTGAGCCCTGTCTGTCCCCTCCACATGCTCAGCACACGGGCAGGGCTCAGTGTCCTGTGCCTCCTGCACAGCAGCCAGGGACAAACCCCTGCCTGTCAGAACATCCCTGCTGCGTGCAGGAGGCTCTGCCTCGCAGCCCTGGCAGGGTTCAGCGTCACTTGACATCTCGATGAGGCTGAGAATGTCTCTCTCCTGGAGGGTTATCCCAGCACACAGGGCTCCCTCATTGCCAGGCTCCCCCGGCTCATGGGGCTGCTCCTCCTCTGCCCTGAGCTCAGCACCCGGAGCTGTGTTTGCCACAGGCTGAGCCTCAGGAACACCAGGAACAGATTGGATTTCCACTTCTGTCTTCCCCATGGTCTCTTGCTGGTGGTCTGCTTGGGTCAAGCCTTTAACTTCTCCTCCAAACTCCTCATCTGCAGGGGCCACAAAGAAGTCCATGGGATTCCAGGCTGCCTCCCACTCCTCAGCCCTTCCCCCGGGCTGGGCAGCAGCGCAGGCATCCCCATTCTCCTCCAGAGCATCAGCCCAGGGCCCTGGCTCCTGGCTCGGCGTCTGCAGGTCCTTGGAGCCCTGCTGAGGCACTTTCAGGGCTGGGCTGGGGGGCTGTGTGCCCAGGAAGGCCGAAGTGGCCCCCGAGGGCCGCAGGATGGGCTGGCTCTCGCTGCTCTCCACGTTTGCTGCCTCCCCCTGCTGCCCCCTGCACCTCTCACAGATCACACAGCACATCTGCTTGGCAAAGCTGCTGCCCATGTTGGACCTGAAGAAAGAAAGAATGAGAACATAACTTTTTAGCATTAACACGTCCTCCTGCCCCACAGGTTTGTTGGCTTAGCCCCTGCAGATGTCTAAACTGGCAGGCAAGGTCTTGCCTTTGCTTCTTCCACCAGCAGCAAACTGAGCTGCCCACACCAGGGAATATTTTCCTACCACACCTTTGGCAAGGGCCATTAAGGCAGAAGTGAGAAAAGCACCACTGTCCACTCTGAGCAGCTCAAAAGCAAGAGGGTTTCAGTGCTCAGACAGCTCAGAGCCCAAAGCTCAGCACTCAAAGAAGGATTAACATCAGTCTCCCAGGCTGCTTTAGTAATTAGTTCATTAATAAAGGCAATCAACACCAAGGTGTGGCTGCTGTTAATTCTGTGAAGTGAAAGTTCAGGTGCAACTCCTTCCACTTGAAGGGGAAACTGAGTTGACACTTCCAACAGGAGTCCCTGCAAAACACCAAAACCACCTGAGCCAGGGGTCCTCATTCATTAGGATAAAATATTTGAACTGCCCACAGAGAAAATTATTTTATTCTGGTTGAAGCCACACAGCCTTGTTTCCTTTTCAGGGCTGGTACAGAAACAGCCAGTTTCAATCCATGGGCTAATCAACACTACACCATCATCCATTAATTACATTGTAGACCCAGGCCCAAATATTTTGGAGCACCACAATTTCTAGCCTCTCCCCCAGCATCCACGTGTCCTTAAGCACCAAAATTTTTTTGAAGTCCAAGCTTAATTTCTGCCTTCCTTTGGAATCACAACAAAACCCTTGGCTTAAGAACCAGCATTGCCAATAGTCATACGGTTTCTTCCAAGTTTCTACTTTTGTATTTCCTTTAAGAAAATGATAAAGAAAAACACAAGAGAAAGCACATCAGGTCCACTCAACACTGAATTGCACACCCTGAACACTTCATGGAAAATTAAACAGCAAATATTCTTGCATTAGAAGGACCCTCAGTTCTAAGTAACGCTTTCAGCATTTGAAGAAAGAACCGAAAATAAATCTACATACTTTCAATTGAGGACCGAAAGTGAGCTAAAAACCAGACAGGATGATCCCAGCATCATTTTCCTGGCACCAATATTAACTAATTGAAAACTAGAAAGCTGGTTTAAAGATTATGGATAAAAATTGTTACTTACCAGCTTAGAACAAAAGAAACCAACAGAGCCCAAAAAAACCCTCCCAAATACCTTTGGGACCCTGAGCCCAACTTAAATACCACTAAGGGGTCACACAGAATCACTTCCCCCTGCTCCCTGAGCACCAACCCCCTGAATCTTTAGTTCCCTCCCATTCTCACTCCCTCCTGGGAACAGCTTTTATGGCCCCATCCTTATGTTACAGTTGAAGGTGTTTTACTGCTCGTTCTGTGCTGCTTTTTATCTGAGGGCAAAGTCAAAATAAAAGGCAGCTTCTGTTTATGGCTGAGGAGGGATCAGCAGAGATATCCTGGAACAGCACCAGGACAGAGGAATATTCCAGAGGGGTGTTCAGGAGCAGGATGTGCTGGGCAGGTTGGGATTTCCCTTGGCTCTGAGAGGGAGGGTTTGCCACAGGGGAAATGGGGTTGTTGGGGTGCCCTTGGACACCCACCCCCCTCTCCCACCTTTGGAATATCAGTACAAGGATAAAGCAGGCATGGAATGGAGGGGCCAACCCTTGAGTAATTGATGCAAGCATAGGAGGAGTGGCAGCCCTCATTAAACTCCAGACCTCGAGGCTGAAGCAAGAAGAATAAATCAGATTTTCCTCCAGGATGTGTTTCCTAAATAGGTCCCTGTGTTTTGCACTTCCCTCGGTTGTGACTGCAGGGAATCATCCCAGGGCTTCTCTTCACCTCAGAATGTTGGAAATCAGGGTTGTGGATGCATTTGTCTGGGACATCCATTGCCTCTCAAGAAAAAAGGACCAAATCTGTGTCTTGAGTGTAAGTCCTGCCCTTGGACATCTCACCTGAGCTGCTGAGTGAACAGAGGGCACTGGAGGTTTTTATAGAACCCTTCCCCACAGATTTTTATGCATTTTCACAGCTCTTTCACTTAGAGAAGAACTCAGACACCCCCAGAGTGAACCTGGCCAGGCTCTGCACAGTTCCAGGTGGATTCTTTCTTTCCTCTCCATGTCTCCCAGGGCAGCGTCTCTCTTTTAAAGTTTCCTCCACTGCAGCTTTTAAACTGCCATGGATTTTTTTGGATGGGCAGAAATTCTGCCTCTCCTCAGAATGTATTTTTTCCCCTTTTTTCTGAAGGATCTGGTGTTGTCTAGGCCAAATCCAGCACTGGGAATGAGCACATTGCTAATGCAGCCAAGGCAGTGCATTGATACTTTAATATGAAAATTACACACATAAATTCCATTAACACTAAATAATTGCTAAAATAATAGGCCTAAAAGGTGTTTTTTATTTATGGTTCACCCTCATCCTCAGTTGACAGGGGAGGGACATGATCTCTTCTAAGCAGGCATAAATAAGAGGTAAGATAAAGCATTTTGGGTAAGTTTGGGGGTTTTTTGACAGCTTCTGGCTGCTTCCACAGTTCTCACAGCCTGTGAGCCAGTCCTTAATCTGCTCTCATTAATTTGCTCATGACTTTATCACCTGTAAGTATGATGAGTTTGGGTCAAATTCAGTGAAAATGCCTCATCAGGCTCAGTCAGGAAAAAAGGCTCTCAGAGCTGGACAAACAGCTAAACCATTTTAATAAACCCAGAGAGGACAGAGCTGCTTTTTTCAAGCCTGTTTCCCTTCATGAGCTCCCTCCACCTTCCCTTTGCCCACCTCCTTGATTTTTAATGGAATAAATCATCCTCCTTGCCAATAAACCCCTGGATCACAGCATCCATCCCAGCCCACAAGGCTGCCTGCTGGAAACAGCTTTTTATATGTCAGTAAATAGAAAATGAAAGCAAAACACTTTTACAAATTATTGTTTTAATATCAGCCTTGCAGTTAAAATTGAACAGCCATGCAATTATGCTGTCTAATTAAAAACCCAGCATGATTAAGCTTTTCCATGGCAGGACTGGGAAAAAAGAAAAACCAAACTGTCCTTTGGGAAAGGGACATTGTGTTGCTGCACAATAGAATTCCTTGACTTCAAGGAGAAAGTGCAGCTCCAAACTTCTGTGTTCCCATGGTGTTTGATGGACTTGCAGATGAATTCTGGTTCCCCCTGGGGTATCCAAAGCATCCAGGGGGTGATTCCTGCCCAGGGAATTACAACCACAGCACCCGGGAGCCACAGTTTGCTGGTGTTTTACACAATTTACCTTGTGTAAAACTTCATGTTCTGTTATTCTAGCATTTGGAAATGGAACATGGGGCTTTCCCTGTGCAGGGTAAGGAGCAGTGTGAACTCCAACACAACAAAATTGCTTGAAGAATGTGCTTTGACAGGTGCTTAATTACAACAGAAATTCACCAGGCATTTCCTTTCCCCTCCAGTGTTTCCCTAGCAGGGATGCACACCCTGTCTATCACACACAACTCCACATCATCAGCTGCTCTTAAACACAAAGCAAAGCCATTGAGTATTACACACCTCCCTTATTTGAGCATCTGGGCGTGTTACAAACAAAGCTCAGCCCACTGCTTTTACTTTTTCTGAACATTATTTCCATCCAGTCTCTCCTCAGGCTTGTAGCACATGCAAGATAACACTGAGGCCATTTAAAAATGTGCTTGTGGCTTGTATTTAAATATTGTAACCTTGGTTTTTGAGTCTTGATAAGTTAACATAGCAAAATAAACAAGAGAAATCTCATTTTGCATGTCTTGGTGTTTGCATTTACAGCACTGGAGAAGGGCACTGGAGGGACAAGGAGTAGAGAAGAGCAGACAGCAGAATCTCTTCAGACCAATGACAATTGTGGGTTGAAAAGATGTTTTTCTCCACAAACCGTGAAGCAAATCCCCCATCTAAGCACTGTGTGCTGGACTGAGCATAAACAGGGTTAACAAATAGCTGAAAGAGAAATTATGAGACCATTTAGCAGCACAGCAAGTGAAATACAGCATTTTTAAAGATGAAACTGCTTTGAACAGAAATGAAGCTTGAGAGCCTGTGGTTCCAAACAGCTTTGAAGGATCCATGTGGCAAATGTCTTTTCAAGTGAGAAAGTCAAAGTCTCAGTTTGACAATCTCAATTAGAGACCAAGCCCTCTTCACCTCATTACAGCCATTAGCAAGGGTTTTGTTGTTCAGGCTGCACAGAGCCACAGCAATTGCGGGAGAGCTGCATTAACCCGGTTTTTAGGCTGGGCTTTTCTCTCCCAGCTCTTACCCAGCTCTTAGCTCTGGTTACAGCATCACAGAAAATCAAATGGCTTTGTAGCAACTCTTGAAAACACTCAAACCACAGTTCCAGCTGTTGCCTTAGGGTTTAACCCTTATATTTTTTCGAATTCTGTATTGCCTGATGTGTAACTCTGAGATGCTCCACAGCCTGTGAGCTGCTGTTCTCTCATGCTGAGACAGATATAACAGGGCCTCTCTGGGCTGGCTCTTCAAGGACACTCAGACTGCCCAGGCCCAGCTTCTAAAGGGAGCTGGGGGGAAATTGCAAAGTTTTAATTGGTGAATTTACGCTGATGTGCAAATGGACCAAACCTATAAAGGTGTGGAGAGCTCGTGACTCGTTGTCCATTTTGGGTGATGCCCCTGGAGGGCTCTGTCTGTCCTAAATGTACCTTGGAAGGCCTTTCCAATAAACACCCACCTTTATTCCCTTAGTCCTGACTGCTCTCAGTTTTTTGGGCAGCCTTTTCAGGCAACACAGCCACACATTTCCTCAGCTCCTACACCGCTTTTCAGGCACTGAACCCAACCACGGCCTTCAGACAACTGCATTTGCATCAAAACTACAACATCTGCAGGGTATCCTGTGCCTGTAACCAAGTCTCAGTAGTACAGGGCTTGATGAGTTAAGAGACTTCACTAATGGTGTGGAAAAATATTTGAGACTCTGTTGTATGTTCAGCTGTTCACAGAGTTCTCCTATTCAGTCTCCCAGAGGGCAGAAACTCCTTGAATAACACAGAAGAGCCTCAGCCCAGGCACAACGTGCAGCTGGCAGGAGGAGGCAGCTCCAGCCTCTGAAAACATCATCCAAGTGACCCTGCTGGTGCCACTCCTGAGCAGCCATTGGCATCTCTGCCACATCCATCAGGTCCCACATCATCCCTGCCCAGAGAGAAAAAACCCTGCCACGGGGAAAAGCCCAGCCTGCATCAAGACACACCAAGTTTCTGTGAAATCCTCCTTCTTTGCCAGAAATTGGGAAGTTTGGTGACACCCATCATCTGCTGAATGTTGCAGCCTGAAGGAGAAGAACCAGCCTTCCCCCCTGCATGGTCTGCAATGGAAACAAGGAAATTTAGGAGAGATATTGGGAAGGAATTGTTCCCTGGGAGGGTGGGGAGGCCCTGGAATGGAATTCCCAGAGAAGCTGTGGCTGCCCCATCCCTGGAAGTGTCCAAGGCCAGGTTGGATGGAGCTTGGAGCAACCTGGGACAGTGGAAGGTGTCCCTGCCCATGGCAGGGGGTGAAATGAGATGATCTTTAAGGTCTTTTCCAACCCAAACCGTTCTCTTATTCTATAGAATAGAATAGAGTAGAACAGAACAGAACAGAACAGAACAGAATAGAATAGAATAGAATAGAATAGAATAGAATAGAATATGCAGGTCTTAGGTCAGCAGAGCACACAGTTTTATAGAAAATTAAATCTGCCTATTTTATTGCCAAGCTTTTCAGTGCAGGGACACCCTCCCCTTTCTCCAAGGGTGAAACCTGCTGTTCTGGGGTCAGCACCACTGCCACAAGATGCCTTTTGGGCACAACTGGGTCTCCATGAGGAGAAGAAGCTGTATGGTGAACAGAAGACAGATGGGAAAACATGAACAGCAACATGGACAAATAGCGGACAAGTTAAAATCTGATTTCTAATATCTGTTAACATACTAATAATTATATTGCACATAACTGACTCATTTAATACAACTGGGATAGTCCCATAATTCTACAGAATTGTCTCTGGAGGACAGTTGCAAACACCTATTAAAATCATGCTCACAGAAGTGAGTGATGCTGGCAGCAATACAAATCACCTCCTGCCAGTGCAGCTTCCAAACCTGTTAGGGGAGCACACATCCTACTGCTGACAATAAAGGACCTGCTCAGTGCACTTAGGCTTTTTAGTATTTGTTTCTCCCTAATTACACTTATTTTTATACAACACTGATGGCAGTCTGTCAGCATTTGTTCATTCTCTAAAGCATTTCATGATGCCAGGTCAGGCTTAAAAATAGACTCCTATGTGTTGTGGAGCTCAGTTTGGAGATGATTTCTTGTCTAGAGTGTGAGTGATTACATGGATGAATTTATCTCACAGCTCTCCAGCTTGCTTTTCCCTTCCCAGCCCACTAAAACCTCATCTGTAATCACACAGTAGCTTGCAGCAGGCCATTAGTTTAGAAAATAATCTGTTCATACAGTTGAGCATCCTGGGCCAACTTCCATGTGCATCAGGATGTTATAAATGTTATATCCCAGCCAAAACTTCTGCTTAGCTCCTTTACATCCCCAAGCACCAGCACTCTGGTTTGAATTTTGGTCCTAACACTCTTGGACAGGCAGAACTCAAAAGTTTCAGCAGGGTGGAATCTCACAGTTGGGGAAAAAAATGAAATTAAAGATATTGAAGCCCTTTTGGGAGTTGAGAAGAGATTAAACTGCCTGCACAGACACAGTCACAGCCACAGCTAAACAACCCCACTGCCCCCGTGGTCACTGTGCTGTGACTTAAATTTAATTAAGAGGTGCTTCCACGGGGACAAAAAAGGCTTTGGAGGTCATGCACTGGTAAAAGGGCACAGAGCCAGAAACTGGCACCAGCGGTGTGTCAGATCAAAGCCTCAAATCCCAAACTTCAGGCTCTTCTCCTCTAAGCAGCTGCCAAGTGTCTCCTGTAGCCCCAGCAGGGCCAGGAGGGCTCCAAAGCAGAGCCCTGAGATGTTCATGGCCGGGCAGTTTGGGCTGCCAGCCCTCAAAGGATGCTCTGCAAGCACAGAACAGCTGCAGCAGCTCTCCCACAGCAATCAAACAGCAACCTCACCTGTAAAAAGGTGTTTAACACCTCCCAGAGAGCCCCTGCCACAGGGATGGCTGCTCAGGGCGTGAGGTTGTGCAGCTGGGTCTCTAGGCCAAGGTTAAAATTCATCCCCAGAATGAACATTAATGTGGAAATTCAACAGCTGCTCGGCCACAGGCAGAAGAATTCCAGCCTTTTGCTGTTCCTGTGCACTGTGCCACCCCCAGTTTTCTAAAACAGCTCTGCTGTGGCCAAGCTTTTGCCAATTGAAAGGGTACCCCTGGATCAGCCCTCTCCTTATGGATTATTGTGAAATTGTCTCTCACTCAATCCATGCACTCCAATTTCAGATGGCAATAAAAATAAAGAAGAATCTTAAAAACCCCTGCATAAACATTTATGTACTCTGGGCTCCAGCATCTAGCATGACCCCCACAACATCCTACTAATACATTTAAATCTGAGTTTAGGACTAAATTCAGTTTCAGGCTTTGCCATTGATATCAAGCCAGAGCCTACCTGCTCTTCCTCCCTTCTCCCCAGGTGCCAGGACATGTGCCAGTACAAGAGATTGTACAGATAATTTACACCAAAATCAGGGTAGCACTTGCTTCCTAAAAACTGCAGTGAGTTCCCTGGAGGACAAAATGTGCCTTTATCTGGGCAAACAGCACTTGCAGCAGCACAAACATCTTCTCAGGTAGCCCTAATCTGACAGGGGATTCCAGGAGCTGCAACTGCTGCTGATTTGCTTTGCTTTGCTTTGCTTTGCTTTGTTTTGTTTTTCCCTGACTACAGTGATTACCACTGAGTTACTCCACCAAATGCACAGCAATTCATAAATGATTGATGGCCACGTTAAGCTTTGCAGAGCAAAACACCAAACTGAATTATGCTGCTGATTTGAAAAGAGCAAAGGAAATTCCTACAAATATTGTGCTCCCTCTGAATCATTTTAACATGGAAAATTTATTCTCAGTAGCTTGGAAAGTCCCAGATATTGATGAAAACCAGGAATAGTTAAATACTACACATCTATAACTGACTTTGTGCTGCAGAATTTCCCCTGGACCGTGTCTTGAGATGAAAGTTTTTGTTTATAAGCAACACATAACCAAACAGACTCTTTGTTAACAGTTCCTGGGTATGAACAGCAGCAGGGAATACACAGAAATACAAATTAAAGTAGGAGCATAAATTAAACAGGGCCATGAATGTGCACAACAATGTACACCCAGCTTGGGATTCAACACAACTGGAAGCAAGAGTTTCAGGGAAGGAGTGTGAGAAAGGGGCAGCCCCTCTCAGTTGTCACAATGAGGGAGAAATTTCATTCCAGGTTTTTCAAGTCATTTATTCACTGTAGGAAAAAAACCAACCAACCATTGCAATACAGGTGAAAATGTGAATAGCACCAAAATTCTGCTATCAAGCAGAAAGAACATATTATTTATATTGTATTTATTATAAGAAAGGTTGGGCTGTGCTTCCACAGGACCAAAAACCTGGAAGCTAACAAAAGCTGAGCTGACAGTTTTAAATCAAGGCTAAGTTGCTAAAACAAGGCTGGAATTCCACCACTGGAGCTCTGTGAAATCATCAGTCAACAGTTCATCAACCAACATTGAAACTGCTCGGTTTCAAATGGAAGACAGAGAATTTTTGTGGATAAAGGAAAAGTTACAGAGTGTGGAGGTGGCCGTGGTGAGAAGGGCAGGAATATTTACTGATGGAACAGAGGGTGCCAGCACCCAGAGCCATGGGATTGGAGAGGTGCAGGGATTGATGATGGAAGAGGACAAAACAGGGAGCTTGGCCTGTTCTAGATGATTTTAAGGCAGAGGAGGCACAGAGAGAGGGGGAACACTCGGTGAGCAGACAGAGGGAGGTGGTTCCCGCAGATGAAGCCTCCCAAGGGCTCCTGTGCTCCCACTTGTCAGCTCTCACCTCTGTCTGAGCCTTCACCTCATCTGGAGCTGCTCCCATTATTGAAATGGAATCTGAAAATAAAGAGATTAAAGCTCTGCTGGAGAAGGGATCAGTGACATTTCCTGGGACGCTCTACAGAAAGCATCACAAGAGGAGCCCAGGAACACAAAGCCTCCCAATGAACTGAGCACAAGAGTAATTGCAAGAACAAAGCCATGGAGGAGTCTGGACCAAGCCTTTTCCCCTTCTTTAGCAAGGCAAATGAAAGGTGCCTTAGAAGAAATAAGGACATGATTGTCAAGCAATTTGGAAAAGAAGAGTTGGTAGAAATGAATAGAACTTCAAAATATATATATTTTTTTAAAAAAGCCTTAATCATTGTAGCAGAGAGAAGAAAGAGTGTTAGGGCAGTAGGAGTGCCTGGAATTGTGTGGGAGCAAAAGGGAAAATGCAGTTACAGAGATAATAAAGCCAACTGATCAAAAATTGCCACTGCCCTTGTTTGAGACAGAGCTTCTCTCCCCTCACTGCAATCTCCAAGCCAGCATCAATTAAACCACTACAAACTGCAGGCTTGGTCCAGCAAAGGGTTCAGCAGAAGAGACAAATTCAGCCCCTCAGGGCTCACAATTATTCACCCAGCACAGGGAGGTCACTGCTCCAACACTGCAGGGACACCTCTAAATGAGGGATTTAATTCTCCTGCCACGGGTTACATGGGCAGCACCCCTGGCTGTTTACTGGAGACACATCCTTGAAATTATTGAAGAAATCCCAATTTCCTTTGCTTTTTTTTTTTTTTTTTTTGCCATATTCAAGTTGAAAGCATCCCAAAAACCTTACAATTCAAATTAGAGCATCAAACACGTGCTTCTTAATCCCATCACTCCTCACCCATAATTATCATTTAAAACTCCAAATAACAGCCTTTATAGTAAGAATAGAATCTATTTATGCAATTAAAAGTGATTTTCCTGTTTTGAAACTTGGGGGTTTTTTTTAGTGTATTTTTGTTGGTTTATGTTAAGGGTTTCTCCTTTTTGTTTCAAGGGGTTTGGGTGGTGCAAATGAGGGATAAAAGGTTGTATTGAGGTATTTTAGAGCAACTGGGCTGGTGCTGTGGGCTCTTGTTGTCCAGGAAAGAAAATAGGTGTTCTATTGCTCTTTCAGTTGTATCAGAGAAAAGTCAGGGGGTGTTTCCTGAGGTAAAATTCAGGATCTGTTTCTTGTTGGTGATTTTCATCTATTTCAGTGCAACCGAAGGAAAAAATTCTTCACTTGGTGTAAATACAGAAAGAGCGTGACCACGAAGGAGAGAAAATAAATAATTATTTAATTTTCTCACTTTTAGAATTGCTGGAGGTAAAATTTAATATAGAAAAGCAGGAAGGAGCATTGGAGAAAGTGAAAGTTCAGCAAAATGAGATTTCATCAGGCTAAAGTGAGTTACCCTCTGGTTTGGAAGAGAATCAGTCTGGGTGCAGGTTTGGGAGCAGAGTTGTGAGCCTGGGAAGTGAACTGAGGCTGACCCTGTCTGAGGCAGGGGGCTGCCAAAAATGGGCAAATATGAGGGTGGGAAAAGTGTTCCAAGTGGTTTTAGGGACAGCAGCTGGATAAAACTTGATTCTTGCCATTCTGTGGCCTTACTACTCCTGGGAAAGCCTGGCTTTACCTTCCACTAGGGGTGAGAAGTAAAATTTGCACAGAACTTCGCTTATTTTGGCTCTTTGAGTCACAGGGTCAAAGAGTCTCTGTGTGAAAGAGCTTCTGAAGTGGATTTTCTGTGTTTTCTCCTAATAAACAAATATTCCTGGAACTGAGATCAGAGGTTTTGTCACAACAGAAACTCTCCCTATTCTCCATGTAGGCCATAGCAGGTTTATTTAACCCAAGCTGAAAGTCTTTTTTTGGTTCAGATTTTAAAACATGCATTCAAATAATGTGTAGCTGTCAGAAACTTAATAATTCCACAATCCCCAGGTATTTGTGCTAATCAAGTGCAGACTAACAGAGCCCTGTGCTCTGTAAGCAATTTCTCTGTGGGGAAAAGAGGCAGCTGGCATCCCAAAAATGGCCTTTGCATCGAATTTAACGTGTGCTGGTCCAGCCATTCATCAAGCTTAAAATCAATACTTATAAAACAAAAAGGCTGTACCATCATGCAGTTTTAGCCAGCAAGGAAGAGCTTCATCCTAAGAGTGCTCATAATTTGGCTAATAGGTATAAACCTGCAAGATATTACCTACATTTATTGGGAAGAAACTGCTTGAAGTGGAAGGTGCATTTTCAGCTGTAAGGAACTGAAAAGTTGATTAAAATAACAGGTTTGAAGAGATAAAGCTTTTGTGTAACTGAGAAGTGGCTTTTTGCCAATAAATGAGTTCTCTGATGATTTCCCCCTCCCCTTTTGGGAGCTGTCACTGCAGGCTGTGAGGTTTCTTTGAAAAATAATATCCTACAGCTGCTTCTTGAGGTGGTGTGAGAGGAGGGAGAGTCAAAGTGATGGGTTTGGTCTCCAGAACACTCCCTATTGAAGGGTGTGAGATAAATCCTGAGGAAGGGCAGGGATTGGTGTCTGCACAGGTAAGAAAGAGGGTGTGAGGTGCTTTATTTTTTGACTCTTTCTCTCCTTGTGGCACCAGCAGCTGGGGCTTGGTGAAAAGTGGTTGTATGAAGTAAAATTAATTAGTCCTTGCTCAGAGAAACCAGGCAGAGTGTTGGCTCTTCAGGGAAGTGCTGAGTGAAGAGCTCAGTGCCTGTTGCAGGGATAAAAGAACTGTATTTTCAACCAAAAAAAAACCACTGATTAAATTGCACTGGGGGTCACAGCTAGATAAGTGCTATGCTATTGACAGAAAAATCAAACCAGATGTTAAAGTGTGTTCTGACCCCCAGAAATAAGATTAAATTACCTGGTTTTCTGTTTGAAATGATTTAGTTTGTAGTGGTGATTAGAAGGTAGCAGGACTTGTGGTAATTCACAGATGAAAGGTTTTGCATTTGGCATATTCCTTGTTGGAATTTGGCCTCTTTTGGTTGCTTAAAAACAACTTGCTACCTGTGCTGCTCCACTTGCTGTGCTGTGGCCTTGCTCTGCTCCAGTGACAGAGCTCCTTCTCTCAGAATTCAGGATCTGTGATGGAGTTGCTCTTCCCTCTTAATTCCTTGTGAGCACCGAGCTGAGTGTTCTGTGCAAACCCTGGAATACTGAGCCTGTTCTCTCCAACTCCTCAGGCTCTCTGCATTGTTTTTACAAGTGATAAGTTGGGAAACTTCCAAATGCTTGGCATAACAATGTATTCCTGTGTGTGTGATAAGCTCATGCCCTTGCTTTTCAGTTTAGAGCTGGAATACAGATTAGTCCGTTTTGCAAAGCTTTTAATGGAGCTTTAATGAAGTCCTGAGCCTTCAGAGAACTTGAGAGACAGGCTGCATGTAATTTTTGGCTCCCTTTGTGAAGCTATTACAAATATCTAAAGGTCTTTCCAGACTGGAATGAAGGTTTAGGAGAGCAGGATACAGATGTTGGGTCATAGGCAAACAGTTGGTACCCCAAAATCATCTGTCACACTGGGAATATTCAATATTTGGGGCTCACACAACAGTGGAAGCTCCTTCTGGGAAGGGAAGCCTGCAGAGGACACTTTCAGAAGGCTCAAAACAAGACTTCAGCAGGATCCTTGAATTTTTTTTCCTTGACCTTTCAAATGCCCCTCAGGAGTCAGAAGTCAGGTACTTGATTTAGAAACCAATTTTTGATTGGAGTCCTCCAACGAGCAGTGTGTTCACATTGCAGAGCAGCAGCTGTGAGTGAAACTACCTGGTTGAGATGGATGTTGCACACAAGCGTGGCATTTATTGACAAATTTTAATTGGCTTTTGAAGGACATGATTATAGGTGTAGCCCTACTTTTTCTCCTTCAGGGCACTTGATAAGCAAATGCACATTACTGTGGGGGCTCCATGCCTTAAGCAGCCACAGCCTGAGTAAATGCAGTGTACACTTTGTTCATCTGTGAATAGTAATTGAGTCCTGGGCTGCATTTATAGTGCTGAGAGTAATACAGCCACCATGATGGATAATAATGCTTAAGAGCTCCAGGGAGGCTCATTTACATGATAGCGAGGGAAATGGTCTTGCCAGGAATAAGAATTAAGAGGCTGATATTGTGTGAGTTACAAAGTGGTTTTCAGGTGGGAAAACGGAGTGAACTGAAGTGGTGGGAAAGGGGTGTGACAAAGGCATTTGAAGTGATTGTTAGAAAGATGGGTTGGCTTTTATTTAAGGGGAAGTCTCTGTAGATACTTGGAAGAGGCTTTACTTATCCTTTAGAGAGCTGGGTGCTTGTTCTGCCTGTAAAGATCCTGACCACATCCAGTTTTCCTGAAAAAATCCCAGGCACCGACCTCCAGTGGGAAATGCAGACTCTTTCCAAGACTTCCAAACTCTGTAGTCAGCTGGGAAGGAGGAATTTTGCCTGAGGAGTTCATATTGTATTGCACAAGTTTGGTTTGTACTTGTTTATCACTTGGGTGTCTGATTTCTTTTGCCCTGCTTTGATAAAAATGAAGAATTTGATCCTTTTCTTTGTTGGGATTTCTTGATGAAGAACTTGGTGTCTTCACAGGCTCGTTGATAATTTGCAGGGCTTTTAATCAAGGGTCTCAACTGGTGTCAGGCAGGTTGAGGCAGATGGGAGGAGTGAGATTCCCAGATATTCGGAGTTTGACATGAAATACAGCACAAAATGCACTGAGTGTCCTCTTGCTGCATAAGGGAGTTGCTGTCTGAATAAACTCATCTGTTTTGTGCTGGAAAAAAAGCTTTTCCTGAGACTCACTGGAGAAACTTGAGTTGGGCTGGCAGTGTAAGCACCTCCTTGGGGAGGAATGATCCCTTGTAGAATGAGAGGCAGACAGAGAAGATGGATCCATCAGTGTCTCCTGAAATGGAGGTGTTTGCTTCTTGTTATTTGATGAGTACATTAAAAAATGGACCAGACCAATATTCCCCACACTGCCATTGAGACACTGTAAATTTATAACCACTTGTCACCTCAAATGGTGAATTAAGTGCAGAGGGTGAGAGGTGTTGCTTTTCCCAAGTACTCCCAAGCTTCATTTAAATTGGGAATCTGAGGGTGGCTGTTTACAAATGCCAATTTTCCATGGCTCCCTGTGTAGTGGGAGAGACAAACTCCTTTAGGGAATGATTTGCATCAGTCCTGACTTAGCTCCAGCCTCTGCTGCACTTTGCTGAAATTAGCCCTGAATGCTCCCAGAGGTGCAAGGTCCATCATATCCCCAAAGCAACCAAGATGCTGGGCAGGAGATGCCGTGGAAAAATGAGTATTCCTCTGTCATGAAGGTGTTGGTGCAGCTGGGTGTCTGAGGGGAAAGCACTGGGCCAGCTTAAGTGTTTTTTCCACCCTGGGAACATTGCAGCTTTTATGGCTGCACTCTTCCTGTTTATAAAATATATTGATCCAGCAGCATCATAATCCTGAGCTGTGCCTTGTGCCATCAGTCAGCAAGGGGAAGGTGCTCAGCAATCCAGTGAATTAGAGGGGGTGCAGGCAGAGGCAGGAATTGCCATCTGGCCTGGCAAGGGGCCGATCCAAAGGTTTATGAGGATGTGTCGGGATGACTGAACACCGTGGGCTTTAATCAGGGCCACTGGCCAGGTGCATTTAAGCCTTTGTGTGTATTTTACCTGGAACACCTGAATTTTTCATTATCAGCATGGATTTGCTACTGAGGAGAAGCAATTTGTTATCCCTGGTAGCTGAATGCTGATGGGGCGGTACCTGAGCTGGGGCTGGAAGCAGGAACAATGAATATGCCTTGCAGCACCTCTGAGGGGTTTTTTTGGGAGGAGATTTGTGTTTTCATGTGCTTTAATATTGCCAAAACACAACGAAATTGTGCGTGGCTGGATCTTGGCCTCTTCATCTTGTTTGGTTATCTACAAGAGCCATTTAAAGCAGAAAGGTTTCTGCGTTGAATTATCTATTTTTTGCCCTTAATAAATAAATAAATAAATAAATAAATAAATAAATAAATAAATAAATAAGGCAGTTGTAGCATGAGCTGTCAATGGTGCTGAAACCACCGGGGTCAGCAGCTAACAGGATTGCACAGTGTATTCCTGCAGCTTTTACTTGGGGAACAGCACTGGTGGCTGCTTGCCAGCTGTGACACCGTGCCAGGGCTGCTGCAGGGATTTGTGCCCTGGAACGCTCTGAGGATGGGATAATGCAGCAGCGCTGCTCCCTGAGTGTTGCCCTGACTTTCGCAGTCCTGGATGTTATCATTCTTTTGTAACTGGCTCTCAGACATTCTCTGTAAACACAGCCATGTTATTGTAATGGTATCTTTTTATTTACATTCCTTTCTCCTGGGTACAGAAGTTTGATGGACATTTCCTTTGACCAGTGTGATTGAGGGGAGGCTCTTTGTCTCCTCCAATCCACAGTGAATTATAAGTCACATAGATAATAAAGATGGGTGGGGAAGCCCAGAACTTGTTCCTTCAGTCTCCAGAGGTTTCTGTCTCCTTGTTTTGTGTTGTTACTGCGACACCTGAGGGCAGCAGGCACCCCAGCCTTGGGAGGAGGGAAGGGAAGGGGGAAGCTCTGCCAGGCTCAAGGCAGTGCTGGTGATTCTGAACTGGCTGTTGAGGGGAGTAAAATGACCCAGGAAATGCCATGAAGGAATCACCTTGTTCATATTGTTGTCACTTGTATAGAAGGACTGGGATGAGCTGGGGCTGCTCTCACTGCTCTGAACTCAGATGTCAATTTAAACCTGTGTTGCCCTGAGTTTTGCAGTTCTTCAATGTTTTCATTTTTCTGTAACAGTTTCTCACGCACTTTCTGTAAACATAGCCATGTTTTTCTAACTGTGTTCTATTGTTTGCATTCCTTTCTCCTGCACAGAGATATTTGATGGACTTTTCCTTTGACCAGTGTGATTGAGGGGGGCAATTCTCCCTCCAATCCACAATGGTTTCTAAGAAGACATAAATAAAGTCCGGACCCAGTCCGGCGCAGTCTTGGCTCTTCTCTCTCCAACGCGTCTGCATCTTTCTTTCGTGTCCAAGTGCGACATCCCTGGAGGTGCTGGTGCCTCACAGGTGAAAAACCTGAACTCTTGCACCCTGAACATCCCCAGCAGCCATCCTGCCAGCCTCCTGCTGCTGCTTCTCTGGATTTATGGGTGCTGGGAGACCCAGGGCTGCCAGCCCCCAAAATAGGGTCTGAAGGGAGGCTGGCACTGTGCTCGTGCCTGAGGTGGGTGGAGGGGCTAAAATGAAATATCCCCTCCAGCTGGCAAGTGCCTGAACAACCCAATCACTTTACAAGTGAACAGGAGGCACCAGCATTGCCTTCCCATTGTACGTTAATTGTCTTCTACAAACAGCCCATAATTTGCAATGTCTGCTTTCCTACTTGCCTTCTTTGTCTTTCAGCTCCTCTTTTTGTCCCCCTTTATGAAACTGTAATAAGCTGTGATAGTGCAGATCCCTTCTTGTGACCTCATCTCATGATAGATAAATTCTTACCAGGATTTGCATGAGACGAAACCAGACAGAAATTACATTCTTCTGTGTTAACATGGCCCTTCCTTAATTGAAATTAATTTGTGGTTAAGGCTACAAGAGAATTACAATTTTCTGGAAGTAACATGAAGGGATAGACAGCTCTGGATGAACATAGCCTGCAATAATTATGTGTGAATGTCATAGAAGGGTTAGAGAAGTTTTCTGTGGACTCTGTGTGGCTTGAGATTTGTGCAGTGATTTTCATATGGCCTCTGCTGGAGGATCTCAGCATCAAAAAGGAGTAAAAAGGTGAGGACTTTACTATTTTTGAGGAATTTCCATTCTCTGCTGTGCTGGAGCACATTTGACTGAAGTCCAAGATTTTCTTTGGGGCCTTGTATATATTCTTTATACATCTGAAAGAATTAATGAATTGATGGGCTAATTACTGGGCTAGGGAGCGTTCCTGCAGAAAACAGGCAGCACTGAAACGCCTCCTCCCAAAACATTCCCCAGAACAAAAGCTGTCAGTCTCCTTGTTAGCTCAGTCAAGCACTCACAAGGAGATTCCAGACATGACCCAAAAGCTGCAGATGCTGCACCTTCATCATTATTCACACCAACCTGTCCTTCCTTCTGCTCAGCATTTCACAGTCCAATAAGCAGGACAGCAGCACCCTGGAAGGAAGGCAGAGGCAGCCCAGCCCTGCATCCTTTCTGCTCTGCTGGAGTTCCTGTTCACAGCCAGGGCAAGGGCTCCTGTCCTGGGCTCTGCTCCCTCGTTAGCATTGCAGTTTCCCACCAGGCCTGGCTCATGTGCTCGTTGGACCTTGAAGGGTTTCTTGCTGTGTATGAACACAAGATGTGCCGAAAACTCAGGGCAGAATTATCACAGGGAGAAAGCAGCTGAAGGGCTGTGGGGTCCCTGCCTTGCACAGCAGAGGGGTGCTCCTTCTCAGAGCATTTTTGATGGGATGAACCAATTAGCAATTGGTTCAGCTGGAATGGATGATGCCCTCTCCAGCCTTTCAGTTTTGGAGGTGGTGACAAACAACAGGGGTGGCAAAGCACATCTGTGCAGCTCAAAAGACCAAAGAATAAAGATCAGCTGAAGCTGATCCTGTGGTTTATCTTTTTCTGTGGAGGGGGAAGAATGGCTCAGTGTTGGCAGCAGTGCAGAAGCATGAAAATGAATTAACCTGAGCACTGAATTGCACTGATCCTCATCCAAGGATCATAAAACATCCAGAGGTGAATTAGTAGTATGTGTGTTTATAGCCAACGTGATGTTGTCCTCCTGGATCTGCGGGGAAAAGCACTGAGACATTCCCACGTTTGACGTGAGTGTCAGGACTGGCCTGCTGGGTAAGAATAATTTGGTCTCATGTTTCTGCCTTTGGTCAAAAATACTTCGGAAAAAAGAATAAAAATCATGCCTTAGGTGAGGGCTGGCAGGAGGACTCCAGTGCAAAGGTTTGGTTTAGGAGCTGAGGGTCTGGTGAAAGGGCAGATCCCTTCTTTTCCCTCCTCAAAGGATGCACAACCTCCTGCCACAGTGATCCCTGTACCAATCCATGAATTCTCTGCTACAAATCCCTCTATTACACAGCTATTTACTGGTGGTTTGTATGCTCTTCAACTTTCTCCTTAGGTTAGGAAACAACTCAGAAGTCCCAGCTTTTAGCAGGAAAGGATTCATTCTCAGTCTCAAGTGCCCCTGATGGGCTGACAAGTGCTCAGTGCTTTTATATCAGCTTATGGACAGCATTCTGTAAAATGCAGCTGCTGTAAGGACTCAGAGCTCTCTGCAGGACTGTATTTCTTCTTGAGCTGCCAAAGGAATAACATCTTTGAAGGGAATAACATCTTTGAAGGGAATAGCTGTGCACCACCAAGCAGAGAGCAGCAAACAGGCTGTTGTAGGAGAAGAACTCTACTGCTGGACCTCTGGCAGTGTGAAAATGTCCTCCCACCCCTCGTGGTCCAGCTGCTGCACTTAATAAACGAAAAAAACACCAGCTCCTTTCCTTGCTGGGCCTGTTTGTCTGCCCTGGAAGTGAAGCAGCTGGGAGGAAGCTCCCTCCGAGCTGCTCCACGGCGTTTCTATGGAAACCTCCTCTCTCCTGCAGGTTCTGCAAAGGGCACAAGCTGTGGAAGCCTCTGAGTGATTCTGTTCACCTGCTCGGGAGCATCAGCCCTGGGCAGCAGCAGATGCTGGCAGTGGTTGCCTAGGTGATGGCCTTGCCATGCTGTGGGCAGCAACAGGCACTTCTGCCACGCAAAGCAGAGATTTCTGCACCCCTCGGAGCATCTGCTGAAATCTTGAGGCCACGGGGCCCTCTCGGAGCTATTTCCTGCCTAATGGGAGTTTTCAGAGCCTGCAGAACTCCTTGGAGGCTTGATGTGTTGAAAAGTTGTCTTTCTGCATGATGATTTCATTTAAGGAATTGCTTTGTGTCCTCAAAAATGAGGCGCTTGATAGGAAATTTATTGTGAGTTGATTTAATAGTTTCTCTGCTGTTTTAAAGGGGTTAAGTCCTTGTTTGAGTACCTGAAACCTTATTTTGTCATTGCATGTCAAAAATCTTGACAGATACCTGACTTCCCTTGATATACAACAAATCTCTTCTCCTTTGATTCACTGAAGTGCTTTTAGTCTGTTGGTTTTCCCCTGCTGGAGTTGTTGTTGTTGGAGTTTCACAGCTTTATGGGGCAACATAACAACAAAAAGCAGCAGCAAAGACTTTCTGCTGTTCATGGGATGTCTGATATAAACTCTTCTGTGTTTGTAGATTTATATATGAAGTGTAACACCCAGTGGAATAAAAATAAATGGATGCTGGCTGTGAGTGTAGTGAAGTGGAGGGGGGGAAGCAAAAGGACTTTTCTTTCCACTAAAACTGCAGCAATAATTTAGGGAGTCAGAGAGCATTGAACTGGCATTTTCCTTTTAATGACTAAGGGCAGTCCAGTGCTTCTTGAGTTCTTATTCAATTTTTTTAGCATGCTTGGGGGTGATGCCACTTCCTCACCAGAACATCCTCTCATTTAATTCTGGATTGTTTGGGAAAGGAAAAATGGGAGGGAGGGTGCAACATCAGCAAAGCCAGGTGGTCTTCAGAGCTTTGCCAACAACAGAGGTGGAGCTGTTTATTACTGATGTTTATTATTAATTATGTTTATTATTTATGTCGTATTTGCAGCTATTCCCACATGGCAGAGCCCCCTAAGAGACCACTGAGCATTTAGAAGAGCAGAAGCTGCAGTGAGGGAGAACAGAGGCAGCACCACTTGTTACCTCCTGAAAGACTCTGGCGCTTGCCCAGGCAGCCCCCAGAGGTCTGGAATAATTCCTGTGCCTCTGATCTGCCTGAAGAGCCTGAGGGCACCGTGGGCAGTTTGATCACATCGTGTTTCCTTCCTTCTGAAGAGCAGCAGAGGGTCCCAGGCTGTCACTTGTGTTTGCAAGGGCTCCCTGACACTGCCCAGGCAGGGCTGGTGCTGAGCAGCCTCCTGGTGTGAGAGAAGCCTGGCAGCCAAAGGGAGGAAAGGGTTAAAATGTGTTGCAGGGCTCCCAGGTCTCTGCATAGGATGCCATCATTTTCCCACTGATGCTAAGGAGAAATGTAGAAACCACAGTGCTCTAAGGAAAGGTTGTGCTAATTCCTGTTAATTATTTCTGCTTGTTGAAAGGATTGAACAGCCTGAACTGGATGTTTTTGGTGGAGTGGTCCAGAATTACACTGCTGGAGCTTTGGAGTAGGAGTAGCAAGGGGTGGGGAAGGTTTTGGACAAATAGTTATGGAAAAGCTGTGTGTGTTTTAACAGGCTGAGCTCAGTTATTAAAAACAGGGAAAAAATTACTTAAATAGAAATGCAAGTTGCTGAAATTCAGTGCATGAGCTTTAAAACAGAGCCCAGTTTAAATGAAAGGGTATTGCCTTGTAACAATGTGTGAATCCACACTGGCTTCCTGGCCAGGGAGCTGTGGGGGCCTTTCTAGAAAAGGCTTCAAGTGACAAAATTAAATGTTCCTTGTAGCTCTGGCATGGCATGGCAGTGGGGAGAGCTTTTGGACAAGGGCTAAAGAGCTGGGAGCTGAGATTATCCAGCAGCTGAGTGCTCAGCCCAGACCCTTTGTAGCTATAAATACATCCTGTAGAGTCACACACTCGCTGTTATCAGTGCTAATAAATAAGGGTGCCTACTTAATTGGGAGCTGAAACAGTTTTGTGGATTGGACTGGAGAAAGGATTTCAATTTCTGTGGACTTATAGGCTCCCTCAGTGCCAAACAGCCTTTTTTTCTCCTCTACATGAAGAAAGAATCTGGTATCTGTGGGAGCTGAGAGG
Organism: Climacteris rufus; assembly: GCA_013398175.1. Taxonomy (NCBI): domain Eukaryota; kingdom Metazoa; phylum Chordata; class Aves; order Passeriformes; family Climacteridae; genus Climacteris; species Climacteris rufus. Next base: position 362,400 of record VZRZ01006345.1, on the reverse strand, counting down.
CAGCTTCTGTGCCTTATGCACAGTGGCAGACTGGGAATTGCTTCATCAAACTCTCCCCTGTGGTGAAATTTCCCTCCTGTTCTCCCCTGCTGAGGGCCAGAGAAGAATCTCTTTGGGTACTGGCTGGGAATATTGTGTTCCTAAATCTAAGTGGAGCCTCTTGCTCCCTTCTGCAAGGGAAGAGACCAAACCTTTTCAGAAATGCTCATATTTTTAAGTTATAAGATTGTTTTTTAGTGCTCCTCCACCCTTAACCAATAATGGCTAAAACAGCACAGTCTGAGGAGCATTTCTGTGTTCAATGTGGATCTTTTTTCAAAACCTCATTGGGCCCCACCTCTGAAAAAAGTGGATTTGAGACATTTGGCTCAAACTCATTTCTGATGCTCATGAAGAGCCCAAGGAGGATTTGAGGGGCTCCCATTGTGCACTAAAGGGTGACACAGGGTGCCCAACCTGTCATCTGCCACTTCAAATCCTCACAAGAGCTGCTGCTAAAATGGTTCTGTGCCCACACACTTCCCACTTGAAGCTGTTAATGATGACCTTTACTGGCAAATGGGAAAAATCAGACACTGACTCTGAATTTATTCCTGCAGAGCTCAACAAGACTCGTGGCAATCCAGCCCTTGCATCCCTTGTGCAGGAGATGTTCCTCCTTTTCCTGGGTAAATAACCACAGCAGTGCCCTGCAGCAGGGAAACCCGGGCCAGGGAAGGGCAGATCTGTTGGTTTTTTATAAGGAGGGCTCTCACACGGAGGGAGGATTGTCCTTCTGCCTTTTCCTGGCTCTGAGAAAGCTTAGCACTGGCAGGGCCCATTAATTTTTAATTTAGTCCTCTCTATGCTGCACTGCTGTTGTGGTTTATGAGGATATTATGCTGGAACAGAGGCCTGTAAAACAGGATTTTAAAGTTTGGAAAAGGCATGGTTGTCATACATAATATGCATGCTGTAGTAGAAATGAGTGGGTATTTATAGTACAGCTAATATTAATTATTTTTATTGTGATGTCAGCCTGGCAGGTCAGCTGAGGAGTAAGATGCTGTGGAAGCCAGAAGTCTCCAGACATTAAATTATATTAATATGAAATGTTGAAAAGTGCTTAATTTGTACTGCTGTTTTTCTTTAAAGTGTTTTCTTATATAAAGCCATATCAACAGTGTGATATATTATTGTTAGGAGGGATATAATTCAGTCCCACTACAGAGGAAGCCCATGTGCTTTATGAAAACCAGAGCTGGGAGGTCCAGCTCTGTTTAAAACAAAGAACTACAACAAAATAACACTCTTTGGACAGCAAATTGCTATTTTTAATTGCTCCAATCTCTGTCTTTAAATCTCTCTGTTGCCTGTACTTTGTCGAGGTTATTGGCAATATGAAAATCTTCCTGTTGTCTCCTGACTTTCATGTGGCACAAACTCCTCCAAGGGACATTTGATTCCCTCTGCTTCATTAAAAACTCCCTGTGAGGGAAAGCTGACAGCAGAATACTCGCTGTGATTCTATTAAACTTTGGGAAGAAAGCTGTGGAAGATCAGGAGAAAAACCCTGCAGTCCTTGGAGGAGCTGTTTTGTACCCACCATGAGGGGGATGCACGAGATGGGGGCTTTTGAAGGTGTCTGTTAAAGCTGATATGTTTAAGAGGGAGAAATTGCTTTCCCTGAAATCTCCTCCTGAGGTGATAATTTCCTAAAAACTAAAATTCTGGCATTGCCCTACAAAGGACCCCTAGGATGCTGTGCTCTGGGTGTTTCACCAGAGCTGTGCCTGAGCTGATTGCATGGAAATAGAGGCTCAACTGATTCTGAAATAATCAGGGAATGATTCTGCTTTGATCTGCTGAAGAGAAGAGTTAATGGAGAACTGTTTACAAATTTTCTGTGCTTTTTGCACCTAGAAACTCACAAGGTGAATGTCTCAGCTTTGGAGGCAGTGACTTCTCCAGCCTCTTGTGCAGAATGTGCAAGGTAAGAAACAGCTTCTGTTGAATGGTGACATTGCACTAAGCCACTTCTTCCTCTGGACATCCCCAGTTTGTACCAGAGCGAGGACAAGGCTGGGGGTTTCTCTACCTCAGCAGGAGAAAACACTTGAATATGGAAATAAATCAGAATCACTTTAGACGTGGCTTATTTGTTTGTAGGCAGAATGAAGAACCAAGAACTTGTGGCAAGGCTTGGTCTGTGCATTGCCTGAAGAGCTGACTTGCTCTTGAAAAGGTTGTTGCCAGAGAGGGTGACTGGTTTGAAAGGCTCATGCAGCCTGAAAATTGCAGCATCTTAAATCCCTGAAGCCTCCCTCCCTCCAAAAACACAGAAAGATAATGAAAACTTGATGAAGCGCAGGAGGAAGTTCCCCGTCAGCACACTGCAGTGCTGGTGAATCGGATTTTCACAGCCCACTAACCCCTTAAGTGTTTAATAAATCCAAGAGATCTGCTCCAAGGATAAGGTGGCCCTGGTATCTAAGCAGACAGACTCTACCTGCTGTCATCTTTCTTAAAAGTGACCCTGCACAGCAGGACCAATTACCCAGCTAACAAAGTGGAGACAAGCGTCTCCTCCCGTGCCATCCTGTCCCCAGCTCAAGGCATCGTGGTTGCCATGGCAATATTGTTCCAGATACTGATACCAGGAGTGGGTGAGATAACTGACAATAGGGCATGTGGGGTTTTCTCCTCCTTTTGGTATGGATTTTCCTGGTTAATTTTGTGCTCTTGCATTGGCAGGTGGAGGAATAGGCTTCCCCAGCAGTTCCTGATGCTGTGGCCACTTGCTGTGCTAAATGGGCAAGCTGGAAATGTGGGAGATGCTGGAGACAGGTTGGGGAATGAGCTGCTGTGGTTGAGATAACTGGGAATAGGGGATGTGGGGATTTCTCCTCCTTTTGGTATGGATTTTCCTGGTTAATTTTGTGCTCTTGCATTGGCAGGTGGAGGAATAGGCTTCCCCAGCAGTTCCTGATGCTGTGGCCACTTGCTGTGCTAAATGGGCAAGCTGGAAATGTGGGAGATGCTGGAGACAGGTTGGGGAATGAGCTGCTGTGCTGCATGAGAGGGCTGGGCATGAACAGCTGCAGGAAAAGGCTCCTCTGCAGGGAAAGAACATCCCAGGCTGCCCCATAGCTCGCTCTTTGAGCTGCTGTGCCTTGTGCAGGTGACACTTGCAGGTGGCAAGTGCCACCCTGGTGTTGCAGGGCAAGAATTCCTGGATCACCCCCTCAGCAGCTCCCTGAGGAGTTCCTGCTGGCCATGGAGTTGTAGATCTGGGCAAATGAGGGGTTACAAAGCTGAGACTTTTTCCAGGAGAGAACAACTGGGAGCAGGCAGTTGATGTCCTACTCAGCTGCTGGTGGCAGGGGGCCCAGTTGGCACCTCAGATGTGATCTTAGGGATGAGCTGCTTGTCTCTCCATCCAGGAGAATCCCTATGGAATGTGTGTATTCATGCTTTATCTTTTGGAGAAGTTTGGCTGCTGACCAGTGTTTCAAGTTCTGAGCCAGGCTTTGGCTTGGTATTTGAAAAACATTGGTCAAAAAGGACAAATCTGAAGTTTTCCCCTTGTTTTTACGGTCTGCCTGTCTGCATATAATTATGAAAAGTCTGGATTTATCTTCTGACAGGTTGACTTGCACATTTGAACGATTCAGCAAAATTTGAGACAAATGGAACAGCTTAAACTGAGGCCTTGATGCAGGAGGTGCAGGACTGGCAGTCAGCCTGATTTATTGATATTAACTTGTTGAGGGATCTTGGGAAAATTATGTCCCAGCTTCTTGCTTGGTTTGCTTCTTCACTGTTTAAAGCACTGACTGACCTTGAATCTTTAAGTCTGGTTAACTTGTCTCAACCTAGGGAGGATTAAAAATCCCATGTCCTGATGTACATGTAACCAGATTGTCCTAAACCAAGATGACTTTCCCTGCCCAGAATGAGCCTATTTTGTGCAGTTTTGTTCTTTGTTTGCCCTGTCAGACCAATGATTGATGACCATCCCTGTCCAAGCCTGTGTTTCCTAGGGCTCAGCACTCACAGCTGCACTCGTGGGTCAGAGGAATCCAACTTGGATCAAATAATTGGTGATTAAACTGGCCAAGCTCTGGCTCAATTCTTAGAACAGGCTGTGGTTTTGTAGAAATGGATTCCAAGTCATTTTTAAAATTATATTTAATGATTTTTAAAGTTGTTTTCTGTAAGAAATACAGCATTTGTGCCCTCTGGGGATGTGAGCTGCAGCTGGGTGAGGGCACAGTCCTGGAGTGGCAGCAGCAAGGCGCTGATTTGCATACAGAAGGCAAATCCTTTACACAGTGCAGATAATGCACATTGTAAAACAGTTACAATAACATTCACTGCAGCCATGAAAACAATTTTACAGCAGATTAAACACACTTAGAAAAAGGGGAAAGATGAGTGAGAAGGCAATACTGACACTAAATTAGACTTGAGTCAGCAGTAGCAAGAGAACGGAAGAGAAAATGAGAAAATGTTCCAAATGTCCTGCTGCATTTTTTTTTCCCCAGGCCAGCTCCACTCTGTGCTCACCTATTTTGTTGGGGTGCTGTTGAATTGGGAAGCTTTGCTGCTCTCTGTGCTCGTGGTTATTAGTGGAAAATATTAGAATTGAGGTGAGCATTACCTGAAATAGTGCTCACAGGGCAAGTTTGTTGCATTATTCTTGGACAAAGAGTGGTTTGGTGAGTTTGATCTTCCTTCTTTGTCATGTCAAATAACCTGTGAGTGCTTGAGAGTATTGGAATCACATTTCAGTGGGTCACTGAGATAGCTGTCACCATTGTGTGATGTATTGGAGGTGCATTATCAAGTGTGTGTTTCCTATGCTTGGTTTGGGACGTCTGTCAGGCTGAATTGTGTCAGTGAGGCAAAGAAGCTCACATAAGGTCTTGAAAAAATGACTTTTGTGCTCAAAACCTTTGTAAAGCTGTAGGGGATGGTAAACCCCAAATTCTGGATTCCTGGATGATCCATTAAATGCTGATTTTTTGCTTCTGGATCACACAGGCAGCAGGGTCCTGTGATGCAGAGGAGCCACTGCCCAGGGATGGAGACCTTTGCACTGCTGAAGGCTCTGAGAAGGTCCCACTGCTGATCAAACTGGGGAGGTCAAACACATTTGCTTCAGCTGCTTGGCTGTGTCTATAGAATTTTCATTAATGAGCTGTTGCTGCTTGACTTTACATGTGTGTGATGGTTGATTATGCAGGATTATCTTCCTGCAGCACACAGACACCTGCTAAAAAGGGAGTAATCTTGTTAGGAGCCAAATCTCATCTGATCGTTAAACATGGTGTGCTTACAACCCACTTGTCAGCTCTGCTTAATTCAGCATGCAGGGCTCTGTCAGAACTGCTATTGATTCATCGGGATTGCTTGGCATCTTCGGAGATAATCATCTTGCATGTCTGACAAGCTGCTGGGCTCTTTCAGAGCAGGGTTGGTCAGAAAGGCCACGGGTGTTTGGGTGACTGGGGGTGCCCTGGAGCCTTCCTGTATCAGCACTGGGCTGGCACAGCGTCCTGCTGGAGGGGCTGGCACAGCTTCCTGCTGGAGGGGCTGGCACAGCCCTGCTGGGTTCCCCCTCCCTGGGGGTGACATTGGCTGGGGGCTCTTGGCTGCTTTGTGTCCCTCACCTGGGCATTTTGTGGGACAAAGGTCTGGATTTTGTGTTGATGCCTTAAGACTTTTGCTTTTTATACATCTTTCATCTATTCCTATCTCTGTAGACTGCTGTTGGTACTTTTCCTACCCTTTCTCTTAGATTTTAGAACCATAAGCCAACCTTCTCACACATTCCTGAAATATTGTTTGGTCCAACTGCCAAGGAGAGAACATTTTGCTTTTGTAACCAAGAATCTGAGAAGACATAACAAGAAATAAGGCAAAGAAGCCCCCTGAACTGAGAACCCAGGGGCTGGATGACCTAATTGAATGCTCTTTTAATTGGACAATATTCAATTGTTATGTTAATTTATTAAATGTATAAAAACTGTAGAACCCTGATGTCAATTGTGCATAGAGCCACATGATGCACCTTGAAAGCTTCCAATAAAGGACCTGTTTTTTATGTTACTATTCTAATCCTGCTGCAAAGTTTTCCTTTGTTTTAGGCAAGAGTGTCACAGCAGTGCCTGGTTGTGCCACGTGTCTCAGTTGAGGGGTTTTGTGTCCCCCAGAGCTGTGATGAGGTGTGGGCTGTGGAGGGAGGTGTTCCACAGGTCAAAACACCTGGGTGAGGTCAGCTTGGACAGGGCTTGGAGCAGCCTGGGCTAGGGGAAGGTGTCCCTGGAATGAGAGGAGCTTCAAGGGCCTTCCAACCCCAAACATTCTGGGAATCTCTAAGGGAGACGTGGAGTCTGTGGGATGGGGAGAGCTCACCCAAAGGTGCCACTGAGGTTGGTGCAGAGTGAGGGGTGAGCACGTCCTGTGGGTCTTGGACCACGGGAGGGTGAGATGTTCTTTGGCAGCTTGAGCTCCCTGCAGTGCTGCTGAGAGCAAAGGAAAATTGCTGTGATACCCCTCTATCAACATTTCCAGCCAGCCCAATTAACTGATTAAGGTGGCTGTCCTGGTCTTTCCAAATTAGCCCTTTTTGTGGTTAAAAATGGACCATTTCTGTAGCTTTTGGACCTTTCTTGCCTGTCAGACACCACTGCTCCTGTAGCTCTATGACACTGCTCTGTGGAAGGAATGCTTGGAAGTTTGGATATATATGAATGCTGCCAAAAATTCCCAAAGGCATCCCAGGATATGTGAGAGTGCCTGTGGAAAACCTTCTTGTGGAAAGTTGCTTGAGAGCTGGGGGAATGCCAGAGGACAGAAGGTTCTCTGGGACACTGAAGGTGCTCTCAGGTTGTACACTGAAGGTTGTACTCCCTGCTGTACTGTCACGATCCCCTAACACAAGCAGGGGTTGTGCTGGTTCGTTTAACGATCTGAAAATGCAAAAGGCATAAAGGGGAT
>VZRZ01006345.1:327294-354940 GCA_013398175.1 Climacteris rufus | reverse complement strand
GTGGGGAGATCTCCATAGGGTTCATTCAGAAAGGTCTTTTATAGTCTTTTCGTGAGCGGGGGACAACTGGCCAAGAGGTGAGGAAATCTGCCACTATTGTTGGTGAGGCCCGTTGGCTGTGTTCAGGAGGGAGTGTTCAGGACTGATCATTCTTCTCGCTTCAGTGCAGTCCTCTTGCCCAGGCAGAACCTGTTCCAGCGGGCGCACCTTGCAGGCAACAAACGTCCCACCTTAGCCAGGCCAGGATTTTTCAGTGCAAAAGTCCTCTTTTAGGGTTTCAGTCTCTGTCGATGATTGTGAGGCAGATAAGGAATTTTCAGGCCGTCTCTTACATGTACCCACACTGTACCTGCCCAGGGTACCCCTTGTCACTGCTCTGCTCTGGACAAGGCTCTGGGTCTTTTTGTTTGCATGAGTTGGTTTGAGGGATTCGGATGGAACGTTGCAGAAGTTCTGACTCCTGAAGGATGAGAGCAGGTTAAATGAAAGTCAAGGAGCTGATTCCATCAAGATCATCTGGGATTTTCCATTCTGGCAGATTCATTACTTGCAGAAATGATAACTGATTGTATCTGAAGAGGTGAGGGGAAGAGCGATTTAAATTGTGTCCATTACCTGTCAGCAAATAATGCTGCGTGCAGCTGTGAGGAGTGAAGTGAGTGCCTCTGACACTGTTGTTAGCTCTCCTATTTGACTTTTCAAAGAGAGCTACCATTTGTGCGATTTTTTTTTCTTTTTGCACATCTATGCTCCATGGAAATTTCAATTATCATGACTTTAGGGAGAGGTACCTGTGGAATGTGTACAGTGAGTGCTCCTGGATAAGGAAGGCAAGGAGATCAATTTGTTACGTATTAAATCTTGCAATCACTGAAAAACCTGGCCTGATGCAATAGTCTGATCTGTTAATCACATTTCTGTAAGGCAAACAGTTTTCTGAAGTATTGTTTGCTCTGTATCTCAAAGCAAATATGTATTTTTGATTTGAGAATAATTCCAGGTTTAAGTAACTTCTGTTTCCCTGTTAACAAAAGTCATTGCTGTTAATTAGTCACGGGCACAGATGAAATATTTATTTGAGGGGATAGTTGGCTCTACTTTCACTGTCCTTATCCAGGTGTTTAGGGCTGATGCTGGAGGAGAGGTGTAGTTCTTGCAATCTGTAATCAGGTCTGGCAAACCAGGCAAACCCTGAGAGAGCTATCAAACCCACAGGGAATTCCCAGAATTCCCTGATAAACAATTCCCAGAATGTGTTTATCAGGCTGTCCAACATGGGTTGTAAATGGTGTCAAGAGGAAATTCAGTGCCTCCAATGAGTTGTTCAGCTCGGGAGTGTCCATGGTGTTATTGCAGAGGCCACAGAACCTCTCTGCAGTTTATTTTCTGTTTTAATTTGCTCCCCTAGTCCCTGTCCAGCCTTGCTGGTTACCTGGATTCACCAGCTTTTAGGAATTTGATTTGTGTGGGATTAGCCTCTCAATCCTCCCGTGCTAAATGTGCACACAGCTCCTTGTAGGACGTGGTGAAAGCCCTTCCTGGCTGAGTGGAGCTCCCCAGGAGCTCAGATGCCATCCTGAAACCTGGCTGCCACCCTGAAGGGCTGCTGGGACCTGCCTTGGAGCTGACACATTCCATTTATCCACATGTCCCAGCTCCTGTGTCTAAAACTCGCCTTCCTGCTCTCTTCCAAGTTAAATTCCTGGGCTGGTGCTGTGAGGCTCATTAAGAAGTAGAGCTCCAAGTGTGTTCCAAGACTTTTATGGGAACAGCTCTCAGTAGTGGAGAGAGGTCGTATTTTGGTTGATTTCGTTATGAAATAAAATGCAGAGTATCTTGTGCTCAGTATTTTGGGGGTGTAAAACTTGTTTACAATGTGTGGAGCTTACGGAATTTTACTTTGGCAGGGTTTGGGGCTGAATATTAATAGAGAAATAGCTTTATATTGTAGGTAGAGTAGTATAAAAACGCTGTTACATTTTGGAGAGGAACTATTCTTTTGCAGATGCTAAAAAAAAGAAATCTTGGAGGCTCCTATTTTCTGCCATCCTACTAAAACACCCAGAATTTGGGCTAGAGCTTCTCTGTGCAGTTGAGCAGCATTTTCCACTTTAGTCATGATAATCTCCTGTGAAATGAACCCCCTGGATCTTCCACTGCATTTTGAAATAGCTGGAAGGTGTTTAATTCAATGGGATCTCTGGGAACATGGCAGGTGCACAGGAAATTGGGGATCCATGTGAGGGGTTGTGGATTCAAACCCACACTGTAAAACTCCTACAAAATAGAAGTAAAGGCAGACATGGCAGCAGCAGGCAGGACAAAGTTTGGCTGGTGAGGTTTGTCTGTGCATTTTGGCTCATTTCTTGTGGGCTGGGTGTTTCAAGGAATTATAAACCAAAGGCTCCTCTGCTTTCCTGGGCTGCTTCACTGGGAGCAGAGTTGCTGTTGTGCTCCTGTTGTGCTCCTTTTATGAAAATGCTCCTGCTGTGGCGGGTGTGTGGATCAGTGCCCCGGGCTGAGGAGTGGGAAGGGTTTCCAGAGGAGGAAGAGCCTCCATCTGTTCAGGAGAGCTGTGGCATCCTAATTACAGAGGAGGCTCTCTCCTCTCCTCTGCAGGAAACACAAAAGCACTTTGCTCCTCACCCCAGAATTCATCAGCAGAGCTGGGGAAGGGAGAGGGACAAGGAGGAGCATTTTCCAGGTGGGGATACAAAGGGGATGTCTTGCTTTGCATGGCAGTGCTGAGACCCTCCAGGGGACACCCTGACTTCGTGGAGAAAGTCCCAGCAGCACTTTTAACTCGAGATGCAGAACCTTCAGTGTCTGCAAAACTGGAAATATTCTTTGGGCTGCTTTGCAAACCAGCCTGGTGGTGAGTCCTGGCTGCTGTGGTGGTAAGGAGAGGGTGCTGCCAGGGCTGTGTGTGGCTGGAGTGTGTTCCTCTGGATCCTCACTTTGGGTTTGGAGTGCACTGGCCACGTTCACCAGCTTTATCGGAAGCAAAACGACTCACAGGATGTCATTTAATATTTAATATCACTTCCCTGCTTTGGAAGGCATTAGCACAAGGTGGGAGAAGGAGAGAGTGGTGGCACAGGGGGAATAGATAAGAAGCAGCTCTTCTCATGCCCTTGGGGGTCTTTTCCCTCAGGAGATGAGCCCCCAGAATTTTCTTAGCTGACAACCTGCCTGGCACTTGTTCTCTTGGAGCCTGCATTGGCAGTTCAGGAGCAACACTGAGAACTCTTGTTTCATCTGGAAATCTAAAAAATATTTGAAAGCATCACTATCTGAGGGGAATTCCAGAGCAGGGTTCTGCTGCTCTCTGGCCAATAGAACTCTGCAGCAACAGGAGCTTTAAAGTCTCCCACTCAAGGCACTGATCCAGGGTAAGTCTGAGCTCAGGAGATCTCAGGCAGTCCTGGGGCATAAAGAGCATTTTGGCAGCCTTGATGTGCAGTGTTGAGGCTGCTGCCCTTTAAAATCCACTTGCAATAGGAACAGAGTTTTGAAGAGGAAGCTGTTAGTGAAATACTAATTACTGCTGGCTACTGAAGGGAAAACAAGTGAGGTGGGTATGTGCACCTGCTCTGGGGAGTAAGGAAAGGGAAAGGCTCAAAGGGAATAGACTGGGCAGGAGGAGTGGGAAACCAGCAGACTTGTTCTGTTTTAGTAGCTCTGAAGTTCAGTTCTCTGGCTGAGATTTTCCCACTGAAGTTTTGATTATCTCTGTTCTTTTAGCCCCAACTTTTCCAATGAAGTCATGAGAAATATTTCAGGGTATAGATGCTTAAGAGCATTATCTTCATCTAGACAAATAACAATAAAACACCCCCAGATCACATCTGCCTTTATCCTTCTGATGTTTCGAAGGATAATTAAGTGCAAATACCAAATATCCCAAAACTGAGGATGGAATTTTGGGCTAAGGGGTACAGAAGAAGGCAGTTTATGCATGGAAAAGGAAAATCATCATGCTCTGGCCACATATGGCTGGAAAACAGCTTTTTCCTCAATATAGTACAGCCTTGCTGTAGTTAGTGAACCTGAGATGTTTGGCAGAGCTGAGGGGGATTTATTTACGTGCAATTTTATTTTCAGACTACTTTTAGCTGTTTTGACACCTCCTGGCAATTTTCCTAAGTGCTTAAACTGCACATTACAGTGAGAAATGTTTTTAAGCTGCTCCATGTTGAAATTGGGTAAGGCTTATTTACTGTTTGACTCCTGGCTCTGACAGCATTTATTTCTCCAAACGATTTCTGCTAAATGAGTTATTTTGCAGTGAGATTGAGCAGGTTCCCACACTTGCATCTTCTTTGCCATTTGCATTTCCTTTCTCTTCTGCCCGTGCCAATCATGCAGCTCCCTGGGTAAAAGATTCTTTCAGAAATCAAACGTTGCCTGACATGGTTTGTGCAGCAGAAGGGGCAGGAAAGCAAAGGAGGCTGAGGAGAACCTTAAAGCTTTTAACCATTGACTGACACAGGCAGCTCAGTGAGAACAACTTCATTTCATTTCCCTCTTTGTTTTCTGATGAGGATGTGTTAGTGAAGCAGAGGAGATGGACTCCAGCCCAAATAATGGTATTTCTAGAAAGAATCTTTGTGTTGCCTTGGTTGAGAGCTCCAATGGGCTTGGAGACCCTCATTTCACACACCCACAGTGTCCATGAAGAAATGGAGTGGACAGAGATGCTCAGACTTCATGTGAGGGGCAGGATTTAATGGCCATGGAGAGATGCAAGTTATTTCAGAGTGATCCTCTGGTCTCCTCTGGGACTTCAAAAAACACCTTCTTTGAGCTTTTCTTGCCTTAGAGGTGAGCTGAGCAAAGGGAGATGGGTGTGTTTATATCCTTGATTTGGATTTTTGCTGCTTTTGGAGCTAAATGCCCCTTTAGAAAGCATTCAAGTGGGAGGGGGGATTAAAAAAACTACAGATAATTCACAGTGGCCTTCCATTTGTTTGCCAGCATTCAGGTATTGCTCTTTTGATGAAGAAAACGGAGAGATTAGTGCTAAAATTAAGAATATTCAATTTTTGGACAGTATTTTTGGTCTCTTTCTTCCCTTGGCTTTGGCTGTTGGCCAAGAAATCATTTGGGTTCTCCAGGTTTTGTATCCATCTCTTGTTTAGATTTTTGTGGTGAGTTTGTATTTCTACCACAAAAATAACTGTAATTTGGATCCCACTACTTTGATATAGCTAAACCCATAGACTTTGATAGTCTTTGCCAAAAGGAATTTGTCTTTATTTATATTTGTTTCTGTCAATTGAGGTGTAGTTGTAAAGAGAGAGGATTTTGGGGCTGTTTCATCATTTGGGCTGAAGCTGTGACTCTAGGAGAGGTTCTGCCTCTTTAAGCCTGCTGTGCTTAGCAGCAGAATATTCCAACACAAGTTTTGAGCTAGGAAAACTCCTTTGGTAATTGGAAGTTTGCTCCCAAACAATCAATAACAAATGTCATAAAGCACCAATCTATTCAGAAAATTAATTGGAGGTACTTAGGAGAAATTAATAATGAATGTTCAAGTGATAGTTCCTTTTTAACCTTGCAACATTATCAAGACAAAGTAAACATCAGAGGAATTAGAGTAAAGCAGACAAACTGTGGGGAAAATTAAGTATGCAAACTAGAGAACTGCATAAATCTCCATGTTATTAATTGGGGGAGAGTTCCTGAAATTATCATATGGGCTGAATATTAAGTATCATAAATAAAAATGAAATTAAGAGGTGCTGTGTGGGGGAAATGGCACCGTGTATGGGAGGAAGCATTGCAGGCATCCCTCAAAGGATTTTCATGGTGCTTAATAATAAACATGATGTGTGTAATACTTTAAATGGATCCTGTTTCCTGTGTATGCAAAAGAGAAATCATCAAAGACTGAAATAACCACAGCAAGTAACTTCTCATTAGAAACCTCTATAATTACACAGCTATTGTATTTTACCTCCTACAACCCTGAGGTTTTTTTGAGGAATTTTAGCTTGGAAGAAAGCAGGTAATTCACCTCCTGGCTGCTTCTGTGCATGGGGAAAATGGATTTTTCAGGATATGTTCTAAATGTTCTTCGTGCTGAAATTTCAGAAGTGTTTCAGGTACCTAAAGCACTTGTACCAAATTCTCTGAATAAGAAAACATTTCCCAAAGCATCTCCCTATTTGAGGTCACGTGGAGTGTACATTTTACAGAGGATTTCCACTTAGAATTCACAATAAACAAAGGTCTAGAGCATGTTTAGCTAATCCTGGTAAACCAGTTTGGAGCTGTTGTGTTGAACATCCACAGCTTCATCTCTCCTGGTGGAATTCAGATGTAGGATGCTATAAATACAAGCTAAGTTCTATAACCTTCATACATGCAACTGTGATCTTACCTGATGTCATTAGGCACCCTGGAAAGATTTGAAAACAGAATTTAATAGCTGGTAAACCTCTTAAGGTTGAGAGTTTAGCTGAAAATGAGCTGTAAAATCGCTGTCAGTTGTTACTGCAGTGGAGCTGTTTGGGATCTCTGATCTTCAGCAGCCCAGATGAGGAGTTTGGCTTAAAAAGCCACCAGTGGCAGCTTAGGAGCTGTTCCTGCACCTTCTCTTCATATATCTCTTCCCTTTCTCCCTCTTTAAGGCACAGACATGTTTACTGAAACGCCCCAGGACTTGGATTTATTTCTGAGCCATCACTTTGTGCTGAAGCTGCATTATTCATAAGGCAGCACATTCCCATTTATCACTCCAGATAACTTCAGATGCACATTGTGAGGGACCCCAGAATGCAACTCCTGTGCTCAGAATGACTTCCAGCTTGCAGCTGCTGCTGCTAAAAGTCTGAAACTGGTCCTACCTGAACTTAGGAGTGGTGTGGGTAGGTGAGGGTTTAGCCTTGGCCTCTGAAAATTCAACAGGAGTGACCTTTTATGCTTCAAATCAGAGTGGGGAACTGAGCAGATTTTCAGCACTGGTCTGAGCTCGTGTTTGCACTAAAATAAGCAGTTATTTAATATCACCCTGCATGGTAAATGCTTGGTGGCTGGGATGTCTCACAACTGCTATTAAATCTCCACACAATATGTATTTTGTTTTTCTTTTCCAATTAAGATTGAAGCACCATTTTCATTCTTCTCAAGCATGTATTGAAGAACTAAACTTGCCAAATGTATGGCTCAAACTGTTCAGGGACATCTTTTTGGGCTTTACGCATTTCCCCGGGAAAAAAAGAAAATTGCTTTTGTGAGAAGTATTATAATTGATTAAACAGGAAATTAATGTGGGGATATGTCATAGTAAATGTGAAGAGATTAAATTTCTGCTGTCTCACTTTTCATTATGAGCTTGAAAAATGATGGTGTTGAGATATTGAGGGGAGTGACAGCAGGGAGGGTGGGGAATGGAGATGGGAGAGAATCCAGGAGGGACCTTCTGATCAGCATCACTCAGAGGGGATCCTGCTCCCCCCTCCCAGCACTGCCTGCCTGCTCCCACCCCCATTCAGTGCTGGAAAACTTCCCTTGGACACATCATCTCATTTTCTGCCTCTGCAAGGAGCAAAAAGGGAAATAACTCAGCAGGTTATTGGCTAAATCTCAGCTTTTGTTTTGTATTTTAAAATTATGTGACATCACTGATCCAATTCTGCTTTGATATGAATAGTTCAGAGTGGATATTCTGCCTATTTCTTCATCTGCTCGGCGGGACAAACAACTTTGGAGTGGCATTTAAAGTTCAGGTTAAAAAGGGTAAAGTTTATGCAGGGGAGAGTTTCTAATTGAGCACCTCGTTGGACAATGCTTGAAAGAAAATCCCAGGGACTGCTCATGGAAAGAAGTTGGAATAGCCTTTAAAAATTCCCAAAATGTAACCCTTGGTTCAGGATGATCTGTGAAATGTTGCTGCAAAGATGACTGAGTGCAATCTTCATTTTGCTCTCAATTCCAGCATTAATAATGATGTGAAGGTGATGCAGCAGGAGCTGAGTTCTCACGGTTTTGGCAGCACCTTGGAGAAGACACCTCTTCCTTTTCTTTTGAGGCCATGGACCTGGAGCCCTCCTGGGCAGTCTGAGGGGATGGAGGAGTGGATGGAGGAGGGGATGGAGGAGGGGATGGAGGAGGGGATGGAGGAGTGGATGCTCCTGCAGCACAAAACCTTTTGGAGGAGTTGAACAGAAGAGGTAAAATGTTAATGAACAGCCTCTATGATGGGTTTGTGGATTGAATGTTGGAAGCTCAGGTGCTCTCCCTTCGTGTGCCCTAAATTCTGACCAGAGGCAGGAAGAGCAATAGAGTGCTTTGGGTTTTTTTCATCAGTGATGATTTTCTACAGTTCCAAGAACGGGCTAATTAACAATTGCCAGGTTGTGCCTGAACACTTGATACACCTGATACTCCTCTGCTGCACAGGCAGAACTGGACAGCTGCACCTCTTCACAGTTCCTTTGGTTTTCCCCAAGAAAATCTGTTTACATCGTGGGAAATAATTTCCTTACATGTTTTTATAAGTGATGAGATCCCCTGCTACCATTTGTGAGATAATTGGCTTCTCCTGTCCCCACGTTGACACTGAGTGGTTATGGCAAGGCTTAACCTTCCTGTCTCAGCTCCAAAAGTGCTGTTTCTTGCATGGTTTATTTGCCTGATATGCTTTTTCACTTAGTAGAGATGTTGAATGTCATTTTATCCCTTCAGAGTGCAGCTCATTTGAGATCTGGCCTCTGGTTTCTCTCTGCTGGGTCTGAAGGTAGTTTGTAATGTAGAGCTGAATAGTTTTGGTTTTTTCCTACTAAAAATTTAAACATTAAAAAAATTAAATCACCCAAAGAAGCAGAGAAACACCTCAGGGAAATGTGACTGAGAGATGTGAGACTTGACACTTGGAAATGGCTGCATTTCCTTTCGTTTTTCTGGTTTTGTGGCCTGGTGTGGGGCTTTTTATCCGGGCCTCACCTTTCAGATAAACCTGCCCTGAACAAATGGCATTGTGATGGGACAGAGATTGCAGCTTCACACCCTGGTACAGCTGGGCAGCATCTCCAGAAGGGGCCAAAATGCACTGGTGAGGCAGAGGTGTCAGCCTGGCTCCATCCTGAGTCCTTGCAATGGATGGTGGATGGAGACTGAGGGTGCTGGACCTGGGAATGAAGCTCAGATCTCCAAAACTCTGAGCACTAATTCACTCCAGGCTGAGGGGGATAACATGCTTGACCCTCGACTCTGCTCCATCCCGCTTTTTTCACAGATTTGTGCAAAACTGCTCCTGCCTTGAGTTTGCTCTGCAGTGGGGGGATGCAGCAGAAAGGAGATAATTCCTGAATGCCCCATTCCTGCTGCAGTCTCCATGGCATTGGAAAGCCCCTGGGAGCACAAAGTAAAACTTCCATTTTCAGAGCCTTTCCCCCAGCGTTTTGCTCCAAATCCCTTTGCTGGAGGGGTTGGCCCGTGCAATCCATCCATGCACTGCCCTGCCAGAGGTGAGCCAAGGGAACAAAAAGCATTTTAACTGCTCCACACGCTGCCTCTGCTCCCCTGTGACCCTCCAGCAGCACCTTAATGCGTTTGTAAAGACAGGGATGACCCAGGGCTTGTTAATTAATGTCCCTGCTTGATCCCAGCGCCTTGGCAGGTCGGATAGGCTGCAAAAATCAGGCACAAAGTGCTGCCTTTCTAATGAACTGCTTAAAACGAGCACCAATTAAAGCATTAAATCCAAGTCCTGGACATTTTTTTTTTGGTGGCGGTTGTTAAATCGCAGATTGCAACAAAAGCAGAGCCATTAGCAGGGCTTGTCAGTGTTCCTGAAAGGGTCGAGGGTGCAGGATGGCTTTGTAGAAGCAGGGAGACATGCCATGGTTTCATACTTCATTGAAATGCTCAGTATTAACAGCACTTGGTTCATAATCCTTTGTAAAAAAAGGAAGCTCAGTCACAGGTAGCTTTGCTCGATTTTTCCCTGGCTGTGAAAAATACACTCAAAAATAAAAATATGGCAGTGCTTGAATGCCTCACAAAGCTCTGGATTGTTGAACCTCACCAAAAAAGAGGCATCAAAAAGAGCCCATCAATGTGGGAATCAGCTCAGCAGCACAGACCAACCCAACACTTCCCAGTGATGAAAAGTCCCCAGTTGAGCCTTTCTGCTGCTTTATTGGCCTTGTTGGTAGCTGGAGTTGCTCTGTGCTCATCCACAGCAGAGAGGGCAGAAGAGATGTTTGTCCTTTTGTCCCCAGCTCAGGTGATATCTCGGGCTGAGCCATTTTTCTGTCAAAGTTCCCTCAGTCCCTGTTGCCCTTGCGTTAAACTGGTTACAAACAGCAGCCTGTGCCAAAAACCCACTGGTGCTTCTGTGTGTCGCTTGGTTTAGGCACTGATTTACTCTGATTTTCTTTCATTTTCAGCTGAATTATTATTTCAGAGGGAATGTTGGACAATGAGGAAGGAAAGAGAAGCTGCTTGATGATTTTTTTTTTTGTTAGGTTGCATTCAGAATTCTGTGCCATGTAAAATTAAATTAAAATCTCACGTTAAAAACACACAGAGCTCTCCTAGGCTCTCCATAAATCCTGGTGCATGGTGTGTGTGCTTTCTTCCCGTGCCTCTGTGTGGGTGTCAATAAAGACAAGGCTCCCCAAAACACTGCCCTGTTCCTGTGCTCACACCCAGGAATGTGGAATTTTCAGGAATTCTTCCCATGCCCTTGGGAAATCAGGCAGCTGAGGGAATACACACTGCTGGCAGAAAATACTGTGGGAAATGTGCTTGTGGTGAAAGCAAATTCAGTGATGTGGGTGGCAACTGAGCAGGGATTCCTAATTCCAAAGAACCCCTTCATTTGTGAGTGCTTGGGAAGGCTCAGCAGGGGCAGGAGTTGTTGCAGTACAGGTAAACAGCCTGCTCTGTTTCTCTGCCATCTGGGAATACATTTCTTGTGTGAGATTGATTATTTTACTTTATTTTTTGTTCTGCAGCTGCCTTTACCATGGTGTTTATTTGGAAAAAAAAAAAAAACAACCTAACCCACAAACAACTTACAAATATGCGTTTGCACAGAGCAAGTATTTGTAGATAAATAACAGAGCCGAGGCTGCTTTTCCTTTGCTGACACACTATCTCTGAAATAATGGCCTGAATAAATGCTATCAAAGCAGAATGCTTAGCTCAGGCCTCTGCTGCTGAAGGAATTGATTATTGTAATGGTTTGTTTTGGGGATTGCTTGGTACTTTGCTAATCCTGCTCCAAACACAGCCGTGTTTCTGACTGCAGCAAGGAAATATTGTGTTCTACCTCCTTTAGTCTCTCTTCACTGGTTGCTGGTTCGTTTGCAGTTGATTTTGGAAGTTGTTTAAATCTGAAGTTTGCTCTGGGTGCCTGGATTTCCTCATTTATGTTCCTGTGTTGCTGCACAAAACCACACACATCAGGAAATGGCTTTGCTGGGGTTGTTTGTAGCAGTGCTGAGGAGCCAGAGCCTTCTTCAGGATGGGTATTTACTGTTTCCCTTGGCTTCTGAGGGGTCTGGAAATTCCTTTTTGGAGCCTTATCCAGCGCTATCCAGGCTTGCAAGCCCACCCATCCTGAGCAAGGATTTATTCCATGTACTGAGTGTAACAATGTGCTGAAAGCCCGTGGGGAGGGTTTGGACACCTGGCTGCCACATGGAGAAATTTAAGGGACTGGGAGTGAAATTTTGATTGAATAATTCTGAAGAATTATTCCTTCTCCCCAGCCAGGTTTGCCTGATGTTGTCCCCTCTTCCTGTCCTGTAAATCAGATTATTAAGGCCATGGACAAGTTTGTTTTCTCTGTACCTGTAGGAGGGAATACAGTTTTAGGGATGCTCTCATTCCTTCTCCCTCAGCCTCCTGGGTTGTCCTTGGAGTGAGCTCAGCACTGAAGGGGAACTGGGCAGGGGCTGAAGTGTTGGAGTGGAGCACTTTGAGTTGATCTGATGAGATCTTTCGTGTGCCTTCATATCCAGGGAGGGCAAGAATTCCTCAATACCCTGATTTTCCCCCTCTGGAAGGACTGAAATTTCCCTAAGTTTCACTGCTGTACAATGATCTCGTGTTTTATTCTACTAACAGCACCTTACTCTGAATTAGCTAAAATGCAGAGCACTCCCCAAAAGTAAGCTTTTAGATTCCCTTGAGGCCC
Source organism: Climacteris rufus (assembly GCA_013398175.1). Classification (NCBI taxonomy): domain Eukaryota; kingdom Metazoa; phylum Chordata; class Aves; order Passeriformes; family Climacteridae; genus Climacteris; species Climacteris rufus. The sequence goes on along the minus strand of VZRZ01006345.1, from coordinate 342,786 downwards.
CTTGCTGCTGTTCATTCCCCAGCCACTGTGTTCTTTTGATGATTAATAATTGTTCTTATTGTCTTAAAGCCAGATGGGCTTCCACACCTGCTGTGCCATCCTGAAAATAAAGCACCTTTCCTCTGAGCTTGTATTGCTCCCAGTTTGGTGGCTGTCGGAGCTGTAATTTTCCTCCTCAATGTTGTTTGGTGCTGAAATTGCTTTGGAGCTGGTAGCACAGGTCTTGGTGCTCAAAAGCAGGGATTGAAGGAGAAAATGAAAGCTCAGAATGAAGAAGAAAATGAAAACCCCTGCCTTGAAAATGATTCTCTTGTACTTGTCATGAATGCAACTCGTTCTCTCAGGGTTCTTTCCCGGCCAAGATTTCCCAGACCCAGCTCTCCAACTGGTGTTTTCCTGCCTTTGTCTCTCCGTGGGTCTCTCTGAGCTGACAATGAAGCTGCAGCTCAATTTCCTGAAGGGTCTCCATTCCTGACCTTGCCATGATTGCAGTGTCAGAAGGGAGGAGAACGTGAAACCAAGAGCTGGGATTGCCGTGGCAGCCCAGCCAACCAGCACAGCTTTGCAAGGTGGCACCAGGAAATCACTTCCCCCTTGTTCAAGCATCGTTCCTCTAACATTTCTGCATCCACTTCAGACTTTACAGCTGTCTCTGGCATTGCTAGTGGAAAATACAGCCATGTCACAGTAATGACACGAAAGAAGGAGACAGAAACCTCTGGAGAGTGAAGGAACAAGTTCTGGGCTTCCCCGCTCATCTTTATTATATATGTGCCTCATAATTCACTGTGGGTTGGAGGAGACAAAGAGCCTCCCCTCAATCACACTGGTCAAAGGAAATGTCCATCAAACTTCTGTGCCCAGGAGAAAGGAATGCAAATAAAAAGATATCATTACAATAACATGGCTGTGTTTACAGAGAATGTGTGAGAAACTAGTTACAAAAGAATGAAAACATCCAGAACTGCAAAAGTCAGGGCAACACAGCTGAGAAAGTTATATGGATCTGTGAATTACCTGCAAAAACCACCTGATTTTTCTGATTATTTCAAGCTTGACATTTTGGGCATCTTTTCCTTCAACTATCCACTGCTGATGCAGTGACCTGATGTTTTGGTGGCAGAGCTGTGTATCCTGGGTGTGTTTGCCTTGTCACTCAGGTGCCACAGCCAGCAGGGCCCCTGGGGGCTGGTGGTGCTCCAAGGATCACCCAGGAAACACTCTGGAATCCAAACTGGTTCCCACAACAAAACCCACAGCAGCTGCAAAGTGTTTTGGCTCTGGTCTGACTTTGTGGAGCTTTATGAAATCTGTGCTGAATTATTTATGAAGGCCTAAGCAATGGGGAGGCTTTAAGAAAGGAATGGTACCTCATCCACCTCGTTCCAGAACTGCATGTTTTGTTCTCCTGCTAAATGAGGATGGAGCCTGAAGCCAAGAGGTGAGGAGGCAGATCTTTGCTGGCCCTGCTGCCTCTACAGAACTAAAAAAAGATATTGCAGAAATCTCCAGCTGCTGCTAAAGAAGCCCCTCTGTGTTACCCAGCCCAGCTGAGCCCTGGATTGTATCTGTACAATGCCATCCTGCCCTGTGAAATTTGAGTTTGAATCCCCCATTGTGCAGGACAAACACTCCAGCTGTAACCCAGGGAGCAGCAGGATCAGCCCCAGACCTGGATTTCAGGTTGGGCTTCAGGAAATTTGGGTGGGAACTCCTGAGGAAAGAAGCCCTGGGCCTTCTATCCCAGGAAGCTGCTCAGCTGGTGAGCTGCAGCTGTCCCTCAGAGGGATGCTCTCCCAAATTTCATATGCAAACAATAATTAAAGCAATAAATGTTCTGAATACAAATTCTGTTTAGAGCTGGCTTTGAAATAATCTTTTTTTTTTTTTTCTGCTGCAATGGAGAAGGGACAACAATGGAAGTGAAAATCATCTTTTTCACAGAAAATTTTTGTGAATATCTTTGTGGCTTTACAGGAAAACAGAGTACAAAAACCCCATAAACACAAGATGCTTTGATTTTGAAGTGGAATTGACATTCACTTTTCAGATGTAAACAAAATGGGTAAATATCAAGAGCAAAGAAGTTTCAGTCCTTTTTCTCCCTACTAAATGCTTTTCACTTGGTGACATTTCACTAAGAAATCTTTTTTTCTTCCTTGAATTTCCAGTAAGAGAATCTAGAATGTGATTGGTATTCTTGGAAATTGGTCAAACAGTCTTTCCAGGCAAGTTGGATGATTTGAAGTGAGTTCAGCTTTTAGACACTGACATTTCTTCCTCTAAGAGCTTGGCTATGTGCAGAATTGTAGCACTTGTAATGCTTCCAGGGCTCAGATTTCCACATAAGTTAAGGTCAAGGGATGTGTGGTGAGGGAGAAGCCACATCTGTAAATTTTGAGGTTACTTGGATGAAAAATATCTTAATGTAGAGGACTTTAAGTGCTCAATTCTGCCATTCTTGTGCATGATGAAGAAGGAGTAAAATTGCATTTCTGGCCCAGAATAGAGTTGCCAAGTGTTACAGAAAATGTCCATGCCGAAAGAACAGCTCCAAGTGACCCTGAAGTGTAGGGAATACATGAATTGCTGCCTTTGTCCAGCAGAAGTTATGATCAACAAATTGTGAGTCACTTGTGTGTTCCCAAGTCAGATAAAACCTCCTTAAATTTTTGCAGTTGTGGCAGCTTAGCAGGAAAATGAGAGCAAAAACTGATGGTGGCTGGAGGAGCAAGGATCAGAGGCACAACAGGCTCAGGAGAGAAATGGAAAGACAGGAATGGCAGTGCTGTCATAGGAAGGAGCTAAATGAAGATAAATGAGGAGTTGAGACAGAGAGAAAACAAGTGTGAGGGAAGCTTAGAAATTGGAATTGCCCTGGAAGAACAAGGCAGCTCATCTTACCTGGGGGTCCAACATTGTCCCAGTACTGGAAGGTACAAAATTAAACACTCTATAAAACCCCCACAGTTAGCTCACTTGGTGAGAAAGATGAATTGTTCTAAAATGTGCTTGGTTTGGTTTTTCTAAAGAAAAACACAGCTTAAAAATGGGCAGAATGCAGACTGGGGAGAAGCAGATACTTAGTTTGCACTTTCCTGTAAACCTGAAATGATAAAGGGCGAAATCAAAAAGCCTTTGCAGCAAAACCTTTCCTCTCCAGCAGGCAGTGAGCTGACAGGCACCCCTGTGTGTGAGACACCGTCCTTTTTGTTCAGGAGAAGTTAAAGTGCTCAGAGAGGTGGGACAGGGAGATGTGCAGTGACAGGAGATGCCAAAGGGCTTGTTGGCCACAGCTGGGCTGACCCTGCTGGGATCAGGCACAGGGCCCTCAACAAGGGGAGAGGTTACAGCAGAATTAATCGCTACCTGCAAAACAATTTCATGCTAGGCTAAACAGGGCTTCAAAAAAATTCCCTCACGAGCCAAGCCTTGGGTTTAGAGAGAAATCAGAGTCGGTTATCTCCAGGTGTGACCACAAATCTGTGCTACAAACAAGATCTGTTTTGGGGTGCTCTGACCCAAGTAAAGATCTACGGGGCAGTTGGCTGCTGATTATAAATTTATTAAGTATCTAACTCCCTGCAGTGGTTTTTTGGGGATATATAACAAGAGTGGGTGGGAAAGGAGGGAAAATGGAAGAGCATGAGAAGGGAGAGAATGGGAAGATTTAGTAGTTCCTTGCAATTGAGTCCAGATGTTTAAAACCAAGTTAACTTATCTTGTAGAGTGTTTTATCCTGTGCTTGAATGGTTTTCTTTATAACATACACTGACTTAAAGGAGCACATGGACAAGGATCTGAAAGTGCAGCATTTGTGTGGATTAAATGTGCCACTTTGGGGTTATTCCCAAACTGGATGGATGGAAATAACCAATAATCCACCCAGGCTGATGGAAACAGCTTTCCCTGAGGGAGTTAATGGGGCAATATGTGCTGGAATCTCAGGTTCTGCGGTGAAACAGCAGCTTGAACTGGGTACTTGCAGAAAATGTTCTGTTCAGGCAGAACAGGAGCTCTTAAATTTGGGGATTCTGGGGCTCTGGTTCCTGCTGTGCTTTACATTTTTTGCTTTAGGCATGGCATTAAAAGGAGAGTCTGGAAAAGCTTTCAGTGTTGGATCCTGTGGCACTTCTGGAAGGTACCTGGGCACCCAATGGAGCAGAAGCCACTCAACTCCAGGTTGCTTTTCCCTTTTTAAGCCAAATCCAGTCAACCCAGTAGGAAACTTGTTTAAGTCCAACAGTAAATTGTAGATGCCTGGAGGGTTGGGTGTGTGCATTGATTAGGATAGAACCCCCCCAAAAACTTCTTTTGTGTATTTGCATCAAATGTGCCTCAGTATCCCAGGTGAAAAACACATTTTGTGCCCTGACTTACAAGGACTTCCCTGTGGAGAAGACACTGGGTGACATAAGAGAGCTTGTAAGTAAATAGTCAGTAAATAAATTGTAAGTAAATAAATAGCTCTGAGAATCTGCTGAAAAGCTGTGCCCTGCCCTGTGATTCTGTGATTTTTGCTCCTGTTAAGAAAAGGAGTAAGAAAAGTTCAGTGAGAAGCACTAGAGTTTAGAAATTCAGATTTTCTTCATGTCTCACTTTGCAGAAATTTCCAGACCCACTTTCTTCATAAGAAGTGCTGCCAGTCAAAGATGTGTCCCCTGTTCAAACTTCTTCCTTTTTTTAAAATGGATCTTTGAGGGAAAAACTGAAATGAACTTTCAGGAAAAGCTTAAAGGAACTTTTTAGTGCTGCTTGCTGAGTGACAGTGACTCACCAGCACAGAAAAAACCCATTATATGGAGCATGGCCTTTGTTCCAAGGAATAGGTGATTTTAACAATAGCTTTAGAGCTTTCTCTAAAGCAGGGGAAGAAGCTTCATCTCTTCAGTTCCCTGGATGCAGCTCTGGTGCCTGTGCTAAAATTCCCCCTGGAAATAGGGGTGAGTTCCAGAAACTCAGCTGACAGAACTATTGCAATGGAAAAGGGAACTGAAAGATGCTTGGAAGAATGGAATCAGCACGACTGCATCAACCTTCAGGTCTTCAAGTGCTTTTTTCATAATTGCTAAAGCTTTCTGACACTCTCAGAGCAAGTAAAATTAAGATAAAGTAGCTGTTCAAGTGTTTCAGCTTGGAAATGAGAAATAATGATTTTCAGACACAGTGTGGAGAATAAATCAGGAATGTGTATCTAACACTTTTTTTCCCTGTCTTATCAATTCTGGTTGATGCACGGTGCACTTGTACAGTGCTGGCTCTGTAAAAGTTTCAGGGACAAATAAACATCCAAGCATCTTTGTTCAGGGCTGCAAAATGAGTCCAAGCCACAAAGACCCAGCAATTGGGATCATATTAACTTAAAGAAGCTAAAGACAGTATTTCCTGACAGGAATTCAGCTTTAATAAATGTCCTTTAGTTGCAGTGAGACATTGTGTGCATATTTAATATTTTTGACTTTCAGATGAAGTCCTGATGGGATCCAACTGGCCTGAAGTTTTTCCTCCTGGATGGACATGTTTGTTTCATCTCTCCTGTCCTGTCAAAGCCACTCATTGCTTTAATCTGGATCTGAGTATTCCATTAGAAACATCTATTTTGTCAGTACTTGAGGATGAAGAGAGGGAGCAATCATTAAGTGCCTCTGATGGGCTATGTGAGATCCCTCAATATAACACTTGCAGCTTTTGATAAATTACCAGCCTGATGTTTTGAAAGCTTTTTTTTTTTCCTCTTGTCCAGAACCCCTTTCAATCATTTCATATTCTATTGCTGGCACTCACTTCAGGCCTTTTTTCTTTCGAGGCTCTGGCTCTTAAGCTGCCAGCTTGGCCTTGGAGACTTCTGACACAGAGCAATTTCCCTGCTGAAATCTTTTGCAAGGCCTTGGCACGGCTTAAAAAGAGTTACTTCTGCTGCTGCTGGCTGACAGAATTGATCCTGATGTTGAGAGGATGTATGAGGCTTTAAACTTTTCTGTCCCCTGCAAAAAGAGACTTTTTTTGAAGGAACAATTGCCACACTCGTAGCAAAGTTTAAATCTGTGGTGATTGTGCTGATGCCTTTGCTTTGGTACCTACTGCTTTGGTTTTATTAATTAACAATAGAGGCAAATAATTAATGTTAGTGGTGGAGGGCATTTTCCAATGAAACTGCAAGTTTGTTGGAGTCAGCAGCTACCTCTGCTTTTCTGCTGTAGCAGCAACTTGTTTGCCAATAAAATGTAGAGCAGGGTCTCTTAAATGAAGATCTGGTGCTGGTTGGAGCCTTTAAACTCATGGTCCTTTCTGCACTGTGTGCTCATTTATGGAATATGGAAATGGTTGGGTTATCTGGACTCCAGTTCTTGGTGCTTGTGAGGTTTTGTTTTGTGTTATTAAAAGTTGGACTCGATCATCTGGGAGGTTTTTTCTAACCTGAGTGATTCTGTGATGAAATCAGAGCTGCAGCATCAAAGCTACAGGTTCCTGTTGGGATTTACAGACCTTCAGAGCCTCCTGGTGAGAACCTCTTTTGGGAGGAGGGAGGAGAAACAAGGCCCTGGATGTCAGATTCAAGTGACCCTGGTGTTCCTGTTCCATTTTTACTCCACTGCTTTCTTGGACCGTCCTGTGCAGTGCCCACATTTCCCTGTATTATCTTCCCCCGTGCCTGGTTCCTAGTCCTGTGTAGAGAGAGGAATGTACAGACATAATCCAAACCTACTGCCAAGGTTGGTGTTTCCAGGTTTATTTCCCTTTATTTCCATTATTTCCATTTCAAATGCAGCTCACTGTAGCTGGGCTATGAGAATCCACACCCAGGTCACATTCCCTCTCTACAACTGAAATATTCCTTCACCAGTGCATAAACCTCCTGTGTTTACAGAAGCCTGATGTGCTTGGGCTGGTGGATCCATGTTTTTTTACCCCTCTGCCCCTATTTTTTGGCCCATTTTTCCCTCCCCAGGGGTTGAATCCATCTGGGCACTGGACTATGCCAATACCTCGTGTGATGGAATAAAATGGCTGTGTGGGGGTCTAATTCCTTTCATTGTTTTCTGTAATTCAGGCTGAAGAACTTCTCAAGGGTCAGCTTGGGGGATGCTTCACTTATTCTTCTGCTCCAGTTTTCCATATGAACTCTCCATAATTTTTTTTTCAATCGTTTGAAAATAAAAGCCAAGCCAAAATAATTCCCCCATTTCATGCTACAGTTCTGCAACAAATTTCAAGGGTTTTTTTTTGTTATCACAGGGTTGGGGAATGTTACTTTATTCAAAGCTGGCAAAGGCACAGGTGTTGGAGGTTCCCTTTTGGTTTATTACTAAGAGCAATAATTGAAGAACCATGGATGTAAACCCAGAATGGGATAAACAAGCAGGAAACACTTCAGTAACATAATCTGGTTTATTATTCCAGCTGGGCAGTGGTCGAGATGGAACAATCCTTGTCTCCAAGGCTGGTTTAGTCAGTTCTGCCTTTTCCTGACCCTGAACTGTCCCAGGTTGAAGGTGTCTCCAGCACTGCTCATTTTGCTGGGCTCTGTGTCAACCTCTGGGCACTGCTGCCTGTCAGAATTCCAGTGCTTATTCCAGGGAATTCCCAGCCTTGGCTGCCTTAGCTTGGACAGGAGACAGCAAAGGATTGGGACTTTTGGAGCTTGCTCAAGGAGAAGCCAAACAACTCCACTGGAGCACAGCATCTGAGCAGGAATTCAGAGGTTTTGTAGTGAAGCTGCAGAAATTCCTGTGTTGTGTTTCCAAAATGCTGGTCTCATTCCAGCCTGGGATGGCCCTGGCAGACAACAGAGCTGGAGCCAAACCCTGTTTATTATTCTCCACACCCAAAATATTCCTTCCTTGGCCTCCTTGGCAAACCCTCTGCACATTTGTCTTGCTTCCTCCAGCTATTTCAGCACCACCTTGGTTTGGTAGAGAAACACTGGCCTTGATTCTGTTTTTTGAAGATTTTATGATCCAATCCTCCTGCTGTAGTGGAGGATTCAACATCAGTAGTGTGGCTTCAACATCAGTGATCCCAGTTTTGCCTATTTATTTACTTTTCAGTGATGCACAAACCATGTTTATTAAGCCACTTCCCCCTGAGCCTTCCAGCACTGGAAGCTGAAGGCAGCATGAGCTGCTGGGGGTGATTTCAGATGTCCTTTTTGACAGCAGTTTGGGGTTTGTTAATCAGACCCAGGAGCTGGAAGACACCAAGAATTATAATTGCTGCTGGGCACAAGTGGATGTGAAGGGCTGTGGGCAGCAGAGATCAAAAGGGGCTGAGCCGTTCCTGCCCTTCTCATGAAGACAAAGAAAGATGAGGCTTTCAGCAGCAACTCAGTGTAGTTTTCATTAATTGCAGTATAATTATGTGATCAGTTTATCAAATGTTGCTTGAATCTTCTCAGGGTGCAGGAGGCAGCAACAGCAATACACCCTGTGCTGAAGTTGGCTTCATGAAACTGTGCAAGGGTTGCCTGCCCTGTGACAACATCCAGGGACAGCCCTGGGCTCTGTTTTGGGTTCAGCAGAGGAAAATCAAAAGTTCTGGGAGGCTGCACCAAGGCAAGGGTGAGTCTGGTCCTGCCTTTCTCGTGAAAGAAGCATTTTCAGCTCACCCCTGTCAGAGACAAAGCAATGGGATAAATGCTCTGGTATCAAGAACAACACCTAACAAAGAGTTTCCAGTTTGATTTGCAGTTGGGCAGGAGACAGAATTGATTAATCAGGAGGTGCAAAGCAAACCAAGGGAGTCTTGTCTGTCTGAGAGGAATGAATGACTGCTTTTATCGACATTTTTCACTTGAGCTGTGAGCACCTGGGGCTCAGAGAGCTTCTCCCAGCCCCACTCCCCGAGTGAGAGCCTTTGTGTGTCTTTGCTGCCTCTGACACTGAATTTGTAGCTCAGTGCTGGAAGGTTTTTTTGGTACAGCAAATGTTTGTTATTTCTTGTGGGTTCCACCAGTCCCTTTCAAAGCTGAGTTTATGTAACTACATCTGATATAAGTTACATGAAGTGTTGCATCAAATCTTAGCCCTGTGGAAATCCAGGAATGTGTTGCTGTTGCTTTCTCTACAATTCCCCCCTTGTTTTTTCCCTCCCCTCCTGCTGCCTTTCACTCCCCAATTCCACCACTTTTCCAGGCTGTGTTGGTGGAGATGTTTGGGAAAGCTGCACTTCATCTTATTCTAAGTTTGTCTGGAGATCTGATTCATCTGATTTTCTATGTTACACCATTTAGTTTTTTTCTCTGTATGGTTTATTGCCTTTGTAAATTCACAGTATTTAACTGTGTGAGCTTAGTCAGGATGGAGTTTAGCATGAAAAATAAAGCTGTGATGTGATTTTACAGCGCTGCAGTTTATTCCAGAAGGGGAAAACCTTCCAGCTACGTGTTGGGTGTGTGTTGGCATCCTGGTCATGCCAGCCCCAAGGCTGGCACTTGAAACCAAATGATTTTTCATCTCCTTTCCAACCCAAACCCTCCCTGATCTTGTTTTTTTTCATATTAAACTTGGTATTTTTTGTTCTCTATACTGAGCTTGCTCTAGGACTGTACAACAGGAAAGTGGCCTCTGTATCACTGCAGTAAATCTGTAGGGTTTGTATTGGTAAGTGGTGTTATTTTGTGATATTTGGTCATTTTTTTCTCTCCAGGGGTTATCAGATCTTTGGGATGCACATATGGGAAGCACTGGAGCTGTCAAAAATCCCACACTGGTTTCTGGCATTAGAAGGGACTTGCACAGTAATTTTTCATAAGGGGGGGCAGAGGTGGTGTGTATTTATACAAATGCCTGCAGGAAGGATGTAGCCCTGACTTTGCGGCCTTAAAAGTGGAATTTTAATATATTAATCTACAGGCTTCTTTCTGTATAATAATAATAATTATGAAAACAGGAGGAAAATAGAGAGGGAAGCAGATGAGAGGAGGCTCCACCCTCACCCATCACTGCCATTCCTGACATTTTATAAAACCAAGTGGTGGCTTGAAGCTGAAATGTCCTTGCTGCTGCTCTACAAGAACTTTTTGATTCAAGCTCACAGATTTTTTCCTTTTCTTTTGAAACCTCTGTTAGCTGTTGGTACTGCTAGAATTTATATCTATACAAATCAGTAACAAAATCATTCCCAAGGTGATTTCCAGCTCCTGCTTTCCCCCCAGCTTTGAGCTGTGTCTGTGTCCTTTCCCCACTCCCCTGCTCACCTCCACACTGGCTGTAGGTGAAATGAGATGTGCAATTTCGGGCATTTGCATATTTTTCATTTAGGAAAGGGATATTTCACCAGGTTTGATGGCTGAGGAAAATTGCCTGTGTGGAAATGGAAACCAATTGCAGGATGACTGATGGTGGCTTCCTGCAAGGTCCCAGGTCGTTCCTGTCCTTTCCAGGGCTTTCACACCCAAATTCCTGCCCTAGGGAATTCCTGCCTGCAAAGTGCTGCTGGTTGCACATCTGGGAGGTGCCACTGAGCTGGGCAGAATGGGGTTTTGGTGTTCAAAACAAGAAAAATAGTGAAGGACTCTGAATATTACAGGGCTGACTGGTTTGTTTAGGACTGACCAAACAGTTTGAGAAAAGTCAGAGCTTTTCCAAACACAGTCAGGGGGGAAAAGCAATGTCAAGAGGAGAGATGAGTGTGTCAGTGCTGGAAGCTGAGCTATTTGTATCCTAGAGGGATGAATATGCTGATATTTGGTAGGTCTTCAACCAGGGAAGAAGACATTCCTATTTATTTTCCTAGCTGGAGCCACATTTCCATCCCTGTAAATCAATTTGTAATTCAGTCTCTGTGTGTTTATTTGTGGACAGAAGAGGATGAAAGAATAGCAGGTTTTCTTTACAGCCAGGAAGAGAGAGCTGTGGCTCACATCAGGGAAAACTGGAGGGGTTTGGGGGTGTTTGGGGTGAATGAGGATGCTGCTGTGTGAAACCAAACCCCAAAACCCTGGAGTGAGTCCCAGGTTCCTGCTGCCTGCCAGTGCTTTGTTCCTGTGCCTGGGGAGAGCCACATCAGGGCAGATTTTCCTTGTTGCTCACTCCAGGACACAGTGGAAGTGGGAATATTAAAAATGGGCATGGAAGCAGTGGATGAGGACCTGTTCTGAGAGGAATTGGGAATTCTCAGTGCTGCTATCCCAGACAAAGATGTGATGTCCAGCGAGTCCCAACCCCTCAGAGCTCCATGTGCCTGACGAGAGGAGGGACAAGGTCAGTTTTCCATCCCTCAGATGAGACCACAATTAAAGAGCTGACCCTTCTTCTCCTTACTCCACCACGTGCCACAGGAGGGAATTTGACCTGTGAGCTATCTCTGCATAAATCTGAGCATTCCATAGTGCAACAGGAGGGAATTTGATCTGTGAGCTATCTCTGCATAAATCTGAGCATTCTGTAGTTAATTAGGGAACTGGAAATGAGACAAAGCAAATCAAACCATCCCCCTTATCTTTGCTGCCTTCTATTGCATCTTCCATCTTCTCTGAACTTTCTGAAGTACAAGGGACAAGCAGGTCGAAAATGGGAAGAAAATTAGAAGCACTTGGCCTGGTGCCTGCCTTTACACTGTGTTGATTACGTTTTAATTGGCAATTCTTGCCTGTAATATAAGATAATTGCAGAGATTTCCAGGAATAGTTGTAGAATAGGAAGAAAAGACACATCTGAGTTCTGCTGGAGGAGTTTAATTAAAGACTTTTAACAGTGCAACAGATGGTGCTTTGCTGGGCAGGGTGACAGGGGTGAGGCCTCTCTGTGGACATGATGTGATGGTCAGGGCTGCTCCTCCCCCCTGCTTGGAAATGTTCTCCACAACCTGCACTAGGACACCCTGACAATTCAAGGATAATGTACAATTCTTGTTTTGGTCCAAATTACAAAGGTCTTTTTCAGGAAGTGAAGTCAGGCAGCCACAGAATGAAATTCCCCCTCTGTGTGTGTGTGGCAGGGCTGCCCTGCCCAACTGGAGCTTTGCTAACACTGAAATTGTCCTCAGCTCCCTTGGGAAAGGCTCCCAGCAGTGAGCAGACAAGGGGGGATGGCTTCAGGCTGACAGAGAGAAGGTTTAGATGGGATATTGGGAAGGAATTGTTCCCTGGGAGGGTGGGGAAGCCCTGGCACAGGGTGCCCAGAGAAGCTGTGGCTGCCCCATCCCTGGAAGTGTCCAAGGCCAGGTTGGATGGAGCTTGGAGCAACCTGGAGAGTGGAAGGTGTCCCTGCCCATGGCAGGGGTGGGATGAGATGATTTTTAAGATTCCTTCCCACCCAAACCATGCTGGGATTCTGTGAAACTTGGAAAAGCTTTCTTTTCTCCCCTAATGCCCAGCATCATCCAAGGGTTACCTTGGAAAAGGAAATATTGGTGGATAGTGAACATTACAAGGGAGAATCCTGTTTTAATAAGAGTTCAGCTGGGGTTTCAGATTCCAGGAATAAACCTAAAATTGCAGAACAGACAGCTGAATATTTCACCTGAGTGCTGAAGGAAAAGAAGACATTTGTGACCCTACAAGGCCCTTTTCTTAGGGTGATTTGGGCAGCCAGAAGTTCTGTGAGATGAAAAGTGCACCTTCAATTCCCTGCCTTGGGGATGCTTGAAGGGTGTTCATTATCTCCTGTTTAAAGGATTTTGCTCACATTTTAGCCTCAGCAGTGCTGCAGGGAATTCCCATGGGATTAACTCTTTGTCCCTCTTTTCTTCCTGCAGCTCGGTTTCCATTTCACTTCGGGCTGTACTGGAAAGTGATTACCTGGAAGGGGTTGGGTTACATGAGCTTCAACAAAGGCAGTGCCAGATGCTCAAGAATCATTTTAAACACCAGCTCGGGGTTTCTCTCTTTTTAAGAACTGCTCACAAGCCCCAATGGCTCAGGCTTTGAGTTGGTTGATTTTGTTCTGCAGCATTAGGACCTTCCTCAGAGGTGAGTAACTTCCTTGTACAGGCAAACTTCATTTTTCTTTTCTTTTTGTTTTTAATTCTTGCTGATGCTGTTACCTTCTCAATGCTATTAAGCAATAGAGATGGCAGTTGTTAATTCTGGTTATAAAGTGTGGCTGCATAATCTTTGTTAGGAATTCGTTCAGGAGAGAAGACAAAGAAGATGCTGGTGCATTCACCAAGAAACTTGAATTTTTCAAAGAGAGAAAAAAACCCATGAACTTGTCAGTGTGCTCAGATAACAATAATCCCAAGGTGTTCATTTGAGTATGAAACAGAGGGAAAAAAAGCCTGGAATTCCCCTCCCCACCCTGCACACTCAGGTTTGGTTCCTTGGAACTTCTGAAATCCTCATGGTTACCACAGTGAAGCTCACTTTTCAAAAGCAAAGTAATTCCTTAGGACAGAGACATTAGAATTTAAATCTGACAGCAGGCAATGCAAAAAAGGGAAATAACCAAGTGTTTGCTCAATTTTTTAAGTTCAGATTTCGGGTGTGTTATTCTTTGTGAGGAATTTATCACTTTCTCCTCATAGAATGTGATGCCAAGAGACTTCTTGAAGAGGGAGGGGTAAATTTGCCTTTACTGTGTGGGCTGAACAGCTGAAGGAAAGAAAAAAACCACATATCTTTGTTAAAATTATGGAATTATGAAATTAAAAACACACAGCACCTCCTTCATCCCGTGGCTTTTCCCATCTGTTTGCACTCTCCTGAAAACTGAGGTTTTCAACTTTCTGGCAAACAAAACATGGCCTTTCCTAAAGCTGAGAAAGACATGGAAAAGGCACTCTGATACCTACAGAGGGTTTAGTTTGATAAAGCATCTGAAACTGGGATTTCCCCTGACATTTTGTGCTCAGAATATTTACTTAGAAACCTTAAGGGGACAGATTTTAAACTTCCCTTTATTTTAGCCATCAAAACTTCAGAATGAGTGTGGTGATGGGCAGGAAAATAATGATATTACAACATGGTGTAATAATAACTGACTGTTTAGCTCAGAGTCTTGAATATTTCTTAATTTATTTGTTTTTCCTTCTTTCAGGGGCCTCTTCCCTCTCAGCTGACTGCAGCATGGACTGCCAGAGCCACTGCCTCATCAACTGCAGTCAGGGGCTCTACTACACAGCTGGCAACTGCCTGGAGTGTCCAGCAGGTTTCTAGTAAGTCAGAATATAATATTCAGAATATTCTGAGACTTATAATGCAGATCTGGAGGTGAGGCACAAAAAAACCCCAAACCCATAGTGTCATTTTTAATATGTGAATAATCAGGTGAGAAGGAAACCCAGTGACTTTGATTTTAGGGGCTTTCTGCAGCACGTGGCTCTTGCAGAGGGATCTCCTGAGCAGTTTGGGTACAAAGGACAGGGAGTTGCTCTCCAGAGGTGCTGAGGCCAGCACACATCAGCCAGAGTGGGCTGTGTTACCCCAAACTCTCAATTTCCAGTTGGAAATCTGTCCTGAACTCTGCTTTATCATTGCCAGCTCTGTCTTCCTCAGAAGAAAATCAGGAAGGCTGCTTTCTGTGCCACACATACCTCAAAAATAAAAGCCCAAATGGTCTTTTCCAACTTCAGTGTTCCTCTGATAGCAGAGTTTTCAGGCACAGCCTCCAGGCAGATTTTGGAAATGGGTTTTGTACCAACTGTGCTCAACCCTGAGCTCAGGGTGCCACATCTGCTCCTGCAAACCCTGCCCTTGTGGGTGCAACCCAAGCAATGTGCATTTAACTCCTCCACGAGTTTTAGAACCCCCTGAGCTTCTGGAAGGACCTGATTTGAACCCATGGTTCTGGATTTGTTTGAGCAGTGGGTGAAGGGGATGCTCCTCCATTTACACAACACCTACATGGGCCGGTTGGGGATGGAATTCTGAAGAAATTAAAGAATTTAATTTCATAACTTCATCATTTTTGATCCAGTTGCCCTGGAGGCCAAGCAGCTCCGAGGAAATGCCCACTGGGAACTGCCAATGAACTGCCAGCTCAAGCAGACATCTCAGCTTGCCAGGTGAGCTGAGGAACAGGAGGAGAACAAGCAGGTGAAGCACTTTTTGCCTCCACTCCCACGGATTTTGAATCCTCTGGTTTCAGGCTTCTTCTCAGATTTTTGCAGTCTGCTTTGAAATTTTTCAGGACATTGTTTGGCTCAGAGAAAGCAGGTTGTCCCTCCAGGTCCCTCCCTCTGCCTTGTGCACTGCTTATCCCAGTGCCAGGAAAAAGCACTTGTGGGGAGCTCAGGAATGCGTGGGTCCTGCGAGTGATCCAAGCTCCTTCCTGGCACCAGAGCTGGGGATCTCTGGAGCTGCTGGTTTGCATTATTTCTGTAAATAAAAAACCCAAATGTGAGGGGGTTTTGTTTCATTTTTGTTTTGCTTTGTTTTGTTTCGTTTTTTTTTGGTTTTTTTTTTTGGGTTTTTTGTTGTTGCTGTTGTGGGGTTTTTTTGGCTTTTTGTTTTGTGTTGGTTGGGTTTTTTGGGGGGGGTTGGGTTTTTTGGTGGGTTTTCTGTTGTTTTTTGGTTTTGTGGGTTTGGTTTTGTTTCTTTTTTGTATTTTGTTT
>VZRZ01006345.1:294843-327107 GCA_013398175.1 Climacteris rufus | reverse complement strand
GGGGGGGTTTGGGTGTTTTGGTTTTTATGTTTGGTTTTTGTTTCGGGGGCTTTGGTTTTTTTTTGGTTTTGTTTTTTTTGTTTGGTTGGTTTTTGGTTTTTTGGGGCTTTTTTTGGTTTTTTGGGTTTTTTTTTTTTGGGGTTTTGCTTTGTTTTGTTTTTTTTTTTGTTGGTTTTGGTGTTTTTTGGTGGACGTGCTGCTCCTGTGCTGTCCCTGCAGGTTTGCCCCCACGGCTACCTGAGCCTGGAGAGCCGGGCTGGCTGCCGAGCGTGTCCCCAGGGCTACTCCTGTGACCCGGGCAGCGGCGTCCAGAGGAGCTGTGGGCCAGGGCAGCACTCCCCAGAGGCAGAGCTGGACTGCAGGCCGTGCCCAAACAGCCCCGTGTGCCCGGACGGACGGAGCACCCAGGTACAGCGAGCAGCTCCTCCCCAAGGGCTGGAGACATTGCCAACATTGCCCTTCCTCTGGGCACGCAGGGCCTCGGTGTTGCCTTACTTTTTACTATTAAAAATAGCTAGTTTCATACTAGCTAGTTCCTAAGGCTATTGTTCTGTAAACATAGCTATGTTATTGTAGAATTATCTTGTTATTGCATTCCTTTCCCATGGACACAGATCTTTGATGGACATTTCTCTTGACCACTGTAGTTAAAGGAGGAAGAACTGATTTCCTCCAATGAACAGTGATTTCAAAAAGTGTATATAAGAATTAAAAGAAGGTGGCTTTTCCCCCTTCCTTCCTTTCCTTTGAACCTGAACACAGCTGGCTCTGGCTCTTTCTTTCTGCGTCTCCAGCATTCCAGCCGTGATACCTCGGCAGCAAGGCCCTGTGGGGAAAGGACAGGCTGCCCTGGTTTGATGGGGGAGATGTGTTGTGGTTCATCAAAGGAAAGCAGTCAGGGAACTTCAGAGGTGTAGATCTAAGGCTCACAGAGGCACAGAATATCCTGAGCTGGTGCAGACCCATCAGGATCATCAAATCCATCCTCAAGCCCTGCACAGACCCCCCAAATGTCACAGTAACAACACGAAAGCAAGAGCCAGAGGCACCTGTTAACAGGATCAGAGAGAGGGAAGGAAGGGGGGCAAGACCCGCCTTCTTTATTTTTTATATCCATTTGGAAATCATTATTCATTGGAGGAAATCAGTTCTTCCTCCCTCAACTACAGTGGTCAAAGGAAATGTCCATCAAAGTTCTGTGTCCATGAGAAAGGAATGTGAGAGATAAGATACAGTTACAATTACATAGCCATGTTTACAGAAAAGACTGTGAGAACTAACTACAAAGAAATGAAAACATTCATGACTGCAAAAAGCAGGGCAACACCCCAACCATCCCACCCTGTGCCTGGGAGCGCTGTCCAAACCCTCCTGGGCTCTGGCAGCCTTGGGGCTGTGCCCATTCCCTGGGGAGCCTGGGCACTGCCCAGCACCCTCTGGGGAAAGAACCTTTTCCTGATACAAATATTCCTCTGTTAAAAGAAAGAAATACTCTTCATCTAAATTCTGACAATGCTCACGTGTCACCATGAACAGCCTCAGCTGAGCACTCAAAGCTGGGAGGTTGAGGCACCATTTTTGCATCTAGAAACTGTCACGGGAGAATAGAGGAGAACAGACTCGAATAGAGGAGAAGCTGTGCAGGGCAGAGAAGGAGGAACACAATAATGGACTTTTTCCTGACTCAGGCCTTCCTGGGACACTGCTTGGGGCAGCAATGGTCCAAATTAGACTAAATTTGTGGGTTCTTTCCCCTCAGCACTGTTTGGCAGGTCAGCAGCCAAACCCAAGCCGCACCCTGTGTGTCAGCTGCACCGCTGCTGCCCTCCCAGCTGAGGACACTGGGCCCTGCCAGCCCTGCCCAGCAGGTGAGTACAGCTCACAGGCATCTCTGTGCTCACCAAAACACAGAATCACGGAGGCTGCAGTGGTACTTTGCTCTGGTAGCACTTACCTGACTTACTGGAACAGAGGGAGAGTCCTTGTTCCACAGTAAAACTGGAGGTTAAAAATAATTCCTGGGGAAAAGCAGCTCTGTTCTGCAGAGCTCATGGAGGGCAGAAGATAAAAAGGAGAGAACACCAAGAATCACAACTGGTTTGGGCAGCCCTCACACCTGCTTGTTTATGGGAAGGGTGAAGCTGGGGTAGCCCTGGGACAGAACCCAGGAGGTGCAGATGTTGCTGAGCAACGAGGGGAGTTTTCTTTCTCTTCTCACACAGACAGCAGAGCTCTCACCCTCTGATTCTTAACTGATCATCTGTAAAATTGATTCACATACAGTTAGAGCTTCCTCCACTCCACGACTTGATTCACTGGCTCTCACAAGTGCCATTTAGTGAGAGCTGTAGGCATTAGGAACCAGAGAGGGGAACGCTGATTTTCTCACCTAATTTCTCTTTCTGCTTGACACTCTCAAAGAAATCCAAACAAGCCCATGTTTAGGAAATTGCTGTGTGTTGTTGGAGGTGTCACTGAGCTGCTGATGCAGAGTGAGGCACGAGGGGAACAGACGAAGAAGGTTTTGTTGCAAAACCATTGCCTTTTGAAATTCTGACTCTCTTCAGTGAGAGGGCAGCAGAAGCTCTCAAGTACTGAATGGCCACTGGCCATGGTTTCCCCATGAGGAGTTTTCTGCAGCATTAAAATCCTGGCATGTCCCTTACACATCCCAGAGAATGAGTGCAAGCCCAGGGAGGATTTGGTAGTCCAAGATTAGCTTTTCTTTGTGCTTGTTTCCTGTGAATTATCACAGTGGTGCTTTGCTATCCCTACACATAAATCCTGTTCCATCCCTCAATACAGCCCTTGGCAAGGGAAGTTTGGGGCTGCAGCAATATCACAAATCATCCCCTCTACGTGCCCTCAGACTGTAATTCATATTTCCTAGCCCATCTGAACCCCTGGGAAAAGGCCTTGCAGGGAGAGTGTGGTGTAGCTGTGGTGCAGTTCTGCCAGGTTGCAGTCTGAGGTCCTACCTGCTTTTCTCTCTCCTCTAAGCCCTGAATTGCAAGAGAAGCTGATTCCATCAACAGCTCCCTCCTGCAGAGTAACTGAACTCAGCAACTTAATTCTGATGTCTGTAATTAGAACCCTCTCACTAAATAATGCATCCCTGTGCTCTGGGTACCTTACCTGTTGTCCAGGAGAAGGGTGAATGGCAGAGCTAAAGAGATCAGGATCTCAGTAGTTCAGATCCAGGTATAAAATGTGGGGGAGAGAAGAGAACAGAGGATTTCTATTTATTTCCAGTGCCTGGGGGTAGCTACAAACACAGAGTGCCCCATGCTGGAATTCAGGGTTGGATGTTGTCCCTCCTGTGTGCTTGAATCTGAGCCAGCCAGACCAACTGCAAAGCCCTGAGGTGAAAAGGAGTTTGGATTCCATCACAAGCAGGAGAGGCCTGAGATTCCCAGTGCTCTTTTCCATGCTTTGACTGACTTTAATGATGCATAATCTGTGTACTTAGTGTTGCCTGCGTGAGAGAAGTCTACAGCACTGGATTTCAACCGATTTCAACTGGCTCAGTTAATCCTTCTTTCTTTTTCTTTTTGCATTTCAAATATCCATCTGGAGTTTAGGAAACCATTTGATTATCAGGTTCTGCAAAACCTTACTTGGGAAAGTGATTAATTCTGGGTGCATGTGAGCACTTTGTCTCTCAGTGTACAGCTGGGGGCAGGATTTGAAGGATGGTGTATTGAACTGGGGAGAGGAATGGGAGCCTTGGAGCAGTGGCAGGAACACCTCAGCTCATCTTTAATCTCCATGATCTTGGAGAGAGCAGAAATGGAGTAATAAGGGAGAACAATTAACTCTAACAATGCTAATAGAACTAACTAATTTAGCTAGTAATTTCATTGTATATTTTGAATTTAAAAACATCCTTGTGTGTTAAATGTTTGAATTTTCTCTGCCAGCTCAGTTTTACAAAAGGGAGAAACATTTTTTAAGCAGGTAGAGCCTGAGCTGGCCAGAATGTCTTTTCTGAACAACATATTGAATTTTTTTTTAATTCTCCTCAGGTCACTTCTGTCCTGATGGTCTTGAAGTCCCTCCATGCCCAGCTGGGAGCTTCAAGCCCAAAGAGGGAGTTCAGAGAGCCAGCAGCAGCTCCTTGTGCTTGCCAGGTCTGTGTCATAAAACATTTTCATTTTAGTTGTGAAGAAAAAGTCACTATTAACACTGTTGGTCAATTTTCCAGCACAAACTCCTCACTCAGACTTATT
The DNA here is from genome assembly GCA_013398175.1 of Climacteris rufus. Lineage (NCBI taxonomy): Eukaryota > Metazoa > Chordata > Aves > Passeriformes > Climacteridae > Climacteris > Climacteris rufus. Next base: position 322,878 of record VZRZ01006345.1, on the reverse strand, counting down.
TCCAAGCTCTCTCATGAGTGGGAGCAGAGGAGTAACACAATGAATGTTGGCCATACCCTTTTCCTAATTTTCTCCCCTTAATTTGCAATTTCCTATGGGAAAAGGGTTTTTTATTTGTGTTGGAATCACTCACAATAGTCCCCAGCCCATTCCTGCAGCCAGGGAAATTGAGGTTACACATCAGGGATAACTTTCATATTGTAACAGCAAAAAAAGCACTGAAATTTCTCCCCTCAGAAGCTGCAGAATCCCTGCCCTTAAATTTGAAAGTGCCAAGCAGATGAAAGAGTGTGGAATGTTCTGAGTGCTGCAAGGCAGCAGCACGAGGCTTCCACAGACTTCCAGCTGTGATGTTTCCTTCTAAATATTTTTGTTTTGGTTTGGTTTTCTAAGGCAGTAGAACTTTGCTTCGTACACATAGGACTGAGTCACCGTAATGACTGGGAAATGTGTTGAAAGCAATGAGATTTTGCAGTTTAGTAATGGTGAAAATAAGTTTAAAAGGCAGAATAATGGAGGTTTGTTAATCTTTTCTGGTATTAAATCTTTGCTTAGACGTGGAAAGGGAGACCTGGCTCTCTGTTACAATAATCACATGTGGCTGAGGCTTGCTCTGCCTGGGTTTGAGCCCTTCAGAGCATCTCAGTGTCTCTCACCATGGTATAAAAATGCCTCTCTGTCCTTAACAATGCTACACAAATGGGAAAATAGGGGGAGATTCAGGGAATGAGCTCAATTCACCAAAGTGCCCTGAATGTTTCATCCAGGGTCACAAATCACAGGCAGGAGCAGAAACCTGGAATCCAGGTGTTCAGTCTCCCTTTGCATCTATTGGGTTCTTCCCCCTGTGTGCTAAGAAAATAATTGTCTCCTTCAAACCAAGCCATATCTTTTTCTATCTGATCATTTCTCCTCTAGCAAATGACTCAGCTGCTAAAGTGTCTTGACTGTTGAATGATTTTTTATTTTTTACTCAAAAGCCAAGTCTAGGAAATTGCTGCCTTCCACCCACTTCTGGAATTCAAACCACAAGTGCATTTACATGGTACAGGCAGGAGCAAACCTCACGTCTCATCAAGACAGCAAAATTCAAGAGACAGGGCCAGTGGCATCTGAAAAAAATCACTGCAGGAGCTGCAAAGCAAATTAGAGTTTGAAAACTCTTTGAGGTTTAGTGATGTAAGCTGCTGTGATGTGCCTGGGCTGCTTTGGACAATGGTGTTGTCACCTCTCCTAAGGAACCCTTGGCAAAGGCAGGATAATGCCTGATGCTCCAGGACACAGGAATGAACTCTGAGAAGCCACAGGGTATTTCAGATCCACTGCCATGAGGTGCATGATGGGCTTAGGCTGTGCCCACCACCTGCACTGTTGTGTGTTAAGCAGGACAAACTTGTTTTTCAGTGAAACCAAATGTCTCTGCCTCACATTTATTGCACAGCAGGTCCAGGGACCCTGGCCCTGCAGAATAGATAACAGGTTTAGGTCAGAGATAGCATGTTTAGGTCAGAGATACCATGCTTAGGTCAGAGATACCATGTTTAGGTCAGAGATACCATGCTGAGATTGTCCAGAGAAGCTGTGGCTGCCCCATCCTGGAAGTGTCCAAGGCCAGGCTGGATGGGGCTTGGAGCAGCCTGGGATAGTCAAAGGTGTCCCTGGCCCTGGCAAGGGTGGAACAAGATGATCCTTAAAGTACTTTCCAAGCCAAACCATCCTGGAATTCTCTGTTTCTACGCTATAAATCTTCTCCCTCACTGATCTCCTAGGAAGTGTCCAGGCAGCCACAATATTTAGTCTGTTTTGAACTCCAGTGGGAAGCATCATCTCCAGAAAGTCAGGCAAGAAATGGGAATTTTCTGCCCCTATATGCAAGTGGCCTGGATTCAGGTTCTGTAAAATCAGTGTCCTGCTGGATTTGCTGGGGGTGCAGATCCACATCAGGAAGCTTTTGTCAGCTTAAGGCAGTTTTGAAGGGGTCCCAGAGCTCCATAAGTGTTCAGCCCCCCGAGATGTGCTGGTTCAGTGGTGCTCAGTGCTGGGGAATTTTATAGTCTGGAGAAATTCAAATTCATCCTACTGAGGTTTTCCAGCCTTGTGCCCCTCAGGGCTCTGTGGTGTAAATGCAAGGAGGAAATAATGAGATTTCTCTGAGGGATGACAATGAGTAACTGGGTGGAAGGCAGAGGGAGAGACAAGCCTTAAACTCTCTTTTCACCCTTAGGAATCCCAGTCTGGACCTCTGCCTTCAATGTGGGGAGGGGAAGCCTGGATTTTAGTGAATCCTGCTATTTTTGGGGTGCTGTAAGGCTCTGTTGCAGCCTGCAGAGACACGCACACCAGTGTATGACTGAGTCTTGCCTTCACAAGCATCTGGAAGGCAGCAGGGGTCCAACCTGGAAGTTCTCCAGGGAACCTCCATCCCCAGCCAGCGTTTTCCCTGCCCCTGGAACTGCTCTGTTTGCTCTGTGTGCTGGTGAAAGGCCTGACTCAGGCCTCCTGTGCTGAATTTGTGTTTCCTTTTCACCACGTGGAACATTTGGGAACGTTTTGTAATGAAATGAGCTTTCTAAACACAGTAACAGCAGCAAGGGATTGTTGCTTTATTATGTATTGATCTTGCTGATGTTCCTTTAGGTTGCAGTACAAGCATCTTTTGTTTAACACACGGGATTTTAGGGATGAACTGGTTGTCATCCAAGCAGCTTTGCACTGAGTGTCTCTCCAGTCTGCAAAACCCCTTCATCTCCCTGTGTTCAGACTGGGACATGGAAACAGCCCAGCTTTCCTGGAAACCCCAGGCTCTCTCAGCTGAGCCTCAGGCACGGTGGTTATTGACTGTGCCTGCAGCAGAGGGTGTTTCCAGGCTGATGGATTTGATTCTTTCTCAATGCACCTCAATTCTCATCAGAATGCTCAGAACACAGAGCAGATGGGTTTAGTGCTTCCAGGAGCCACTCAGCTGCACTAAATTCAGCTAAGCCAACACCACCACCTCCTGGCTTTGCAGTAACTTTATTGCTGGAGGCTGAACCTCCACCAAACTTTCTTGCTGCAAAGGGACCAGATTTTGTAGCACCCTCTGAGCCCAGCAGGTCATCATCCCCTTGTGACCTGAAACACCTTCTGTCTCTTTAGGAGCTGGCTCGTGTTTGAAGTGCCCTGCTGGCTATTTCTGTCCTGCTGGAGCCACTTTCCCAGTGCCCTGCCAGCCAGGGACATACAACCCTCTGCAAGGACAGGATGAGGCCACTGACTGCAGAGCCTGCCCAGCAGGGAGGGCTTGTACCCAGGCTGGCCTGGACCAGCCTGACACAGAGTGCTCAGCAGGGTAAGCCTGGATTATTTTTCTGTCTGTGCATTCATTTCACCTCCATGGTTTTGCTTCATGCATGGAGGGGCAGGTGGCTTCCTCCCCTGTGCCAAGATTTTACTGCATTTTCTAATAAATCAGTGTGACATAGGCTGTCCTGGTGGAAGGCACCACAGAGTAGCTGGTAAAAATAGCCAGGAATGAAGCCAGGCCACACATCCCATGGCTACTGAACAATGTGACCTGGCTGAATAACCCACTGTTGCTGCAAAATATCTCACACAACCAATCCATTCACAGAGTTTCCTTTTAATTCTGCATTATTGGAGCTCAGTTGTGTTGCTGTCACGCAGGGTATTGAGTGCTTCAGCTTTTCCCCACCTCCTTCATCCTAATATATCCGTAGGGCACAGAGTTTGCCTCCTTCTGGCATCAAAACCTCTGTCCCAGCTGGCCTGCTGTGTTTGCAGGTACGTGTGCCCAGCAGGGTCATCCAGCCCTCATTTTCTCAGCAATGCCTGTCCCCCAGGAACAATTGGCAACGACTTCAACCTCTTTGATAAGTCCCAGTGTGAGCCGTGCCCTGCAGGATTTGTTTGTGGCAGAGGTAGGTGGCTTCAGCACAGAATTGAGCTGGGGTTTTTTTTGGTCACCAGTATGACAGAGCCCACCAGTAAGAGGGTCAGTGAGGGATCATAGTGATGGGAAAAGGGAAAAAAATTGCAATTTAGTACCTGCAGGGATTGCTGTGCCTGCTGGACAAGGTAATTTCGCTCTGAAGTTTTCTCTTTATGCAGTCCCTGGTTGGTGTTTTAACTTCATGACCTTGAGGCAGCCAGTTTTTACAGCCTTCCAAGTTTTTAGCTGATTTGTGGCCTCTTCACTTTCTTCTCTGCCCCAGCTTTGGACAGGGGCACCACATAGGGCATTGGAGTTGATGAATAATTGCTTTAGCAGCCTGTTCTGTGATAGAGCCTTTCAGCAGAGGGAGTAATTATTGTTATCCCATTTAAATAGAGAAAAGGCAGCAATTTAGGGGGAGATTTAACTTGGGGTTGCCCATAAAGAGGTGAAAACTCTGGGGACTGGGTGGAGTGAAGCCAACGCTTTAGGATGCTCTGAATTTTAGGATTCTCTGAAATTTCTCCTGGTGTTCCCACAGGAACAGGAGGGAAGCAGAAGCCTCCCAGCCCGTGCCCAGTTGGTCACTACTGCCCACCTGGCACCAGGGCCCCTGCCCAGCTCAGGTGTGCCCCGGGCACCTGGAGCAACAGGAGCGGCCTGGCCTGGGCACAGGAGTGCTCCCCGTGCCCCCAGGGCTGGTTCTGCGTGGGGGGAGCCCGTGGCCCCACTGGGAGGTGCAGCTCAGGGCACTTCTGCCCTCCAGGTAGGTGCCTTTTCATGGGAATGAAGGAGATGTAGTGAGGAATTCACACACTGGCTTTATCACCATGGTTTTTGCACCGTGGACAGCAAGCTGTCCCTTCTGTACAGTCACTCATTGCACTGTTTGAACCATTTGGGCCATTAATCCTCCCCTGTGGCAGTAACAACACGAAAGAAGGAGACAGAAACCTCTGGAGAGAGAAAGAACAAGTTCTCTGAAGGAACAAGTTCTGGGCTTCCCCCACCATCTTTATTATCTATGTGCCTTATAATTCACTGTGGATTGGAGGAGACAAAGGGCCTCCCCTCAATCACACTGGTCAAAGGAAATGTCCATCAAACTTCTGTGCCCAGGAGAAAGGAATGTAAATAAAAAAGATACCATTACAATAACATGGCTTTGTTTACAGAGAATGTCTGAGAGCCAGTTACAAAAGAATGGTAACATCCAGAACTGCAGAAGTCAGGGCAACACTCCCCCCCTTAATTTGCAAAGAATTAAAATGCCCAATCAAATGCTGATTCTAAATTTGACACTTCCTGCAAATATTCTGCAATAGTTTCTAAAGTGGTGATTTTTGGTGTTGTTATCACAGTTGTGAGCAGTGGTTTTTTTTAAGTTGTGTTTACAATTAAATCAGGTAAACACTTAACAGCCGTGAAAAACCTTACTGCCTTCTGTATTCAGATTTAAGGTGGTTCTCTCCTCTGGTTTTTTTTGGAAAGGCTCATGGAGGAGCACCCAGTTCCCCTGCCCTGCAGGCACCTACAGCACCAGGCTGGGCAATGGCAGGGTGGAAGATTGCTCTGCCTGCCCTGCTGGAGCCTTCTGCCCCAGTGCCACCTCCAAACCAGTGCTGTGCCCAGTGTAAGTGCAGGACAACGCTGTGTGGCTGTGCAGGTACAAGAGAAGATAGTTATTTATGGCATTTCAGGGCTCTTCTGCTGTTAATTGTTATTTTTCTGCACCAGGGATGTTAGAGGTGCCTTTCACCTCACGTATGGTCCGGGCAAATCTTGTGTGAACTGAGTGGTTTTTGCTCCAGAAGCAGCACATTTCCTTTAATCAAAACAGCAGGAATTCAGGCTAGAGGTGCACTGTATTCCCTTTTTGACTTGGCTGCTGTCTGGCAGTCTCCCCTCTGCTGTGTTTTCTCCCCAGAGGATCCTTTCGCTCGGCGCCCGGAGCAGAGGCAGCTGCAGACTGCACCCCCTGTCCTGGGGGGCACCACTGCCCCGAGCTGGGCACGCTCACCCCTCGAGCTTGTGGGGCTGGCAACTTCTCAGTACGTGGAAGCCACTTTATTCTGTCATCTTTCCATCACAAGGGCTGGATTTTGTCAGCAGTGGGAGCTGCCAGGGGAGGCTGAGGCTGTGAGTGCCCAGAGGGAAGCACTGGGATGAGCCCACTCCCTCCTGGAATTTTGGGGTGCTTGTGAACAGAGCTATAAACCTTTGCTGGCCCTACAAGGAGTTCACCTGCTATTCCAGAGAATGGGGTTGTTCCTACAGGCTCAGGTTTGCAGTGCAGTGCTGTTCCTGCTGCTCTTCCCACTCCAGAGGCCATCCCAGTTCATCTGTCCCCTGTCTGCTGGGTGGCAACCTCAGGTTTTCATGGCACATTTCATCCTGGCAGGAAGCAGATGCCTCTGTTTCCTTCCTGCTCAAAAGGAAGTGTTGGATTGCACTGGAATTAAACTCTCAGGGGGTTTTGGGGAGGTAAAGCAGCAAGGTGGAGTCACAAAAGGGGACAGTGATGGCACAGCCATTCTCACAAGCAGGTGCCAAGGCCTCTTTCATATTTAGCTGCCCCACACTCTAATGAACAGTCCTGCTGCTAATTGCCATGCTGATGACAAACAGGCTCCTGGCTCCTGTCAGAGGACCCCAGGGACCCCTCTGTCCAGACCACTTTTCTGCCACTGCAACAATTTGAGAGCTATCACTGGAATCCTTCTTCACTGGAGAGGAGATAAATTACAAAACTTGATTGATGTATGGCAATTAAGCCCAGATTATTCCTTGTTTGCACTTGGAGTTCAGTGTAACAAAGAAAGATGAGGGAATTTGTCTGTAGTTCCCCTGCTCCTGCTGGCTGAGGGTGTTGGATTCACTGTTCTGAGTTTGTATGGATAATCCACAGGCACAGTGGGGCTTGGTTGGTGGAGCACAAGTTTCTTGCGGCAGGGTGGAGGCTCTGAATTGCTCCCTGTTTGCTGTTCAGAGCCTGGGGGGGGTTGGAAATGGAAGTTTTTGTGTTGCCTGTGGCATTGCTGAGCTTAACAGGGAATGTTTTATAAGAACTGGTTGCACTCACATCCTTTGGGGCCTCACAGAGGGATTGTTGTGTGCTCCAGCAGTGAAACCAGGGTCTTTTCCCTTCCAGGAGCCAGGCTCAGCTTCCTGCCTGCCCTGCAGAGCTGGGCACTACTGTGCCAGTGAGCAGACGAGCCTGGAGCTGATGCTGCTGGCCATGGTGTGCCCTGCAGGGCTCCTGTGCCCAGGGGGACAGGCAGATGTCCCAGATGTCACTGCCAATGCCTGCCCACAGGGATACTTCTGTCCCCAGGGAGATACTGTGAGTGACTCTGCCCTTGGAATTCCTTATTCTCTCATCAAGCTGTACAGTTATTCTGCACTGGGATCATTGCTATGGAAAAATCTTTCCTATTATTTTTTTTTTACTGGTGTGTGTTCACAGATCTCAACACTATTTGCCCAATATAAAACTGTTAATAATATAATAATAATATAATAATACCAGGATAACATCTTCTGAGACACTGTCCACAATTATCCCGAATTCTTTTCACAGCTTTAGCTGCTGTACCTCGGCCTTGTGGGCTGCAGGAGTCACTTGGGGATGTTAAACACCCTTTTTCTCTCTCATTTCAAGGCTCAGTCTTGCCCCAATGGCACCTATGGTGAGCAGAGGGGGCTGAGCAGCACTGCTGGGTGCTCACCCTGCCCTGCAGGGAAGTTCTGCTACACGGATGGGATGGAGCCTCCAGGAATCCCCCACCCTGTAAGTCCAGCCCAGCTTCTCCCAGCTCTTTACCCCAAAGGCTGCAGCTGCTCATGGAGCAAACTTTGTGCCTTGTGCATGATTCCTGTCTTTATTTTGCCTTCTGCCAGTCAATGAAGGCTCTGAAAGAGAGTTCAAAGGTGAGGAATTGCTGCTGCTCCTCATCTAATGAGTTTTGGGATCTTTCACTGCCATTGTTTTGTCTGTGGAGGGAATGAACTCGTCAAATATTAATAGCTGTTAAAAATAAAAAAAGAAGCCTCTATTAAGAGTAAAAAAATGCAGAGGGATTGTCTTCCACATGGATGAACCCATGGTTTTATTGAAGACCAAGGTGATAATTCTGTCCCAGCTACAGCTCTTCTCCAAGTGCGGAAGAAGAGCATCTTCCCCACAAGTAGAAAGGCAAAACTTGTAGGGCTTGTCTCAATAAGAATTTACCCTAAAGCCATCTTGCCTACAATAATTATCCCACATGGTTAGAATTTTACTGGTAAATTCCTTTTCTTCCCCTCTTTTCTACCCCATTTCCCTATTGCAGTGAAGAAACACCGGGATATTCAAATTGTAGACGAAGCTTGGATTGTGTTGGATGTGAACAGAAGACACCAACCCTGACTGTGTGTTTTGCTTTCCAGACAGGGGACTGCCCACCTGGCTATGTTTGCCCTGCCGGCACTGGATTCCCCTTCTCCTTCCCCTGCCTGCCAGGCAGCTTCTGGGATAACTCCAGCACGGAGGGTGGAGGTGTTTGCAAACCCAGCCCCCCTGGGCACTTCTGTGACTCCCCTGCCATGACAGAGCCCAAGCCTTGCCCAGCAGTGAGTGCCTTTGCTTGGTTGGGTCAAGGAAGAAGCTTCTGTATGGGTTTTATTTAATAGAAGAGCTTTAAATACATGAAGCTGGCTTTGTTTTGCAGGGATTTTACTGTGCTGAAGGCAGCTCCCAGCCTGAGCCCTGCCCAGAGGGGACATTCAGTGGCAGGCAGGGGCTGTCTGGACCCTGGGGGTGCAGCCCCTGTGCTCGGGGTTCCTACTGTGCTGCTCCAGGACAGCCTGGCCCCAGCGGGCCCTGTGAGGCTGGCTTTTACTGCCAGGGCAGGGCTCGGACTCCAGTAAGTCCCACTCATGAGTTTTCCTCCTCCTTCTCTAATTGTGCTCCACTCTGTTGGGGTTTTTCCCCACTCTGGTGCCTTTTATTAACCCAGTGACTTGAGGAGTCACATCACACCCGAGTTTAAGGCACAAGGACCCTCAAGGGGAGTGTAGCCACGTCATATTTTTCCCTCTGACATCCTCTAACTTAAAGGTCACCAGGTAAAAAGTCCAGTGGGAGTGAACCACAGTGTTAAAAATTCATCCCTATTTATTCTTTTTGCTACGTTTCCTTAACTCAGTGTTGTCTGTTCTCTATACAAGAGCACGTCCTTTATATTTTTTCTTTATTGTCCACATCAATATGATGCTTTAAACATTTTAACCTCATTTTCTCCCTTATTTTAATGATCCTTTTTACCTTTCCAGTGGCCCACGGACGGTGTGACCGGAGATGTGTGTCCTGCTGGGTCCTACTGCCCACCTGGCTCTGCCTTCCCCATCCCCTGTCCCCCAGGGACCTACAGCAACTCCAGTGGGCTCAGGAGCCTCCAGGAGTGCTTGGCCTGCCCACCTGGGTGAGTGGCACCTGGGGAATGTGGCTCAGGCCTGTCCCATTGCAAGGGGCTTGTTCAACACTCAGATTTGTTGCCACAGCCTATCCTTACCTTCAGCCTCTTGTAGAGCCTTTGTAACTCCTTTTCAAGGTCTGTAGGCAAACAGGAACCAGCTCTTGAAGATTCCAGGGACTTTGTTGTAATGAGACTGTGCTATCCAGTGGAAAAAAAAAAGCAATATTGCTATGCCAGGTTTTGTTTTTCCCCACATAGCCTGTACTGTGATGGGACAAACAACCAAGCCCCCTCAGGACCCTGTGAGCCCGGTTACTTCTGCACAGGAGGGGCCAGCAGTGCTCTCCAGCACGTGGTGATGGAGGGACATTATTCCTTAGCAGGAGCTTTCAAAGCAGAGCCCTGTCCCCCTGGCAGCTTCCAGCCTGTGAGTACCTTGGTGTTCCAGCCTGTGGGGTCACCAGAGCCTGTGGAAACTCTAGGATGTGTGAGCAGAAATCTGTGAGGTGTTTGTAAGTGCTCAGCTTGAAATAGAGGGGGACTTGGGGTTTCTGCTAATTTGGGTAATCACCACCTCCTTTGCTTTTCCTCTGCAACAGAAGAACCAAAAACCTTTGGGGCAGAACAGCAGATCCATCAGTCCAGGCCTGTTGTCTGTAGCTTGTCCAGCAGTTTTTATTAACTTTTCTTGCACAGTACAAATTCAGAATGACCCCTGAGCCTTTGGCCTCCCAGGGGTGAATTAACTCGTGCATGTGCCTCACTTCTGTGTTACATCAAGGCTGTGCCTGCTACTGCTCTACTGGTGCAGATACCCCAAATTTGTTGCATTTGGACTGCAGATCACTTCCTGCAGTGTTTATTTAGCAGCAGCAAGTCCCTGGGAGTTGGTAGAATGAGCAAAGTGTATTTATTCTCAGGGTAAGCAGCAACACCCCCACCTGCCAGGCTCTGTGTTCTCTCCTCAGGGCCGTGCTCAGTCTGTCTGTAGGGACTGCCCTGAGGGTGCATTCTGCAGTGAGCCAGGCCTGGCTGCTCCCCAGGATTGTCCCAAAGGACATTTTTGCTTGGCTGGCAGCTCCTCGCCTCTCCCGTGTCCGGCGGTAAGAGCCCAACATGAAATTGTCTTCCAAGCAGCAGTGTTCAGGAGGCTCTCATCCCTTGGCACAGGGCATTCACTGGTTGTTTCTGTGCAGGGAACTTACACAGATGTGGAGAGGGCAGGTTCCTGCAAGGCCTGCCCATCAGGGATGTTCTGCAGCAGGGCTGGGCTGCCCGAGCCAGAAGGACCTTGCCAGGCAGGGCATTACTGCAGTCAGGGCTCCAGCACCTCCTCACCCGTGAGTGCTGAACACCTCACATTGCTCAGGGCCTTCTGGCCCTACAACAGCTTTCCTAAATCATCATAATTTCAATTTCCATGTCCTTGCTTCAGGTGGGGCTGCCATTTGGAGATCTTTGCCCACAAGGACATTATTGCCCTGCTGGCACCGGGCACCCCAAAGAGGCTCCGTGTCCTGCTGGCACCTGGAATGGCCAGAGAGGAGCCCAGGATGCCTCGTGGTGCCTGCCTTGTGCCCCTGGCTTTTTCTGCAACATATCTGGCCAAGCTGCTCCTGTGGGGCTTTGTGCACAAGGTGGGACAAAGCCAGAGCTTGTGCAGCTTCTTGGAAATTCAGTAGGTTTTGAATGAGAAACAAAACTCAAATATTTTCTGGTTTAAGGCTATTACTGCACAGGAAGGGCAACAACTGCAAAGCCAGAGGATGGTGTGACTGGAAACCTCTGTCCTCGAGGACATTTCTGCCCTGCAGGCTCAGCAGCACCTTCCCCCTGCCCCAGTGGGGAATACAGCAATGCAACAGGTCGGGGATGACAGCAATGCTGTCACTTGGGGACGATGGAAGCACTGATCCCGGTGTTTGTCTGTGTCCAAGAAGGTCTTGAGAGCTGCTGCCCACTGGGAATATTCCATATTTTGGGCGAGTGGGGCAGAGAAGGGGGTTGAGGAGGTGGGTGGTGGTTGTTTTGTATCTCTGGTGTCACATAAGGGAGATATTTCCCCCCTGCAGCAGCTCATGTGTTCGGTTTGTGGCACTTAGTGCACAGAAGGCTGGGAGCAGTTTTCCAGCTTTTTCCAGCTTTCCCTCTGTTCTGCCTGCCACCTAATGGGGAGACGTGGAGGTGACTCAGACTGGTAAAGTGGAGCTTGCTGAATCAAGTGTTTCTAGGAAAAAGTCCATATTTGAGGCCAGTTACTGCAGGAGAGCTTGAAACAGAACTTTATTTTGATTTCTGCTTCTCTAAGTGCACAACCAGGCAGAGGGAAGTTGTGCATGTGCTATTTCCCTTCCATTTCATTACAAGCTTCCTTTCAATCCCTGTCTCTCCCTCACAGGTCAAGACAAATGCTTTCCTTGTCCTGCTGGCTTTCACTGTTCTAAAGGACTCAGACACCGCTGCCCTCCTGGGTTCTACTGCCCTCAGAAAACTGGGATCAGTTTTTATCCTTGTCCTCCTGGGACCTACAACCCCTCCTATGGCCTGAGCCGTGCTGAGAGGTGCCAGCAGTGCCCTGCAGGTGAGGGATGCTCTGACTGTCCTGCTGGGACATGTCTGAGGGTGATGATCTCTCTGCATCTCTCTCTTCCCAGTCCTCTGATGCATTTTGGCCTCTAGGAAATGCAAACATAAAAATCCAGAGCCAAAAGAGGAACCTTGTTGCACTGGTGGTGTCCCCAGTGAGCCACAGGGTTTTGGAGGCTCTGCAGAAGGGTTTGGATCACACTCAGGGCTTCCCAGAGGAGCATGAGCTCAGCTGGATGTGGTTTTGTCCCAGTTGTGCTGATGCTGAAGGATTTGATTTCTCAAAGTCTTTTCCTTTGCCTTCCAGACAGTGCATGCAGCACAGCAGCTCTCCTGGATTTTTTTTATCTCAGTTTGCTGATTCCCTTTTCCCTCTGTGGTCTTCCAGGAATGTTCTGTGGAGAATGGGGATTGTCCTCTCCCAGTGGGCCCTGCTGGCCAGGATTCTTCTGCACAGCAGGTATTAAATTGAGTGTTCACAGGGCAGAAAGAGTGGAAAGGTAGGCAGCTGTGGCCCTTATGATCCTTGCTCTTGGTTATTCCATTCTGCTATGGATTTCTGGCTTCAGTGTCCTGAGTTACAACCAGCTCCTCTCCTCTTCCACCTATGGAAATGCTTCTCTAGGCATGGGACACAGACTTGCCCATGAGTAGCATCCCAAACCATCCAGGATGCCTTTGCTTTATCTCCCTCGTGCAGGAGCAAGTGTCCCAAACCCCAGTGGAGCCACCAACACGAGCAGTGGTGGCCCCTGCCCCCCTGGACACTTCTGCCCAGCTGGCACCAGCATCCCCCAGCAATGCCCTGTGGGCACTTACTCGGACAGGTAAAGCTCTGTGGCTCTGTTGATGCTAATTTTTATTTTTATTTTCTTTTTGATTCGACCCTTGGTCTTTCAAGCAACAAAGTGCAGCTCAGTGATGTTGATCAGACATGTCCTTGCTCAGCTCATAAAATGTTGTGGTTGCTTTCAGTTTGCCAGAGCTGAAGCAGCAGTGACCCAGCTGCTGAGCTGTCACACTGACCAGCTGAAGTTCTGCTCTGTCCCCCCCCCAGGCTGCACAACTGGCAGGACTCCAGCTGCACACAGTGCCCACCTGGCCACTTCTGTGGCTCCCCTGGCCTCACAGCCCCCTCGGGGCCCTGCTCCCCTGGGTACTTCTGCCTGCCTGGAGCTTCCTCACCATCACCACCCGGTGAGTGGCACTGAGTGAACAGGGGTTTGGCAACAGGAAGGTTTAAAAAATGCCAGCTTTTCCCTCAATATTCCTGCCCCTGCCTCCTCGCAGCCATCCAAACCCCTGTGTTAATTTTGTCTGAGGGATTTGTACCATACATGCCAGTGTTATCAAATTAAATGCTTGCACTAGGAAAGCTGTGGGTGTCTGCATGTAATGGGCACAGCCTTTGCCATTTTATTGTGTCTGAGAAATAATGATTTCCATGGAAAAGTTCCAAACCTTTGCCTCTTCTCCTTTCTGTGTCCCAGGTGTGTGGGAGAAAGGAGGCCCTTGCCCTGTGAGCCACTTCTGCCCAGGAGGAAGCAGCTCTCCCTTGCCCTGCCGTGCAGGCACTTACAACAACCTCTCCACACAAGCTGCCTGCTTCCCCTGTGCTGCTGGCTACTACTGCCCAGAAAACACCACCAGCTACAGCTCAAATCCCTGCCCAGCTGGGTTTTACTGCCCCAAAGGTGAGATGGACCCTGGGGAAGGGGCAATCCTTTGGCCAGGCTGACACATCCTCCTTAAAGGCCAGAAATGATCTCTGTGAACAAAATGTTTAAGTGTCAGCCTGGTTCTTCACAGAAAAAAAAATCAAACAATATTTGAAACTATAGCTGTGGCTGTTGCTTAACACCCTCACAAATTAAGCAGCACCAAAAATTGTTTTGGCCATGAAGAGCAGTGGGATAAACCGGCAAAGATGCCATGATAGAGCAGGACTAAGAGCCAGGATCCTGTTTGTCGTCCATGAAAGCTTCTTGCTCTCTTTATTCCACAGGAACCAGGTTTGCCACTGAGTTTCCCTGTCCCCGGGGCTACTACAACCCCGACCCCATGACCCAGAGCTTGGACAGCTGCCTGCCCTGCCCCCCTGGGCACTACTGTGGGAAGGAGGGTTTGACAGCTGCCTCGGGAAGGTGTGACCCGGGTGAGTCTGGAGCTGCTGGGGCTGGGATTGCTCAGCCCCTGGGCACAGGGTGTTTGGGAGGCTGATGCTTTCACCCTGCAGCCTTTCCCACAGCCCTTCCAGCCTGTTTGCTGGGTTCCCTTGCTGAACTGTGGGCATTTAGTTGGATTGAACACACCTTGGGCTTCACCTGACCTCCACCTGCTGGTCAGATGGCCCCAGGATGTGCCTGGTAGCCACGAGCAGTCTGCATCTGAACTGAACCCTGTGGCCATGAACAAAAGTACTGAACTTCAGGTTGAAAGATCTCTTACCATCTGTCTTAATATGGTGTTACATTGCATTCCATTGTATGTGCTATTGCAGGGGAAATTTTGGCATTCTGGTGTTAAACTTTGGTGGTATGAACCTGTCCCATGCCCTGTGCTGTGCAGACATGGCACCCAAAGCCATCCCAGCTCATTTATTCCTGATAATCTGGGGGGTTCTGTCACTGCCAGAGCTTCTCTCAGTCGTGTTTTCTGTTCCCAGGTTGGTTTTGCATCTCAGCAGCTTGGACCTCCCAGCCTTTTGACCTGGACAACTACACCAATGCCAACTGCCTCTGCCCAGCCACTGCCACGGGAGGGAAGTGCACTGCTGGCTTTTACTGTCCCCAGGGAAGCCCAGAGCCTCTTCCTTGCCCCCCAGGGTTCTTCTGCAATGCCTCAGGTTGGTGCCCCTGTGAACAGGAGTGATCTGTTTTGAGGGGACTGTTCCTGATATTCCCATGGAGATGCAGCAGTGCTTGCAAGATGCCTGTGGTGTCTTCCAGAGGCTGTGAGCAGTTGTTTTTCCTGCTTTTCTCCCTTTGTCTCGGTGCTTTGAGGGTTGCCATCCTCTCTGTCTTGCAGGGCTGCCTGTCCCCAGTGGGGAATGTGCTGCTGGGTTTTACTGTGCAGGGGAAGCTGCTGGCCCCAAACCCACGGATGGTGTGACTGGGAACGTTTGCCCTGGGGGCTCCTACTGCAGTAGGTATCCAGCACTGCAGATTTCATGGCACAGAATACCTGAAACACTGATGGAGTGTGGCAGCCAACTTGCTGGGGTCTCTCCACAGTGCCTAATTCTTCCCCTAATTCTTCCCCTTCCTTTGAAAGTGGTAGGTGGCATTTTTGTCAAACTTTAGAGTGTAATTGGCTTCACCTCTGTGTAAAATGAAGCCAATACTGCCTGTCCCCTCCCATGCAGCACTGTTGGATCTATGAGTGAAAATAAGGCTTCCCTGCTGCTGTTTTGTGTTCCTCCAAGCCCTGAGTGCAGCCATCTCACTCATTCTTTCACTCTTCATTTCTCTCTGTCCTGCTTCTCCTCTCGCAGCTGCAGCATCAGCAGCACCCCAGCTCTGCCCAGCTGGCACCTTTTCCAGCCTGCCAGGGAGGAGAGCACTTTCTGAGTGCCAGCCTTGCCCCTCTGGCTTCTACTGTGAGGAACCTGGCCTCAGTGCCCCAACTGGGGAGTGCTGGGAAGGTAAGTGGGGAATAAAGTGCCCTGGGGACGTGCTCGAAGGACTGTGAGTGACAAATTCAAAATAAATGTCTCTCTGTGAGTCACTGTTCAGAGTGGGAAAGAAATTTCCCTGCTGGGAGATCTGACAGGAGTCAGAGATGCTGCACATCCAGAAAATAGGAGTTGTGTTTCACAGCATTCCAATGTTGTTCTGTGCTTCCCTCAGACAAGAGCTGGGTGCTTGTTATTGTCTCTGGAGCCTTCCCATGGATCAGAGTTTAGCTTTGCTGCCTACCTTGTTTTTCCCTGCACTGGAGGAGAACATGTTCTGTCTCTCTCTGGAAAGGCCATTGGAGGCTAAAGCAGCTCAGATGTGAAAGCAGAATGAGCAACATCTGTGTGTTCTGAGCAATTCAAACACTGGCAGGGAAAACTCTGATGTTCAGAGGGAAAACTTTATCTGAAGGGTTTCAGTAACTGAAAGGGAACAGAGAGGTCAATGTTGGGTCAGTAAGTGTTTTCCTGTGTCACCTGTAAGTTTTCTCCTGTTTTCTGGGGACCACTGGGGGTGAATTTTCTCCTGAAGAGTGCAGAGTGTTTGTGCCAGCAGCAGTGAGTCTATCCAGAGTTATTCAAGGCCAGCAGCAGGTTTAATTTTTGAGTGGCCAGTGAGATGCTTTGTGTGGCTGGGAGAAGCAGTTCTTTCCTCAAGAGCAGCTTCTCTCCCTGTATTTCAGCTCCCTCCCCTCTGTCTCCCTGCAGGTTATTACTGTGACAGCCAGCAAGGGCCACTCATTGATTTCACCCTCTACCCCTGCCCACAAGGCTTTTACTGCCCACCAGGGACCAGCAGCAGCTCCCAGCACAGCTGCCCTGCAGGCACCTTTGGACCCAGGCAAAAACTGAAATCTCTCCAGGAATGTCAAAGATGCCCAGCAGGAAAATACTGTGAATTCCCTGGCCTTGCTGCCCCAACAGGTACATTGCTGTTCTTCTGAGCATCCTCATTCCTGCTGGACATCATCAATGGCTCATGGTCAGTGCAGGGCTTGGAGCTGGGCTCCAGGGTTCCCACCTCAGCTAGGGTGAAATGTCCCATTTTGCTTGTGAAGAACTTCTTGAGAAAGAAAATAACCTCATTTTTCTAAGGAAGGAGTGAGAGAAGGACTGCAGAAGCTAGACTTCTGTGTGTGATGCTTCTTTAAAAAAATCCAGTGTGATTTTTTTTCAGTGTCAAACCTGTCTGGCATTTTATTTAGAGTTAGTCTGGGTTTTTAGCCTGGTTCCCAAAGAACTAATTCTTCCATGTAAATGATGTGCACGTGCTTAGGTTTAGCAGAGAAACGGGGCAAAACACCCAGCAATGACATCTCTCCATTTTTTTTCAAGATTGTTTTTTCCACATCTGATGATTTTTCATTGGTCCTTGTCCCAAAAGACCCTAATTCAGCAAAGCACTTCGACAGAATTCTGAATATCTCAGGCTTTGCTTAAGGATGTGTTGAATTTAATGTGTGATTTTAAAGGGAAATGTGTGCTGGAATAGTGATGGGGATGTGGAATAGTGATGGGGATGTGGAATAGTGATGGGGATGTGGAATAGTGATGGGGGTGTGGGGACAGTGCTAGGTGAAGGGTTTCTCTGTCTCTGTCCCTGTGGATCTGCTGCCAGTGCTGCCCTCCTGGCAGGCCCAGCAGCTCCTCTGCTTGCTGAGCATTCCATCAGGGGTTTGTAGATGGTAAATAGCTGTGTCTGAGATGTGTATTTATGTGGCTGTTTCTTTTCCCACTACCCTTTTTCCCAGGAGATTGTGCCGAGGGGTTTTGGTGCAAAAGCGGCGCCCGAGTAAGGAACCCCCAGGATGGAGAGTCAGGGCTGCCCTGTCCTGCTGGGCACTACTGTCCTGAAGGTGGGAGCCTTGCAGCAGGATTTCCCCTCACTCCTGGAAATCCTGGGAGGCATTTCCTCACCCTGCTGTGGCTGCCTTTGCCAGGTGCCCCCATCCCACTGCAGTGCCCTCCTGGCACGTGGGCCGGCCGGGAGGGCAGGAGGAACCTGCAGGAGTGCCAGCCCTGTCCTGGGGGACACTTCTGCAATGGCTCAGGGCAGAGGGCTCCCTCGGGGCACTGCAGCCCAGGGTGAGTAGAAGGAGCCCATTTCCATGCTCTGGTCTGAGCAGGGGTGTTCCCCAAGGTGCAGGAGTGCCAGCCCTGTCCTGGGGGACACTTCTGCAATGGCTCAGGGCAGAGGGCTCCCTCGGGGCACTGCAGCCCAGGGGGAGTAGGAGAAGGAGCCCATTTCCGTGCTCTGGTGTGAGCAGGGGTGTTCCCCAAGGGCTTTGAGCTGTTTGAACTCCAGAGGTGTGTCCTGGCCGCAGGTTCTACTGTGCCACGGGCGCCCAGAGCCCGACACCCAGGGATGGGCTCTCAGGGGCTCCGTGTCCAGCGGGTCACTTCTGTCCTGGGGGCTCCAGCAGCCCAGTCCCCTGCCCCCCTGGCTCCCACATGCCCCACTCCCGTGGAGAGCAGTGCCACACCTGCCCAGAGGGGCAATATTGTGTCTCTGGTGAGGAGCCACAGCCCTGTCCCCAGGGTGAGTGAAAGTCACGCTCAGTTGTCTGCTGCGCCTCTGAGTTTCCAGACTCTGCTGGTTCTGAGTTGTTCTTTCTTTTGCAGGACATTTCTGTCCCAAGGGCACAGCTCTTCCGATTGCTTGTCCAGCAGGGTCCTACAACCCTTCCCAGAGGAAAACCAGCTGCCTCCCCTGTCCTGAAGGGTGAGATACTGCAAGCTTGGCATTGTCCATGGCAACCAGCAGAAATAATTGTTTATCCAGGCAGCATGGAGCACTCTATGGGGGCAAAATGAGTTATTTCACCACGGAAAAGCACTTGAGGAAGTGCTCTGAGGCAGCAGGGCAGCTACTGAGCTGTTTCACAGCACTGTGCAGATGATTATGGGACCAGGAGAAGTCCCAACCCCACACACAGCCCCACTGGAAGGGAATTTGGGCTGTTCAGGGCACAGAAACCATTGGCACCATAAACTTATTCCATGTCTGGAGTAAAAGATGGTTCCCTTGGCAACAGGCTGGCACAGGGCCCTCAGAGGGGAAGAGCATCTTGAAAATCACCTGATGCTGAGCCTGGCTTTTCCTTGGGGGATTTATCTCCAATTACTTACTGGATTTGAACTTGATTAACTTTTACAAGTTGATGAATCACAGCCTGGATGTGTTGTGATTCAAGTTAAGAAAATTATGTCTCTGTGGCTTTTGCAATTATGCCATCAATTTGGCATTTGAGGAATCAACTAAGAGTGCAGTTACATGCACAAGCAGGTCTCTTCTGGTCAACACAGCACAGGAGCCACATTAGAGTATCTGGTCCCACCACTGACTTATTATTCAGGATAAAACATTACTAGAAATTATTTTTCTGAAATTTTAAATCATTCTTTGGCCCAGGTTCTTCTGCCCCAAGAATTCCTCTTCCTTTCTGGAGAATGAGTGTCCCCCTGGGCACTACTGCCCTGCAGGCACTGCTTCTGCAGCTCAGTTCCCATGTCCCAAAGGCACCTACAACCCCCAGCCTGGCAGCAGCCTGAGGTCCCACTGCAGCCCCTGTGACCCAGGTAGGACAGATGAGCATCTCCCAGTGGGTGGTGAGTGTCCTTGAGGTTTAGGGGATGGTTTGCCCTCTGAAATGTCATACTGGGGGTTGCTGCCAGTGCTGATGGCCTTGCTTTGCTCCCTCAGGGCACTACTGTGCACTCCCTGGGCAGTCCCACGTCACAGGACCCTGCCTGGCCGGGTTCTACTGCACTGGAGGAGCTCCCAGTGCAAGCCCCAGGGATGGTGTGGTAGGGAACATCTGTCCCCAGGGATCCTACTGCCCTCTGGGCTCTGCCTCCCCACAGCCCTGTCCTGCTGGCCACTACAGCAGCTCAGCTGGGAACACTGGCATCCAGGACTGCCTCCTGTGTGATGCAGGTAAAGTGCTGAGAGAAAGGATTCGTGAGGGTTTAGCCACTTCTAGGGCTCCTGAGAAGCTGTGGTTCTGGAGCAGACCATCCTGAACAACTTCTTGTCTGGAGAGAGGTGTTAGCAGAGCACAGAGAGAGCAAATCTGCCACTTTTCCACCTCAGAGGATGCTCACAGTGAAGGGCAAGTGCAGAGCTTCCCTTCCCACCCTTTCTCTGGGTGTTCTCACATTTAGAGGTGCCACAAGTGCTGTTTGTTCTGTGCATCTGCAGCTCTTCTCAGGAGAATAGCTGTAGGTGAACCAACCATGATGAATATTTCCTCATTACAAATTTACTGTTTTCTATCTGCAGTGACCAGTATGATTATTGTCCTTTTGTGGCGCCTCTCCATTTAATTTCAGGATATTTCTGCAATGGGACTGGACTTGTGTCTCCAACTGGATTATGTGAGGCTGGATTCTACTGCAGTGGAGGAAGCATTTCTCCCAGACCTCCCAGGGTAAGCTGTGCCTGTGGTGGAAATGGTGTAAAACATCTGTGAAACTGAGGGCCCTGAGGTCACCTGAGTTCTCTTGCACTGGATTAAACTCTCCCCTTCAACCTCACCTTCTGCATCAGGTGCATCTGGTTGATTGATAGTGAAAGGAAACAGAGATAATAAAATACATCTGACCTTCTTTGAGCTTTACATCTAAAATCTGAGCAAAAATAGTTCTATCTTTGCCTGCTGATGCTGCAAAGCAGAGTGGAATGCCACATCGGATTAAAATTCCAGAGGTTAATAGTTCATGAGTTTGATTAGAGTGCTGCATCTGCCAGCCCTCCGCTGAGGCAGAATTCAGCAGGAATTTTTAAAGATGATGACAAGACTCAGCACTGGCTTTGTGCAGCCTTCAAGACTGAGGGGTGAGTGCAGGATTTTGTAGTGATTTTCTGGTTCTCTTCACCTTTAGAATCTAACATAGATCTTTCTGCAAGGCCACCTTGGGATTTTTGAGGTTTTAAACTACAAGTGTGATGTTTTTGCTCCTAGACTACAGTCAGTGGAGGCCCATGTCCCCCTGGCCATTTCTGTGTGGTGGGGAGCAGCAGAGCCCAGCCATGCCCTGCAGGGACCTACAGCCCCTCCTGGAGTGGGACCCAGTGCTTGGGGTGCCCAGAAGGCTTTTACTGCACATCTGCTTCCACCAACTACACCGACTGTCCTCAAGGTGGGCCTGACTGCACCTTCCCAGGGCATCTTGCTGACCCCCAGCCCTGATCAGCTGCATTTGGTGCAGGCAAAATCTGTCAGAGCAGTGATAAATTTGCAGGATGGTGGCTTGGGATCAGTCCTTCCCAGAAAGAGATGGAGGGAATGCCTTGTGTGCAGGCTGGGAACCCTTCCTAGGCTGTTAGCAGCATGTCCCAACCATTATGAAACCATCTCTTCTTTCTAGGTCACTACTGCCCCCGGAACACAGAATTTGCCACGCAGCATCCTTGTCCCCCTGGAACCTACGGTGAGGCCTGGAATCTCTGGGATGCTTCCAAGTGCCAGCTGTGCCCTCCTGGAAGGGTCTGTTCCAGGCCAGGCCTAGCAGGGCCAGATGGACTGTGCACGCCTGGGTGGTTTTGTCCACCTGGATCCACATCCAGCAAACCAGTGCTTCCTGCAAATTACTCTGGTAGGGAGGGGAACAGTAAAGTGGGATGATGGTGGTTACTGGGGGGATATTGGGGTCACCTAAAGGACCCAGGCTCAGGATGCCTTTGTTTCCCTTTTTCTTAATTCAGTGCTCTAGTTGTGTTCCTCCAGAGTTACTCCAATAAAACAGAGCGTTTGCAATTCTTATGTTTCAACTCAGTTTGTCCTGTCCATTCACAGGAAAGGCAGCTCCAGCTTCAGGACCCGTTGGGTTGTGCCAAGCAGGAACTTTTTGTCCTGCTGGGTCATCTCTTCCTCTTCCCTGCCCTCCAGGTAGGGGCTGAGTCTTTCTTCCTGCACACATTTGTCAGGCTGGGTTTTTGGGACCTCTTTCCCCTTCTGCCAAGACCCACAGGCAATCCCAGCCTCGTGCTGTGGCTGCTCCTGGTGTCTCCAAACACTGATCCTGCTTCTGCCCCATGGCCCAGGATGGTTCTGTGCCAGCCCAGGGCTGGCAGCTCCATCAGGGCCCTGCCAGGCTGGGTTCTACTGCTCGGGAGGCTCTGCAATGCCAAACCCCAGGGACGGAGCAGTGGGGAACATCTGCCCCCAGGGCCACTTCTGTGCTGCAGGGAGCTCCTCTCCATCTCCGTGTCCCCCAGGTGGGTGTGCTGGCAGCTGGGTGCCCCCACATTTCCCCTCCCAGAGCCCAGCTGAGCCTGTCTGAGGCTGTGCCACTGCTCTGCAGCCCCCTGGCAGGCTGTGCTGGAGCTTTCTTCTGTCCTCCAAGCTCTCAGCATGGAAATTTAGCCACTAATTCAGTGCTGTTGTGCTGGAACATCAGCCCTAAATCTGCATCCAGGCAGGAGCTGCAGACCTGCCCCTGGAGCTGCTCTTGGGGAGGGAAGCTCCTGCTGAGCCCTCCTGAAGGACAGGTCAGAGAGCCAGCACAGAGCCAGCCCCCCCTGCACAAGGAGAGATCATTAACAGCCTCATTAACGACACAAAGGAGTCAATTGAATGAGGGGCTGTGGAATGTTTCTATCCTGGATTAAATCTATAATTGTATTACCAAGAGATTGCACTGCTCAGTCCAGACCAGAAGTAAACAGGAATTCAGCTCAGCCAGCCTCTTCCAGAACCCTCTGGCAGGAGGCTGTCACCTAAGGGAGGGCTGGGATTTTGGGAATTCCTTCCCAACAGCATCCTTTTGGCACCTTCTGCAGGATGTGCCTGGGACAGCACAGCCAGAAAGGTCCTTTGTGAGCTGCTGGTTTGGGATGCTGAGAATTCCTCCACAGCCACTTCCAGCATGGTGTGAGGATGCAATAATCTGATTTTAGTGGCTTTTTATTGTCAGGCTCCTTCTTGCCTCATCGTGGTGGCCACTCAGCAGGGGACTGCCAGCCCTGCTCCCCAGGCTGGTTCTGTGCCCAGCACGGCCAGAGCTCCCCAGAAGGTCTGTGCAAGGAGGGATGGTTTTGCCCAGCAGGATCTGTGTCAGGCCAGCACTCAGGTAGGAAACCTCTGGGATCATTCTTTACCCACAGGAGTTTCAGCAGCAAGATCATGTTACAAATCTGACTTTACTTACAGCTTCAGGTTATGTTTAGAAGTGGCTATTGAGGTTAAAAAATGTTTTCCAAATATAACACAGGCTAAAGTAGTGGGTAATAGTAGGAAGTAGGAAAAATAGGGGATATTACCAAGGCAAAGAAAAGCTGGAAAAAATAAAATATTTTCACCACAGCAGTGATGTTAGAGGGGTATTTCTGTTTTTGCTCCCAGATTATTTGTGTCCTGTGGGTCACTACTGCCCCCCTGGCAGCCCAGAGCCCGTGCCCTGTCCCCCTGGAGAATACCAGGACCAGGATGGGAAAAGCCAGTGTGAAACATGCCCAGCAGGAATGTGAGTGACATGGGTTTGTTCCTTCCTTTTGATGCTTTCTTAGGAATTACCAGGTGTATTTCCCTCTGCCTTAGGCTGCTCTGTGTTTGATGTACAAGATACACACTTTGATATACAAGACTGCTTTTCTTGCTCCTGTTTTCATGTCACCTTTCCCTTTACTGTGTCATTTTCTGTACCACAGACGTTCTTGTATCACAGCCAATCCATCCTGGTATTTCTGTCTGCTGGGGTGGGCAGGATGATCCTGGCAGGTCACATCTGAGCACATTGGTTTTTCCAACTAATTTCCTTCCCTCTCATTGTGCAGTCTTTGTGCACAGAGTTTCTTATCTCTGGCAGAATAGAGAGAGAACACGAGCACTGGGATTTTTTGCAGGTTCTGTGCCCCACAAGAGCACCCAGGTGATCTCCAAAACGTCTCCCATGGTGTGGCCAAACCCCTGGAATGTCCAGCAGGGCATTACTGCCTGCCAGGAACGAGGGCTGCCAAGCAGTACCCGTGTCCAGAGGGCACCTACAGCAGCCAGGCTGGACTGGGCAGCCCCAGGGACTGCAAGCCCTGTCCTGGAGGCACATTCTGTGCCAGGGCAGGTAGGAATGGTGTGTGGGCTAAACACAATCCTGCTTTGGGTCTAGGAGTGAATGAAGTGTTCTGTGCAGTTCATCCAGCTGTTCAGTAGCGTTTTCAGTGATTTCTGGGACACCTTGAGTAGATTTTAAAGACTTTTTGCAAACCACCTTTCATAAATTAAATTAAAGGCAGATCAAGGTGGTTTTGTTCAAGCAAAGATTATGAAACCAGAAGTCAAGCACCTTCGGTTCTAGAATTCATTTGAGTTTATTTCTTAATGTGTCACAACAACGACACAAAAGGAGACAGAAATCTCTTGAGAGTAAAGGAACAAGTCTGCCAGGCCTTGCCCATCTTTACTATATATATGTCTTATAAATCACTGTGGATTGGAGGAGACAAAGGGCCTCCCCTCAATCACACTGGTCAAAGGAAATGTCCATCAAACTTCTGTGCCCAGGAGAAAGGAATGTAAATAAAAAGATACCATTACAATAACATGGCTGTGTTTACAGAGAATGTGTGAGAACCAGTTACAAAAGAATGATAACATCCAGAACTGCAAAAGTCAGGGTAACATTAATGGAAAGACCTGTAATGATCAGCCTCTTCTGTAGGGTGATTTAGAAAGCTCCCTGGGCTTTTAGCTCTCTGCTCATCGGCTGTGTGAGGAAATATTGAGAGTATAGCTCAAATTTTAAATAACAGAGCCTCTCACTGGCCAGGAGGCTCTGAGACCACCGTGCTGACAGGGCTGGTCTGGTTGCTTCAGTCCCAGGCTGGGATTTATAGGGTGCCTCTGGCTCCCCTGACTTGATGCTCGTTGCCTTTAGGACTCTCAGCCCCAAGTGGTCCCTGCTGGCCTGGGCATTTCTGCACTTCCCAGGCTCGTGTGCCCGACCCTGTCAGTGATGGCACAGGCAGCCTGTGCCCAGCAGGGCATTTCTGCCCTCCAGGGAGCTCCAGGCCACAGCCCTGCCCCAGCGGCACCTTCCTGCCTCAGTCCGGGATGGCTTCCCGTAACTCCTGCCTGCCCTGTCCTGCTGGCAAGTTCTGCCAAGGAGAAGGCCTGGCTGCTGTTTCTGGTGTGTATTGCATGCATCTAACATCCTTTTGGCCTCCCAGTCTGGATTTTTTTAATGTTTTCTGGCTTCAAACCTAACGCTGAAGGTTGTCCTTCTTGCAGGACCATGTCACGCCGGGTATTTCTGTGATCCTGGATCCACCCAGCCAGACCACAGGCACTGCCCCCCGGGCTTCTACTGCCCTGAAGGCTCTGAATTCCCAGTCCCCTGCAGCCCTGGAAGCTTCAGCTCTGTCAGTGGAAAGGGGCAGCCAGCAGACTGCCAGCCCTGCCCAGCTGGGTACTCCTGCACTGGTGAGATGTGCAGGGGTTGCACAGAGGGAGGAAAGACAGACACCCACCATGGCTTCATTTCTTATTTTCTTTTATTTCTTACAACCTTGGATATAGGGAGAATAAACAATGTGCCCCCTACATAACTTTTAGTTAGTGAAGTGATGGTTTCTGTGTACACTAAGAATAAATGCCCCAAATAATTTGTCTTCCAAAACTCCTGTTGGGTTTTCAGGAGCAGCCTCAGGTCACCCAAAACTCTTCCTGTTTACTGTTACACCTTCTTTCCACCTTTTGTGCATGTCTTACATGTCTGTGGCCTCTCAGGGAAACAAATATTCCTGGCAAAGAGCTCTGGGTCTGGCCAGCAGCCAGAGGCTCTGGGAGGCAGCTGCTCCTCCTCAGAGGTTCTCACCATCTGCCTGCACAAG
Source organism: Climacteris rufus (assembly GCA_013398175.1). Lineage (NCBI taxonomy): Eukaryota > Metazoa > Chordata > Aves > Passeriformes > Climacteridae > Climacteris > Climacteris rufus. Next base: position 297,397 of record VZRZ01006345.1, on the reverse strand, counting down.
ATGTTTATTTGCTCCCCCAGCACTGAGATCTCTGTGGTCACTCTGACAGTTACAAATTCACCCATCACCTTCCAGCAGACAAAGAAAGAGGCTTTTCCTTTCTCAGGTGAGCAGCTGAAGCAACAGGGAAGAAATTCCTTGACTGAGCTAAGATGAGTTTTAGCAGAGCTGGAACCACAACTGAGAGCCTCAGAATCCCAGCTGAGCTTTTTAACGGGAAGCCTTTGTTTTCCCCAGGCATTTAATTCAAAATTGACTCACCTGGATGATAAGATGTCCTTTGTCTGAGGCTGAGCTTCAGAGAATTGGTACTTTCTGATGCCTGTGGGAGGTGTATGAGGATGAAGATCGTTATTCTAGAGGGTTTCTGATCTGGGCAAAACCACTTCCGAAGGACCATGTTCTGCAGGCTTTTGCTGCTCACCTGCCAGACCCCATCACCATCCAGGGGGTTCCTCCTGCTCCATGGGATCTGCTTTTCCCTAACATCCAGTCTGGCTGGGCTGACAGGCTGGTTCTGTTGGTAGGGAAGGACACTGCCTGTCTCCTGTCACAACTTCTCTGTCCCTTGTCTCCCAGGTCCTGGAGCACACACTCCTGAGCTGTGCCCTGCTGGGCACTTCTGCCTGCCAGGGACCAACTTCAGCACGGAGCACCCGTGTCCCAAGGGCACCTTTGGCCCCAGGACTGGTGCCACCAGTGAGTCTGACTGTGAGCCCTGCCCAGCAGGTGAGTGGGAACCGGGCACAGGGGGGACAGATGTGCAAATGAGTTCTCTTTTCACCGTTTTTACTCCTCCACTGATGTTCTGTGCAGCTGCTCACCCTGACATTGTTCTCTGCTCGTTTTAGGCATGTATTGCTCAGCTCCAGGTCTGTCCCAGCCATCTGGATTTTGTTATCCAGGCTATCACTGTGCCAAGGGAGCTGTCAGCCCAGCCCCCTTCAAGCACAGGGTGAGTGCCCTGCAGCAGCAGCACAGTGAATCTGCTGAGCTGGGGACAAGGACTGGTCTGTCACAACCTCCTGGCTTCTGGTGGGATGCTTTCCAAGCATTCCTGCTCCCTCAGAGCTGCTCAGCTGCAGGGACATGCTGTTCTTGGTGTCTGCTGGAATACCTGGCTGCCCACGGATAAATTCCAGCCAGACCTTCATTTCTATATTGCACTGGAGTGTGGGGTTTCATAATTCCTCTACAAGATGCCATCAGGGACAGGATAACCACACTTCAGAAGCCAGGACCCTTTTTATGCCAATGGTCTTTGTTCAGTTTCAGTGACAGCAAATTTGTAGCTCCTGTGTGCCCTTTCCAGAACCTGTCTCTGTGCACACCGTGCCAAATCTCCTCCTGAAAACACTTTCTCCCTGTGTTTTTCTCATCCAGGTGGAATCCTCCAGCCCTGCCCTGCCTGGCAATGACATCTGCCCCGTGGGCCACTTCTGCCCCGGTGGCACAGGGTCCCCCGTGCCGTGTCCCCCCGGCTCCTTCTCCAGCGCCCTGGGCCTGGGGGCACAGGAGCAGTGCCAGCCCTGCCCGGCTGGCAGGGTCTGCAGTGGCCCAGGGCTGGCTGAGCTGGCCCAGGCAGCGCTGTGTGACCCAGGGTGAGTGGCACAGTCGCTGCTTGGTGACAAAGCACAGCCTTGCTGGCTGTTAGAGGTGAGAGACACCCGAATTTGCACATCCTGGGCTTGTTCTCAGCCCTTTGGTTGGGTTGTGGCATCTCCTTGGGGAGCTCAGCAGAGGTGTCAGAGACCTCCCTTTTCCCTTCATGTTTGCCTGACATTCTTGTACATCTTTTTTCACCATTTTCAGTGAAAATAAAAGTATTATTATAAATAAATTGCTATTGCAAATCCCTCATTTAGCCTCACAATCACACTTGCTGGGAATGAAACCTTTTTTTTCCCGAGTTCTCTTCTCCCACAAGGTGGTGCAAGAACCAGGGACAAGGCAGCATTCCTAGCCTGTGTAATCCAGCAGGAAAGTGCCCTGGGCAATGTCTGCCCATCTCACGAGCCTCATGGCACGAGGCCACAGAAATTCGATTTATTTCATATGTGAGAGAGAGTCTTAAAAGTGATTTCAGTGTAGTGTAACGAGATTTCATGGGGAAAGATTTCTGAGTGGAGAAAATCCAATTAAATTTGTCCAGAAGTCCAAGCTAAGCTTGAAATGCAACGAGGGCTACATTTGGGAGGACTGAAAAATAAGTAGCCACCAAACAGACTTCTTGGGATTAAGAGGGATTTGACACATCCTAGTTGAACTTTAAACTTTCCCAAATTTTCCTTTAACCTGAAAAGATATTACAGCCTGGTTGCAACAGTAATGGTCAAGGATTTCTGAGCTGGATGTCAATGAAATATAAATTATAAATTAAAAATTACCCTTGACTTCCAAAATCTGTGAAGTCCTTGTCCCCCAACAGGGAGCAGTTTGCTCCTTTCAGCACCTTTATCCCATAGCATCCATCACTCCTCAGAACCTGCTGTGCACTTGGAAGAGGACTTGTTTCCAGGCCAAAAAAAAAAAAAAAAAAAAAAAAAAAAAATTT
>VZRZ01006345.1:230042-294813 GCA_013398175.1 Climacteris rufus | reverse complement strand
AAAAAAAAAAAGCAAAGCAGCTTTTCTGGTCTTCCATTCAATGCTGTTCCTGTTTGCCTCAGGACTGGGAATTTTTTCTTCTCCAGAAACTCCACTGTTTGAATCCTTGTCTGTGATGGGATCACAGCCCTCACCTCCTTGTTGCTCAGCCCTTAGAACCATCGTGGTTTCTGTATTTCTTCCTCTTTGCCTGTTGTGAGGGGTGGGAGGGAAGTGGTGAGGGGAAGAGCCCCTGATGGCTTTAAACCTGAGGCCTGCAAGAGGACTGGGGATAAAACAGGCTCAGCAAAGCCAGCAGGGACTGAACACCTGGGCCCTGTGTTTTGAAGTAAAAATATTTCCATTTTCAAAGGCTTTCCCTTCCAGAATGGGAACAATTTCCAGGCAGACTGGTGTAAAAAAGCCTTTTACCAGGATTTTCAGGGCGTTAAGCAGGGGATGCTGTAAGAAACTGAACCCAACTGCATTTTCCAGGGATGCCTCTCCATATGTTCCCCCCATCACTGCCTCCGAGCAGGGCTGTGAGCTCACTGTTCCAGGTCTGGACCCTCTCTCTCTCTCTCTGCAGGTATGTTTGCCTGGAAGGGAACTCTGCTCCCTGCCCCTCTGATGGCATCCACGGGTACAGATGCCCCAGCGGCTTCTACTGCCCGGCGGGCACGGGGCTGGAGCTGCCCTGTGAGCCTGGCACCTTCAGCCCCATGCCCGGGGCCAGTGCCTGCCTGCCCTGCCCGCCTGGGATGTCCTGTGGCACTGCTGGCACCGTGCAGCCCCTCACCTGCCCCAGAGGTGAGCCTGGGCTGTGCAGCAAGCCCCACACACGGCTGGCAGGAGGAGTGGGGGATTCCTGCTCCCTGAGCGGCTCGGCGTTCCCCTGGTTTGAGCAGTGTGTCCTTGGCCTCTCCATGCACAGGGTACTACTGTCCAGGCCGGACTGCTGTCCCTCTGCCCTGCCCCGAGGGGACACTGAACCCCCTGGAGGGAGCTCTGGCCCCCACGGCCTGCAGGCAGTGCCCCGTGGGGAGGTTCTGCAGGGGAGATGCCAACTGGGAGCCTGATGGTGAGTTTGGGTGGTAAGGGACCTCCCCCAGCACAGGGGTTGGAGATTCAGGGCTGAAGGATGGGAAACTTCTCCATGAATGGGGTAAAGGCTATTTGAGGACACCCTTCACTCTGTGCTGTGCTTGTCAGCCTCTTCTTTTTCTCTGTTTCATTCCTTTCACTGAGCATTTATTTTGGATGTTATTTCTATGTTACTGCATAGCTGTTCCTTCTCTCCCTTAGTAATTTTTTTTTTTTGCTTTCTCTTTCTTTAACACTTTTATCACTGTTCTTTTTGTCCTCCTAAATCCTTCCCCTCCCATTTACGCACAGAGTAATTGTCCCTGGGCCAAAATGCCAGGGTTGGATACCTGGAAAGAAGAGAGGCAGAACTCTTCCCAGAGGAAACAAAGAGTAGGGAAAGAGTTAGAGAAAAGATAAGGTGAGCAAACTCCAGCTGAGGTCAGTGCAAGTGAAGAAACTGAGAGAGGCCAAGGGTTAATGAGAAGAAGGAAAGGCAAAGCAAAGGTGACCAGCCCAGGCTATCAGCAGTGATAACATGGGACAAGGATGGGCTTTGGCTTCTCCCCTCGGAGTTATCTGCCTGTTTGGGAGGGTTTGGGAGGTGCTGTGGGTGCTGGCTGCCTCCCTCTGTGTTGCCCAGGTCTGTGCTCGGCCGGGTACTTCTGTGAAGGAGGAGCCGCCGATGCCACCCCCCGGGGCACCCCCGGGCTGCCCCTCAGCGGGCCCTGCCCTCGGGGGCACTACTGCCCAGAGGGGACCCCATTCCCCGTGGCCTGCCCGGCTGGGACCCTCAACAACGCCACGGGTGAGCGAGGCTTCCCCCATGGTCTGGCCTGTGGGGGCCACACGTTCCCAGTGAAGGTGGCCATGTGCCACCAGTTCAAAACGCTGCTGGTGCTGGGTTGTGCTGGGCCTTCTCCCACTCCCTCTCTCCCTGGTGGGTGTTGTCCCCTCAGGTGGAGGCTCCCAGGAGAGCTGTGTCCCCTGCTCCCCCGGGGCCTTCTGTGCCAGCGCTGGCCTGAGCTCTCCAACAGGACCCTGTTCTGAGGGGTTCTACTGCCCAGCAAACTTCAGCTCCATCAGCCCCACGGCGTTCCTGTGCCCCAAGGTACGGCTGAGGGGCTGCAGGAGCTGGGCTCGGCTCTGGGCTGGAGCTGCTCGTGTCCCAGGGTGGCAAAGGGACACACACAGCTGATGGGAGCACTGGTTACATCCACACACAGTGCTGCCCGAGGTTTGGGTGGTTTATACAGCTCCTGTCTCCATGAAGTCCTCCCCTTTCTCTGTCCTCGCCAGGGTCACTTCTGCGGGTCAGGCACAGCCCAGCCGAGGCCGTGCCCTGCCGGGCAGTACCAGCCAGCCACGGGCTCTGCCTCCTGCATCCCCTGCCACAGAGGATTCTACTGCCAGGAGCTGGTGACAGGGGACCCCCGGCGCTGCCCACCCCATTCCTACTGCCCCACAGGTACTCTGGGACTGGCCAAGGGTTCTGTGCCCTGTGCCTCGCTGTGACCCCAGGGATGTGCAACCCTGGTGTGTGTCTGCCTCTGGCCAGGTGATGAGTTGGTGGCCATGAGCCAGGGTGGCACAGTGGTCACCTTGCTTCCTGAGAGTCACTTGTTACATCCTGATACAGCTCGAGAGCCTTGTCAGACTGTAACAATCATACTAAGGTTTATTGTTGTCTCTGTGGGCTCCCTCTCAGGCACACGGGTTCCTCTCAAATGTCCTGAAGGCACCTTCACTCCTGAAAACATGACTGGCCTCTGGAATGAGAAGGAATGCCTGCCTTGCCTCCCTGGTCACTACTGCAGGTTAGGATTCAGTTCAGCCTGGCATTTTTTCACTTTCTCTGAAGCAGTTTGGCATCCTCGTTTCCTGCTGGGAAAGTTCTTCCCAGCTTCTCTCCTGCATTTCTCTCACTCAAAAAAAAGAAATATAAACTGAGGCACAGAGTTTGTACAGAGGCATTGGATCTGTGAATTCTGGGAGGCAAAAGCAGTCTGACATCATTGTTGTGGTACAAAAAGCATCTGGGAGAGATCATAGGTGGCATTTATGAAATGATGGAAGTAATGCAAAAAGTCCAGCCTAGTGGAAAGTCATCCACAGTTCCATCTCAAGCAATTTGCCATGCTCATGGAATTTGAAGTGGCTCATTTTAGTCATTTCCTTTTTTTTTTTTTTTTTGTAAGTGGAAAGATGTCTTTATTTTCCCTCTCCCATCAGTGTAAGGAGTTATCTTCCCTGCAAACCTCAGTGTGCCAGCACTTGCCATGCTCCTGCACCAAACCAGCAGCAGCAGCAGCTCACAAACTGTTGCTTTGCTCTCTGCTCCAGGCACGGGCGGCTGGAGGGGAAATGTGCTGCTGGATACTTCTGCCTGGCTGGGAGCTCCCAGGCTGCTCCCCAGGGACACAGCTTCTCCTGGCGCTTCCTGGCCGGCTGCCGCTGGGGCCAGGCGTGTGCAGGGCTGTGTCCTGCAGGTAGGTCAGGAGCCCAGTGCTCCTTAGAGTACAGAATATTGACTTCTTTCTAACCAGCTCATGTTATCTTGCATAATATATTGCAATCCCTCCTTTGAAATTGTCATTGCTCGTTGGTTTCCTCTGCTTTTGCATCTTTTGAACTGAGGTGTGCCAAAAAGGCCGCCTGGGATTTATGGTGCTGAACTTCCAGTCCAGAAGAGTTTGAAGGCTCCTGGCTTGTCCTCCCAATAACTGCAAATGTTCATTCTACAACAACAGCAGGCTCTTGCTCAGTCGTTTCTGGACTTGCGTATTTTACTTTTATCTCTTTCCCATCCCTTTCTGTAGGGTTCTACTGCCTGGAGGGGTCTGAGGTCCCTACACCGTGTCCTGCCAATACTCTCAGAGCTCTTCCAGGGGCTGGGAAGAGGGAAGATTGCCTGCCCTGCCCACCAGGCCGCTGGTGCAAAGCAGGTTTGGGCGGTAAACAATGAGGGGAAAGGATGGGAGTTGCTTTTCAAGAGAGTTTTGTGTATCCCTGATTCTGGTGAGGATGGCTTTGATGTCAGATGTGGAATTGTGGAACAGTCCTGGCGGTAGGACACGGTAGTGATGAGTTCTGCAGAGAAAAGAGACATTTCACCGATAATGCAATGTGCTGTTCCAGCAAACATTGGAAATGTAGGAGAGCCTGAGGTCACAGCCAGTCTCCAAGTAACCCTGTGTTCCACCTGGCAGCAGAGGGGCTGGGATGGTGGAGGTGGATTGTGCAGGAAAGACCCAGGGAGCACACAGCGCCAAGGTGTTCAACAGCCTTGAAAACACCCCTTGAAGCCTCCCTTTCTGTTTGTTAGGGGACTCAGAGGCCCATCCCTGTCCTTTGGGACACTACTGCTTTGGGAGCAATGGCAGTGACCACAGCAGTGTCCTGGCTCCTCAGGAATGCCCTCCCCACACCTTCCGGGGGCACCCGGGAGCGCGGAGCCTGGCTGACTGCCAGCCCTGCCCTCCGGGGTACCATTGTCCCTTGTCAGGTGAGTGCTGGGGGAAAGCCAGCCCTTCCCTGCCTCTGGGCGACAAATTCCCTCCCTTTCCCGCCTCTGGGTGACAAAATTCCCTCCCTTTCCCCGCCTCTGCGTTACAGAATTCCCCAAGGTGAGATAGGGCAAGGGAGAGGTCATTGGTGCTCACAGTGACCTAAGAGCCTTTCTCCAAATTGCCCCTGGCCATCCAGCCTCCCTCCCCTCACTCCTCTCTCTTCCCACCAGGTCTCACCAGGTTTGAGGACTATCCATGCCCCCCAGGGTACTGGTGCCCTGGTAAAGGAGACACTTTCCTTTGTCCAGCTGGCACTTTCAGGACCCAGCCTGGTGCAAAATCCTTGGAAGAGTGTGACCCGTGCTCACCTGGATACTATTGCCCGGATCCAGCACAGACAGGGCTCCCTAACACCCAAGGAATACCTTGCAAACCTGGCTATGAATGCCCAGCAGGTGACATGACCTTTGTTTTCTTTATTTCCAGCCATTTCTGAGTCTGGATGGTGGATCAGCAGGCACAGCCATGACATTTGGCAGTGACTCTGGTCCCATCCTCCCAGAACATGATCCCTCTCAGCCTTCCCTTCCTGTTCTTCTTCAGCTGAGGTTGCCCAAGGAAGTGGTCTGGGGATGGAAAAGAAGAAAATATCTTCATGCAGGGCTGGGCATTGAGGTGTTAGCATTTCATCCTAAATAGCAAACTGCTTCCCAGCACATCTGTGCCCTTTTGGGAGCAATAGGAATATCACAGTGTTTATGGAAAAGCCCCATGGCTCCCAGGCTCCCAAGAACACATCCTCCTGCTCTGGGAATGTCACATAAACACTGTTCCCCCATTTTCCCCCCAGGTTCAGTAAATCCCAAGCCCTGCAGGCCTGGCCTGTACTGTGGGGCTCTCACAGGAGAGCCTTCCCTGTGTCCTGCTGGGTACCACTGTCCTGAAGGATCCTGGACATACAACAGCCCCGAGCAGCTGTGAGTATTGGGGGGGTTGGTACAGCCAGCTTTGACTTCCTAAAAACTCTGAATATTGTCAATTGTGCCAGGACCAAACCCAAACCACGGCCTTTGAGCACTGTGCAAGAGCAAAGGAATCTTTGTGACTGTGGTCACACATTTGGTGGCTGCTAGGACTGAAGAGGGGGATTTATGGTTTCTACTTAGCTTGGAATGAGATGAGAACCATTTTTAATTTTGCCCTCTGTTTGCACTGATCACTGAAGCCAGAAATTATTTTCAGAGCCTCTCCTCCCTCTTCCTGCCTTGTTTTGCCTCCCAGGTGTGTGTTCCCATACTACTGCCCCCCTGGCAGTGCCCAGCCAGTGCCATGTGAAGGAGGGCACATGGCCCTCAGCCTGCCTGGCCTCAGGGGCTCCTCTGAGAAGTTCTGCAGGGTCTGTGCTGCAGGGACCTTCCGCAGCGACCCCCTGGTCTCAGCTCCCTGCCAGCCCTGCCCTGCTGGCTTCAGCTGCCCACAAGGTAAACACAGCTGCCGTGGGGGAGTGGGGCAAGAAATAGCAGCTGAAATTGGAACCAGAGAGTTTTCAGCTCTGTGTGGGCAAAGCTCTCAATCCTCTGCAGTTATAAAACCCTGGTGTGGGCTGTCACGTGGGTTTGCCACTGGATTTATCCAGTGAAAGAGCTGGGAGAAAGAAACTGAGATTTATATTTAAATATGAATTAGATTGAAAAATGCTGATATATACACGTGTGTATTTATATAGACTTGTATCTATATATATAGATAGATGTGTGTAAATGTATAACTGGGATAAGCAAGTGGTCTCTGCCTCTCTCTCAGCTCTTGCTGGGTCCCTGAGCAGTGTCTGTCCCCCCTTTCTCAGGCAGTGAGAGCTACCACCAGCAGCCTTGTCCCCGTGGCCATTACTGCCCTGCCCTGTCCCCTGCCCCCCTGCCCTGTCCCCCGGGCACCCACAGGAGCAGCCACTTTGCAGAGCACCGAGGGGACTGCCAGGCCTGTCCTGCTGGCACCTTCAACCACCTCCCTGCCCAGGCTGCCTGCTTCCCCTGTGGCAGCTCTTCTTCCTCTCAGCCAGGTGAGTTGGTGTGAGAGTGAAATTTCCCCTCTCTTGGGGTGTTTCCTGATGTTCCCCAAGCCCTGGGATCCTCCTGGGCTGAGCTGGCAGTGCCCAGCTGCCCTTCCTCTGTCCCACTCAGGAGGAGGATTCTGTTTTCAAAGCTGTCTTTTCCCCCCTCTTACACTGTTACCCAAGGGGATTTGATCTCCTTAAAGGAAGGAAGAGATGAGCAGCTCTACTAATCCTTGCTCTATCATTGCTTTGAAAGCAGTGCAGACTCACCAAGATTACTTTAGCCATGAATTGGGGAGTTTGTATTAAATCTAGGTATGCTTTTGGGCACTGAGGGCACAATAAAGTGGGAAAAGGCTGGAAAAGTGGAAGGCAGGCAGCTGTGCATGGTAAAGAGTGCCTATTCCTTACTCAGTGTATGTTCAGTACTGTCCCAGTGTTTCAAATTGAGTGGGTTTGAGGCTGCTGAGGCACCAGAGAGGGGCTTGGCAGCCTTGCCTGGCTGGGTCCTTGCCTCATCCAGGGGCTTCATGTAAAAATGAATGCAGAGCTCGTCAAAACACTGCTGCAAAGGAGCAGCTGGGCCTTGCTGCATCTCTGGCTAAAGGGGGCTGCAGGACAGGGTCTAACCACAGTGTTGGTGCAGGCTGGACCCAGCTGGCTGTTCCGTGGCTCAGCTCTGCTCTGCAAGTGGGGCACACCCTCCAGCAGTGCCACTGAAATGAGCAGTGGGATTTGATAAAGAGTGCTGAGCACAGGAGCTGCTCCTTTCCAGTGAGCACAGATTTTACAGACTGTATTCCCCACCCTAAATCCAACCTCTTTTCCCAGGTGCCACCAGCTGTACCTGCCACGGGCTGAACAGGGCTTTCCAGCAGTCAGATGCCTCCTGTATCTGCCAGGCAGGTTATGTTTATTATGATGAGAGGGGCAAGAAAGACCCTGACAGCAACAGTGACCAGGATTGCCGACCCCAGGTAAAATTAGGCTTCAAACCAAAACTGTGATGTGATGTGCAGGAGAGGGACAGAATTCAGTGTTTTAGGCTGCAGACACAAACTGGTCTTCCAGATGTTTTGTTTGACCCTTTCGTGTAGGATAGTGGCCCTTGCTTTCTCTACCAGAATCTTGTGGGGCTAAATTTAAATTCATAAGGGATGGAGGCAAAGGATCGTTCCATGCCAGGGCAATGGGAAGCAGCACAATGCCTCATATGGATGACAGATGCAGGAATTTAAGCCTCCTTATTGCTAATATGAGGTTCTTCTTGCTGTGTCCCCATGGGCAGGGAGACACTGAAACCAATTCTTGTCACACAATATCAATTTTTCCTCTTTGTGAATGAATGTCTGCATTGCAAAATCCCCTCCTGGCACGGGTTGCACACAAATCTAATGTGTCAAAATTATACTCTGATTCCTTCAACCATTTTCTTAAAGTTGAACTTCTTCATTAGAGCTTCAGGAGAGGTTGGGATTGGGAAATTGCGTTCTTTCTCCCGTGCTTTCCTTGTTGGATTGTCTTTGAACGTCTGAAGGGCAGCAGTGAGGAGGAGGACGTTGGGGATGCTGCAGCTCTGTGGAAGCACCAGAGCTCTCCTGGCCCCTGTTTGCTGCAGGTGGATGAGCTGTGTGCCCCCGGGGAGGTCCGGCTGGCCGCCACACGCCGCTGCGTGCTGCCCGGGCGCCACGACTGCGCGCCCGCCTGCGGGGCAGCGGGAGGGGAGCTCCACGCACAGCTGGGCATGTGAGTCCCACCTCTCCTTGCAAACACTCCATAACTCACCCTGAGCTACTGACCTCACCCCAGGGTTGGGCTGTGGGAGGTGGTTTTTGGGAATATTTCTGTTGTGGAGATCCTGTCTTCAGTCCACAGTCATTGCTTTTGTTCCTCTGCCTGGAGAGGATTCCTGGTGTTTCCAGCATCACCTGGTGGGTTTGTGTCTTGGGTGGAGACACCAGAATCACCCAGTGACAAGGGGAGGGTGGACAGAACTCACATTGTCTCAGGTGTGCAACTTTTCCACGTGCCTTGGGTTGGGCCCCTCTGAAATGGATGATCCCTCTGTTAGATTCAGACCAGAAATGAGGAAATGTCTTTAATCATCACAGAATGGGCTGGTCTGGGAGGGACCTTAAAGATCACCTAATTCCAACTAGAAATCAATCCCTGTCCCCCCCTCCACATCTTTAATGCTTTGGGTTGGAAGAGACCTTAAAGACCATCTAGTTTCAACTAGAAATCAATACTTGTGTCCACACACACACATCTTTAATAGTTTGGCTTGGGAGGGACCTCAAAGACCACCCAGTTCCACTCAGAAATCAATCCTTGTCCCCCCTCCACATCTATAGTGGTTTGGGTGGGAAGCGACCTTAAAGACCATCTAGTTCCAAGCCCCTGCCATGGGCAAGGAGACACTGAAATGAGTTCTTGTCGCATGCTATCACTTTTTTCTCTCTGTGAATGAATTTCTGTAGTGCAAAGTCTCCCCCTGGCATGGGCTGCACAGAAATCTGGTGTGTCAAAATTCCACTCTGATTCTTTCAACCCGTTTCCTAGAGCTGAGCTTTATGGAGGGGTGTGTAATGCTCTGTTTCAGGACTGCAGTTGGTCTCTATCAGGCACCAACTAAGCCCTGTGAAGAGTGGGGTGTCATATTTAGTGTTTGAATAGCAGGCACAGGGCTGATGGGGTGGACAGGGAGTTTGGTCCATCCTGTTTTCCACGGATATGGAGTAGAACCACTCACCCTGTGGGTTGTAAGAGACTGGGGCTAGCCTGACCATGAGCTGTTTGCTCAGGGATCAGGACTGATCAAGGATTTGTCCCCTGTTCAGATGTCACTGCAAGCAATATGTCTCTGCTGAGGAGCTCTGTGACCAGCTGTGTCTGCTGAGAGCCCCACGGATCTCCCTGGGCTTTGGCACCAACAGAGAGCTGCTGCTGAGGATGAACGAGGGGCAAGTGAGGGTAGGTGTGCAGGGAGGGAATGCTTCCTAAATGTGCAGGTCTGGGACAGCCCAGAAATCACAGGGAGGTAAAGGGAGTCCAGGGAGGTGAGGTTAAAGGGTTGATGCATTACAGAGAAACAACAATTCCTGAATCATAGGGGAAAACCTCACTAGAGCTGCCTTTTAGAGCTGCAGTGAAGGCTGACCACAAACCAGGTTGTATCAGTGATCAGTGTCTCCCTCTGCTTTCCATAGGAGGTGCCAAACGTTCTGGGCCCAGATGAACACGTGCAGAACAGCCAGAGGGTGCATTTGGTTCTGTTCAGCCCCCATGGAGTGCTGGGTTTCATTGTCTCCAGCACAGAAGTTCTGGATGCTTTTCTCATGGGTAAGGCTTGGGAGACCCTCAGAGTGAACCCAAATTCCAGCCACACTAAGCCATCCATGTCCTTTCATGTTGGCACAGAGGGAGTTCATTACTAGATGCTCCAAATTATTTAGAAAGTGGGAAGATACCTTGCTCTGTCAGGGAGTAAACAGTGGAGAACTGCACTGACTGCATATTTAGCTCACTGGGAAGGGGTCAGATGAAGACTGCAGGATGATTTTGGATTTCCAAATAACTAGGAGGAAACTCCATTTGGAGGCAAATCTGCTGGCAAGTGTGTGAATTTGGCTTTGTGAGCTGCAATTGCCCACAGATATGAAATAAATAGTCCTTCCTTGCCAAGGGCTGGGTGTTGTCACTCCCTGCTCACTCTGCAGGGTTCATTCTCTGTTCCCTTGCCTGTGGCAGGAGATTTCTCCTCAGATCAGCTGCTGCAGAAAGCTCGGCGAGCCCAGAGAGCTGTCCCCAAAGACACCCAGGCCTTGCCCCTCATCCCTAACCCAGTGGTGTGTCTGGAAGCAGGGGACACCATCCTTTTCCAGCTTAGCATCGACTCCCAGGGTGAGTGTGGCTGTCTCTGAGCACATCTGTGTGTCCAGACCTGATTAGAGCAGTGACTCCAACTTTGACCCCATCCCTTCACCTCCTGCATGCCAGAACTGCAGTCTGGGCTCTGGCAGGGTGGGTTTCATTTTTGATGGGATTCCTGTAGATTGAGATAAAATCTGTCCTCTGTTAGACAGCACAAATCTTTGTGGGGCAGTAATTAAACTCAATTAAATGAGTTGATGCTGCGTGGCCCTACAGAAAAAAAAGCAGTTGCTCAGTTCTTGGCCAGAGCAGTGCCAGCTTTCCCAGCTGAGGTGGGTCAGAGCTGCTGAGCCTGTGCTGGCCCATTCCCAGATCGTGCATCCAGCCACTACCCCGTTTACCAGAAGCAGCATCTCTATAACAACAACCCAGGCTGGGACTTTGGAGCCTTCCGAAGGCTGGACCACCTCATCCAGGAGACTCAGCTCAACATCTCCTGGTAACACCTGCTGTGGGGAACAGTGAGTGTGCCATGGGCAGGACCTGAGAGGGAGTTTTGGGCAGAATCTGCAGGTCCTTGGCAGTGAAACTGCCAGACTTTGCTGTGGTCAAGTACATCTTTAACCATCCTCACAGGGGAGGCTAAGGGAAGCTTGGATCAGCCAGTGCCTTCCTCATTTCTCTCCCCCAGGTTTGCCCATGTTTTCCTGGAGTCTGGGACATATGTTTTCAGGGATAGTTCTGTTCAGGAACACTTCCTGATTGTGACTGTGAACGAAGCAAACACGAGCTGTGACCGCAGCGACGTGTCCTTCCAGCCCTCCTCCCTGTTCCAGCTGGCCAGGCACGGTGTTTGGAAGCAACAGGAGCTGAACTTGGCTCCCAACTGGGCTGCTATCACAGGTACAGCCAAAAACTCTGGGAGACACCTCCCTTCATCCTTGAGGCTTACCCAAGGCCTTCCTTCTACTTGTTTAAGGGTGTTTAAGCAAGCATTTTCCTTGGAAATACCAGCAAACCACTGGCTTTGTCAGCTTTAATCCCTTTCTCCCATGGAGCTTCCCAAAGTCCACTGCTCTCCAGCCAAGAACCTGCCTGTGTAGGAGCTGAAGCGTTGAGAGAGGGAAGGAGCAGTTGTGCTTCTCCCCACACCCTGCTGGAAGAATTCAGGTCATTGAGGGTTTTGTTGTCCTTGGCTTGAAAGCACAAAGTGACAGTGCTTTCCCATGATAAGCTAAACTGAAATGAAATACATCACCTAAGAGTTGACTGAGGGCTCAACACAAGGTCAGGTGAGGTCTTGCCTCACAGGCAGGTGAGTGCTGTGCACACACCAGACCATCAGTGGGAGGCCAGCAAACAGCAGAAATGGAAGTGTGGCTTGCAAGCACTGTCACCTCCAGTGCTGGAAACACTTTGCTCCTCACCCACCTGCACCAAGCAGCAGGAGGAGAAGCAGAAGTGCAATGAATATGAAAGGTGCTGAATGTTGGCTTTGTGCCCCCAGTGATTCTCACTTCTTGCCCTCCCTCTTGGCTTCCCCAGCGATCCTCTTTGTCCTGGGCTTCCTCGTGGTGGTGCTGAGCACCCTGGCCATAGTGTTCCAGCCTGCTGGTCCCAAAGTTAGCCCCCTGAAGGGCTGGAAGCCACGCTGGAGGAGCCTGGGAGAGCCACACATCCCACCAGAGTACATCCTGCTTAAGGACAGGTAAAAACCAGCCTTTGCATGGTCCATATGAGGAGATCAGGAAAAATCTAGTCAAGAAATCCATCCTGCTTAAACTGGGCTGGGATCTCATTTTACTGAGAAGAATGAGATGCTCTTCACCCTCTGCTGCCTTTCCCTCTAGCCTCAAGTTCTATCAGATGCTTGGTCCTCATGGTTCTGGAGAAGATGCTGACTCTGGAGAGAAAGGAGAGGCGCCCAGTGCAGGTGAAGTGCTGTGCCAACCCCAGGTGGTTTTTTTCCCACTTACTCTCTATTTTGTTGTCCTGTATTAACTCTCAGGTACAATATTTTGGTGCCTGCTCACCCAGAATTTCCTGCACACACGGGAGGCCATACAGGCACTTTGCTCTGCACATTTCCACAGGCACACACTCTTCCATCCCAGGTTTATCCTGGGGAATGTAACCCCCTCTCATTGGGATGGGTTGGAGTTTCCTCCCTTAGGGGTTAAGAGAGTGAACGCCCAGCCCTGGGAATCCCTTGAAAACAGCAGCGAGTTCAGGTAATAGGTAAATAAAATAAAGATTTTTACAAATATTTCCCTTGGCTTCTTCTGTTGGTCATTCCATTCTCCCAAGGCACGTGGCTCCCTGGCCTCGTTTGCTTTCTGGGAATGAGCTCTCCTCGGGAATTGGGGATGTTCACAGGGAACAGGCGGTGCCGAGCCCAGCAGATGGCAGCAGGCAGTGATGCTGGGAGCAGCTCTGCGAGATTTCTGGACGATTTAGGAGCTGATAGTAACGCTCTGTCACCCTCCCCCTCGCTAGGGAACGAGACCTTCTCTTACATCGCCTGCCTCATCCGTCTTCTTTTTTCCCAAAGCACAAAATTCCTATGGACAAGGCCTTTTGTGGGAAATAAACTCCAAGAGCCTGGTGTGCAGTGTTGGAGTGTGAGCCTTGTCTTGTGTTTCAGAAAGGAGCTTTGCACCGAGGCTCCTGGAGGATTTCAGTGTCTGTACCCTCTATGACAAGCTGGAGGATCAGAATTTGCACCTGGCATCTCAGCTGGCAAAGCACAGGATGGATGTGCTGGTGTTCTACAATGGGATCAGCCAGAGGGTTCAGAGCCTCATGGTCAGTGGGAAGAGACTTTTGAGGGAAGGGAGTCTTGGAACCGTGGAAATTGTGAGATAAACGGTTCCCCTAAGTGAAAGTTTATGGAGGGATGGGTTTTACTCCTTTCAGTACCTTATTTTGGCATAAAATAAGTTCTGTATGAGGGGGTGGATGTGGAGTGGGTGGATTCTGGGATGCAGGGTGTAACACTGCTGCTTTCTGTGAGCAGGACACGGTGCAGGCACTGGACTGTGAAGCCCTGAAAAGCTTTGCCAGGCCAGGGATCTGTGAGCAGAAAGCTGCAGAGCAGAGCTGGGCAGCAGTGGGTGCTGAGCAGTGGGATGAACACTGCAGCAACAACTTCCAGCCAGGTGAGAGGGGCAGGGTGCAGGGCAAGGGCAGCACCGGTGAAGAGGCTGAAAAAGACCTGACTCACACACACGAGAGATCCCAGAAAACTGTGTCTTGCAGTGTTGTTCTGGAGGAGCTGACAGCCTGTCTGCACCTGGCTGCAGTGAGAGGAGAGGTCTGGCAGCTCAGGAAGAGCCTTTGGGAATGTTGCACACTCCTGTGGGATTCCCACAGGAAGGCTCTGCATGCAAACACCGTTTTTCCAGTGGCTCTGTAAAAGCCCATTTCAATTTAAATTGTTGGGTTCTTTAGGTGCTCCATGGCAAGAGGTGACAGAGTTAATTAAAGCTCTGGAAGTGCAGCTTGGGAATGCTCCCTGCAGGAACAGGGCTGTGACACCAGAGCTGGGAGCTGGACCCTCCCTGCACAGCCTGGACTGTGAAAATAAATCAGAAATATTGGAAGGGCAGGTGAGCTGCAGGTGTCTGATGTTGGGCCTTCTCTCACCTTTCCAGGGGTTTTTCCACTTCTTTAACTCTTGGGCCCTTTTTATCCCACAGGACCATGAGCTGCCTCAGCTTTGTGAGCTCTTCAGCAGGAAAGATGCTTTGTTCAGCCTCCCTGGGCATGAGGAACATGGTAAGGGCAGAGCCACAGTGTGAGGTACTTTCAGAGGTGCAAATGAATAATTACCTTTCCCCATTTATGCTATTTCTTACTCATTTTTTTTTTTTTTTTTACTGAATGCCAGTTCAGGGCAGCCACTTCTGCCTCTCTGTAGGAGACGAGTCAAGGAGTTTTCATCCCCACAGACCCTTTACACCCTTCCCTGTAGGAGAAAAGCCATGGAATTCTCATCCCTACAGACTCTTTACTCTTTATACAACCTGAGCACCTGTAGAGAAGAGACTGGGTGTCATTATACTAATTAAATGCTAATATGGGGAGGCCAGGAAAATTCTATACCATCATTCTGCGATCCTCACAGCCTTCTCTCTGCTCAGCACAGTATTTTCTTCTTGCTTTAGGCTTAAAAAATGCCCCTGTTTCTCCCAGGTTTAGATCTCCAGTTGGCTTATCTGACTGAGCTGGAGGTGGAGGGTCTGGTGGCAGCTTCCCCCCTTGCCAAGACCCTGTGTGAGATCAAGGAAGCTTTGGTGAATCTGCAGCAACCCCCAGACCCTGGTGATTCAGGTAATCCAGCTGTTATTCCTCAAAGTCCTGGTTTAGAGCAGTAAATAAACCAGGAGTTAAAATAAGCTGGATTTCTTCTGAACTGAAGGTTTTCCTCCAGCAGTTGCTGAATTTTTTAGGCTGTGATGCTCAGGGTTTGAAATTAATAATGGTGTGGGTTTGCTGTAATTATGGGCGGATCATTTGCATTACTTTGAAATTCAGATGCAGGAGGTTTGCAAAGGCCTGAATCTGCCTGGATGCTGCAGTCCCTGGGCAGTGTCCAGTGCTGGCTGTAGCTCCTGCCCTGGGTTATTCCCACTGCACTTGGCTGCCTTGGCCGTGGCACTTGGTGTCCACTGAATTTCCACTCTGCTTTTATCCTGAATTTCTCTCTCAGACAGCAAACATCAAACCAGCCTGGGGAGCTCAGCCCTCTTCTGACTGCTGGATTCCTGGGATGAAGCTGTGCTGCTGGAATACAGAGGAGCTGCAGAAGCAGAAGTATTTCATGTTCTGCATTGTAAAAGAGCCACCAACTCACTCCCTGGAGGAGCTGAGCTTACCCTTGGCAATGGCTAAAGATGGATTTTGGGAGGGCTGCTTCACCTGAAGTATCAGAACAGATATGTATTTAATTAAGGATGTATTTGGTCAAATATGTGATGAGTAATCCATGTTCTTTTTGCTTAACCTTGAAATATTTTCCCATTTGTCTTGGATTATCAATAATTTGTAGGTTGAAGAAGGAGGGTGAGGTTTTTGGTGTTACTGATTTCATAGTTTTCATTGTTAAGACAATAAAGCAGAAACCAGGGGTGGCATGAGAACCCCAATTCACCAATGTGTTCTGTACAATTTCTATGATCTCTATGAAGGACGTTTGTGAGTTTTTCAAGTATTTCAGAGCCGTACTTTCAACCCTTCCCCAGCTTCTTTACATGGCCTGTGCATGTTTGCAACAGACTCAGTAAATTCTGCTGGCAGAGACCCCTGAGGTCTCTACAAATGTGATTTTTCTGAGTAAAGATACACTGAAACTATTCCTGCAGGGACAACTGCTGGTGTCCAGTGCTCTGGGAGACTGATTTTGAATTTTTAAATATCTCTCCTGCTATTTTGCTTGTCTTGACCTGTCTGTATGAAAGCAGGGGAGCCTGACTGTGAAAAGGGAATTGTTTTTGCGGAGCAGGAGCAGAATGCCCATCTCTGCACAACATTCCTCAGCTCCAAGTGAAGGGCAGCAACACAAGATTTCCTGACTGGGAGCCAGCACAGTCCCTTGGCAACCCCCCCAGGGAGGCAACAGCTCCCACAGCAAAGCCAATTCTCTCCTCCTTGCAATATTCCCTGATTGTTTTTGTGTGCAGAGGTTTGTGAGCCCCCTCCTTCCCGGTTCCCGGACACAAACCTGTGTTTGCTGCTTTGCACAACCCCAGTGGGTGTTGAGAGTGCCCAGCAGCCAGGACAGAAGCTCTCAGGTTTGCTTCCACTTGTGGATCCAGAGGAATCCAGGATTTTGCCCTCATCTGCTCCTTTTGGTGCTTCCACATTTTCTGAGCTCGCTCCCAAAAACACAAGGTTTGTTTCACTTCCTTTGCAGTTTCACCCTGGGAGAATTTTGGGGCTTCCTGGCAGTTCAAAGGGACTTTCTGGAAATGGGAATGTACAGGCAAACACTGCAAACTCCTATAGGTCACTGTGATTGCCTGTTGGGGAATGTAACTGTGAAGGAAAACATAACTGCTCTCTTTTTTAGGTTATCAGCAGATATGTTTATAACAGTTCTCCATGGAGGTAAGGATCTGTTGTGCTGTCTGTGATACCCACGGGGAAACCTGGTCCCCAACAGGTGATAAAGTTATCTCTGGGACTTGTGGTTCCAGATTCTGTTTGTAAAAGGCAGGGTGGAAGGCAGCTGTAAATTAAATAGGTCAAATTTTTATTCTAACAGTATTTCAATGAATACTTTTTTGGTTTAAATTTGTGTGGAATTTTGCTCAAAGCTTTCTTTCATCCCCACTGTGATTTTCATAACTTCAGTTGTAAGTAAGAAATTCAGAGCTTAAAAATATTTCGGGGTTTTTTTTCCCCTCAAACCCAAAGAATACCAATGCAAAGAGCAGAGTTTCACAGTGTTTCTTTTCATGCTCTGTTAATAATTCCTTGGAAAGAACAAATAAAAAGAGGAGTGGTGCAACCATTGGGTTTACTCTGCTTGTGAAGTATTTGCTGTTGAGAGCTCATTTTCCAGAGTTCTATGAACTCTCCTGGAAGTCCAGCACAGTCTGGAGAGTGAAGTTCCCTCACATCAGACAGGTGCTGGTCCCCTGGGACTGCTGATAAGAGTAATCAAGTGTAGGGTCAATTAACCTGGCATTTGGAGAAAGGTCTTAGCTGTTGGTGTTTTTTGGTTTCTTTGACCTGTGCCTCTCTTGACAGAGAATGAAAAGGCCCTTTTCAACATCCAGTGTAAAGTTCAGCCTCTCCTGGAGAGCATCAAAAGCTGCTGTGGCTGTGAGGAGGAAGGTAGGGCTGGGATCCCTGGGGAGGGAGCTCTGGCTGTGAAATGAGCTCCTGTCCTGGCTCCTGTCCCTCAGGGAAGCTGCTGTCCAACCTCCCAGTGTGTTACTGGCCCAGGGAGTGCTCCTGATGGTGCTTGTGGCACTTTGAGGCTGTCCCTGGTTAATCCTTACTCTGATACACCCAAAACCAGAGATCTAAATTCTGTGAGAAGAAAATGTGCAGTGAAAATACCCAATGAAAACGTCCAACTGAAGAAAATTTCCAATGAGGATATTCTGAGGTGGTGAACTAAAATGCTTCCAGAGTCTGGGCATTTTTTAGACCTGGATCACTCTGCATAGCTGAGACATCTCATTTTACTGCCACAGTTCTCTGTAGCTCCTTGATGTGGATTTTTGTGTGCTGCAGATGAGATCGAGCTGGCAGATGAGCGTGGCCAGGTGAAGAACCTCCTCCAGCACCAGGATCACTATGGGTGGCAGCTCCTGCAGGAGAGGGAGCTTTGTGTCCTCCTCAAAGTCACACGTAGGTCAACCTGCCAATCTCTGCACTGGAAACACTTTCATTGCCTTTGTAGCTACAGAAATGTCCACACAGAGGTGAAAGTTGAGTTAATAAAAGTTTGTGTTCTGGATTCCCAGTTTGAGCCTCTGAGCATCCTTAGCTCCACTCCAGGCCTAATTATGTTGAACATTTCCTGAAAAAAGAGCCAAATACCAGAAACTGGGCTCTGAAATCAAGGCTGGGTTTGAAAATGCTCTGGTGGAAGTCAAGATTGCCTCCACCTAGGACAGAAATCTCCTGACAGCCCCAGTTCTACCTCCAGGAAAAGTTGTTGTGAAAGTTTCTGGCTTTAACACCGTGCTTTTATCCCTCACAGGACCAGAAGGTTCCCAAGAAGCTGTTTTTACACCACTGCTGAAAAACCAGAGCATTGTCACTCCAAAGTTCCTGGGTATGAGCCTGAAGGAGATGTTTCTATAAGGTTGTTCTCAAAAATGAGAGGACAGAATAACCTGATAGTTGTGCTCCTGTGGGAGGAATAAAAGCCTGAAGTAAAGATGTTTTTCATTTATAGCCAAGATGGGAAATCTTTACTGCCAGAATTAAAAACTAAGTGAAGAAGAAAATGCTTCTTAATCTCTTCCCATTATGGGTGAAGTCCTGGAGCTGTTGATGACATGATGTGAACCATGGAAACACAAGAATTAAATTGGATTTTCCCTTTCAGCTCCTTTTTCTCCTCTCTCTGCAGCTAGACTGGGGAAGTCAGAGGATTCCAAAGTGTCACCCACCAGAGAGAAAACCAGAAAATATGGCAAAAAAGCCAACTTGCTTTTGGAAGCTCCATCCACAGAAGGTGAGCTCCTGACCCGAGTGCAATCAGTGCTTACACTTTCTCTGGGTCCCCAGCACCTGCCTGTGAGTGTTTTGTGTTTCTACCACAGGTAAAAAGACTCAAGGACCACGGGGCAACAAGAATAAAACCCTGGGATCCACTTCCAAAGGAACTGGGAAGCACTGACAATGCCAGATGGGAGGAGCTGCTTGGTGCCGAGCTTTGGAGTCCCTCTGTGTGCTTGTTGGTTTATTCCTTGGTGATACACTGCATTTATTGGGTTGGTGTCAGAACCCTGGCTCAGCAAATGCTTTGTTTCTGAGACAGAAGGCCCACTGACCCAGTTCAGCAGTGTGGAGCCAGGAACATTCCTGACAAATTCCCCTCGATCCTCACAGACACTGGGCTTGCCTGGTCAATCAGACACGGGCAGGGGAGGCTGCAGCCCTCAGCTGGCTCATCTCTAACACAGTAGTTCTTTCTCTGGAATCCTTGAAGTGTTGAATTAACAAGTTCTTAGTGTTGCCTTAGGTTTTAACCCTCATATTTTTCAAATTCTGTGTTGCCTGGTGTGTATGCTTCACAGCCTGTGAGCTGCTGTTCTCTACAGACAGAGCAGGGCCTCTCTGGGCTGCTCTGCAAGGACACTGAGACTGCCCAGGCCCAGCTTCTAAAGGCAGGGGGAAATTGCAAAGTTTGAATTGGTGAATTTATGCTGATGTGCAAATGGACCAAACCTATAAAGGTGTGGAGAACTCGTGACTCCCCGTCCATTTTGGGTGATGCCCCTGGGGGGCACTGTCTGTCCTAAATGTACCTTTGAAGGCCTTTCCAATAAACACCCACCTTTATTCCCTTACTCCTGACTAGTCTCAGTTTTTGGGCAGCCTTTTCAGGCAACATTAGTAATTCTTTTACTTTATCAGCTTCTATAATTAACTTTATAACTCCTGAGACAGCGCCTATCTTCATGGCATGGACCCTGTCCCAGCTTCCACAGAGCTGTTGATTCATCAGTCCTGCTGATTTGCTGTGCTGGGCACTTGTATGTGCTCCACAACCTTAAAACTGGGTGTAAAAATGTCAATCACCTTGCAAAACCTATAGATAAACCTTTCTTCCTCAAGGCTTCTGAAAAATAAAACAGGCTGTAAAACCTAATTACCAAGGACATAACTTTTCTCTCTACAACACCCAGGGGTTCATTGATCTTGGAAATATTCACAAGCAATTTTAAACTCACAGCGCTTGGTTTTATGCTGCTCCTTTGTGGCTGAAAACACTTTTAATTAAGCAAAAACTTCTCCATAATGTATTTTTTAATTGTGGTACCCAAGTAGGCAAAGGGCTGTTGGGACTCCCCGGTAAGATTCACGTGCTGGTGAGAATTCCCTCTGTTTGTTTAGGTGAGAACTGCATGGCAGTCTTGGAAGTTTGTAGCTGTTCATGCCATGGGAAAGTGGTGTCCATATTTTGTACAGTTAAGCAGGATAAAATCTTGTCTTAAAGTAAATCAGGTTTCCAGTCCACTCATTAGAAGAACTAGAAGAAACTGAGGAAGGGGAAACTTGGTTTTGTTACCTTGCAGTGGCTGGGAGCATTAGACCCTGAAAAAGAGAGACTTGGAAACTCCACTGTTATCCATCAAAAGCAACAGGCATCGATTCCCAATCTCCCCCTCGCCCATCTGTCAGCCAGAGCAAGTTCTGACAAACCAAAGCCCAAAAATACCACCCAATCTGCACTGTTCCCTGGCAGAAATCTGCTGCAGCCCATCACTCCTCCACCCCCGAGCCACGAGGCAACAGCCCTTCATCCTGCCCTCCCAACCACACCTGGGGGAGCCACACTGGCAGAAAAGCTGCTAGAAAACCTGGTTCTTGGCAAGGCAGACACAGCTAAGGTGGAGAACATGGCATTAAAACAAAAAGCTGATGTTTTCTACGTGCCCAGCTCCTGAATTCCCCCGCAGAGCCCAGCTGCTGGGCCTGACCTTTGTGAGCGGCGCCAGGGAGGAGCGGGCTGATAACGGGGCTGTGGTCAACAAGGAAGCCAAGGTGTTGTGTGGGTCAAAGGCCTCCTGGAGCTGGGGTCAGGCCCTTCGGGGCAACCAGAATTGTTTTCCAAAGCCTGGAACACAGAGGTGTCCGGGATCCGGGTGTGGGGTGAAGGGCAGCGTGCCCAGCAGGGCACAGAGCACGGGGAAGAGGGGCTGCTGGAGGGTTGGGCTGACAGCACAGCCCTGCTGCAGGAGGTGGAAATTGGAGCTGTAAAAAGACGTGGGTCTCTCATTGAGTGCTGCTGGGAAGTTGGGTTGACTCCATATGCATGAAATTTTGATATATTTTGCTATAAATGAGGTCAGGACCTGTGGAGGTTTTTTTGGGTCTTGTCAGAGGAGCCAGAGTTATTTTTTCCTCCTCTGGCAAAGGAGGGTTGCATGCTCAGTAAACAGTCCTTGACCTCTTTCCTGGGGAAACGATTTTAAATTTAAGATGTAAATGTTATTTGATCCAGAGTAAGTCCATCAGCAAATGTCTCCCATCAATGATTTACCACCCTAAGGAGTTTTCCTGCAGCATATTTACCTGTGTTTTGTAGGTCAGCGTTAACTAAGAATGAGGAAGACTTTGTGGTGTTATAAATCCTTTGCTTACCTTGGCTTCTCCAGCTGCTCTTAGCAAACTGCAACTCCAGAACCCTTGCTAAGCTCAGAAAGAAAGTGTTCATGCAGAGAACCACCCCTCATCGGTTTTAGTCTTTTGTGGCCTTTTAATTATTTTTACTTCCTGACACATTCACCTTCTGCACTGGAAATTCGAGGCTGGGTTGTGGAGATCCTGCACTCAAGGAGAAATTCACCTTGTGGAGGAGGTGAATCTCAGCAAGAAGCTGGAGCCAGCAGCTCCTTCCCCTCTGAGTTACTCTTCAACCTCTCTGGGTGGTGCTGGGGGGCAATGGGAGGAAGGAAAGAAAACTGGAAAGAAATCCCAGTTAGAGCTGGGAGCTGGGAGATTGGCCTTGGAAACATTCTGTCAGCTCAGCAGGGAATGAACTTTCCTCCAAAGCAGCTCAGACCTGACAGAAATGTGGGGTAATTCAAACCTAATCTGGCAGAGCTGGTTTGAGACCCTTGGGAATTCAGGGCAAAAATTCCTTTCAGCCACAATGAAGAGACTGGTTCTGGCCAGGGCTGTGCTGCTCCCAGCTTGGCAAAGATTTTAAGCACACAAAGCTCTACAGCTTTCCCAGAATGACTAATCTGGACACCTCAAATGCAATAATGATTTCACATCACTGTACTTCTGACCTCACCTCAGGACTGGGAAGATGCTACAAGTAGCTCTTTCCTGCTGGTAAAGCTGTGGATGTTTGTGCTTTGGGAGCATTTGGAACTCCTTGTGTGACAGGATGGAAACTCTCAGAACTCATAAAAAGGCTCTTTCTGAGCCCCTTCAGGTCACAGGCACCTTATTTATGTACCAGACACAGATCAGTTTTTCTGGTCTAAAATCTCTGTCTGGACTTCAGTTATCACCTGTTACCATCCCACAGGAAATGACATTTCAGGTGTAGTTTGCCCTTAAGTTACTCTTTTAGGATGACTTTGTTTTGGGGGCAAAAACAAAACACTGCGTGGGGAAAAAGAAGGTTTTACTGGACAGGAAATTTGGGTTGCCAGGGACAGTGAAGTGATCAAATTAGATCCAAGAGAAGCTCCTACACTGCTGAAATTCAGGAACTGGCAGCTTTAGACTGGAATAATCAGGGGATGCTCCTGCACTGCTCTGTTTGGGCTGTTTTGGTGTTCTGTGGTTAAAGCAGTGACCTGACTCTTGTGCTCCTCATAACCAGGGCAGTTTGCAAAAGCTTTTGCTGCCTCCAGGTTGCTTTGTGCAAGGTTTTCATGTGACCCCTGTGTTCTGGTGCTCTGCACCCCTTGGCCCAGACTGCCACAGCTCTGGCTCCTGCCCTGCTCAGTCTTGCCCTCACATTTCTGACAAACTGAAATCCTCACTAACCAGCTTCTTCTGGAGGAAAGGAGAAGGCTGCAGGGGAGCAGTGCTGCAGGCATCTTTAAAAATAGCACTCTGTGTGTTTTTCTTCCTCTTTCTGTCACATAACCAGTGCTTCTGCCTGGCTGCTCCCTCCTCCCAGCCCTGCCTGAGGCAGGGAGCAGAGCCCAGCTCAGGATCAGCAGCAAAACGCTGCTCTGAGAGCTCTGAACTTTAACTCTGCCCCTTCCCCGACTCTCTGGCACCACTTTCTCCCCCCAGGAGAAGTTTCTTCAGGCTACTGGGCTTTCTGCTCTGGGGGAATTCCCTGTGCTTTGTCTTGTGGGTCTAAGCTACTCCCTTATTCAACATATTCTGTTTTTTTATTTGTGTAGAGCTTCTGATACTGCTGAGCTGTTCCACACAGTCCATTTGCTCACACCCCTCTGGATTCCTCCCTCTGTCCACCTTCCTCCCCATCCTTACAGCTGCCAGGACTCTGCTAAGAGCATTCGACACTTTTATTCAAGATTCACACATCAGGACTGTTGCTGTTTAACTCCACACTCTGATTTTCAAACCACTCAGACCACCAGGGAAATCACTGAGGTTTTGACTTTCTACCTGCACAGGTTTCACTGCTCCATCAGAACTCCTGGTTTGGGATGGGGAGCAGCCTTACAGGGCTTCAGGCCTGGCCAGTGTAGGAATTTCTGCTTTAGAAGCAAGGTTTGTACAGAGCAATGTGGTTTTTCCTGTAGTTTCTCAGTTGCACAGCCTCAGAAGTTGCCTGTTTTCCAGTTTTACAAGAGTTCTGGCTGGGGAAATATGGAGAATATGTAGGGCTGGAACAGGGGGCTGAATGGTTGAAGAAATCACAGGTTGGAAAAATAAACAATGCAACCACTTCCCATATTTTTATTGTCAAGATTAATTTAAGATTAGGACATTTCTTGCCTCCTGACAGTAGGTGACTGATAAAATACCTTTTGTTTTATCCCCTTGAGACTGGAATGAGACTGGGTTATTGATCTACCACTGAGGTTCCACCATGATGTACAAAAGGTCCAGTTAAAAAATCAATGTTGGGATGAAATTTGGAGGGACTGAGGCTTAGCAATAAGCTGAGCTGTGTGTGGAGCTGGAGGCCCTGCTATTTCTATCACATGTACAAAATCTCTGTTTTTCCTGGTGCTATGAAAGGCCCAGTTCAGCTGGGCAGACCCCAGGTATTGTGACAGCTCTTGGGTTTGGTGACTTGCAGGGGAGAGATTTCCAAGTTGTCAAACCCACTTCCTTTGGCAGAGAAATCTGTCACCATTTTTACTGTTTTTATCCCTTCTGCCTATTTTGCACCTATCCACACATTGCTTGTCCTGAAGAATATTTATTCCATTCCCCCTGGCAACAGAGAAAAGCTTTTCCTTTATGGCTCTAAGTCTTGGTGGTGCAAGAGCTCTGCTTTGGGGCTTGCAGGCAGCTCCAGGGGGTTGTGTTCCTGCAGGGAATCCACACATCTCCTGCAGAATTAGAGGCTGAATTTGCTTACTGCCCATCTCTGCAGCCTTTGCACCTCTTGGGAATGGCTCCTGGTATTAAAACTTATTTTCAGTTCACCTGGATGTTTTAGGAGATAAATACTGAAATGTATCTGTTCCAAAACATATTTATTTAGGAAAACAAGTCACAGCAGCTCCTCAGAGTGAGGGGGTGCAGGTGGAACACCCAGGAACCTCCTGGCTGGGATGGATGGGGCAGGGAGGGCAGGACAGGCCACCCAAACTGTGGTGTGTTCCCAAACCTTCAGCAGCTGGGCTCCCAAACTCCCTCTCACAAACACCTGCTTATTTTTCAAGATCATTCTGGATTTTTGGGAAAAAGAGCAATGATTTTTCTTTTAATTTAGGAGTTTTGCTTGAAATTTTCATGAAACACAGGACAGAAGGAATCAGTCTCTCGGTTTTTTTCAGAGAGAATCATCACCTGCTGCAATTCATTTTCCAATTAAAGGGCATTAGTTAAAAATCACATTGGTGTTTTAGAGGAGGTTGCTAAATAAAAGACATAGTTCCACACTCCTTTTGCTGATTTTTGGTATGACTCTCCTAGGGAAAAAATGCATGTTTGTCCTTAAATGCAACATTTGTGTTGCTCTGGCTGGGCCAGTGGGCATTCTCCTTGAAACTCCTAGCAAAACATCACAAGGGTTTGTAGCAGCTCCAAACCAGTTAAGTTGATTCCAGCTGAGCTTTATTTCCTAAGTGGCATGTTAGAAATGTGAGCATTTAAATGATGCCAAATGAGTTGGAAGATAGCATCTCCCAGGTTACAAGAGGTAACTGTGCTGCTCTGGGGGTCATGGTCACTCCAGGGAACCTGCTGGCTACCCGAGTGCTGGGGATAAAAACCTTTGCATCCAGAATTTCTGTGTTCCTTTGGGTTTCATTCACGGCCTCCTATTTTGCACCTTCAAATAAAACCTCGTTTTTCAGCTTGAAAATAAATTTCACGCTGTGGAGTTGAAGGAAGTTGTGGTCTGGGCAAGGAATTGAGTGCATTCCAAATGCAAAGTGTGCTGAGCTTGCTGCTGCTGCTGCCTGGAATTCGATGGGCTGGGTGATTGTGGGGTGGGCAGTGCTGCCAGAAAATACCTGCTCCTGGGGAGGTCCTTCATGCTGGGGGGCCTGGGCCAGCTTTTCACTCCTCACAGAGTGATATTTTGGGGAAAGTTCATGAACTGACCTAGTTAGAGCGGGTGTAACAAGGCATGACTGAGGAGGAGGGGTTGTTCCTCTGTGAAAGGCTCTGGAATGAATGAAGTTTGGAGAACTGGAACAGCTCAGTGGGGTCTGGGTAAAGCAGGATGCCTTGGTTGTGTGATGCTACAGAAACTTCAGGGACCGTGTGAAGGCCCAAGAGTGGCAAAATATTCACATTCTTTCAGTTCAGTGCTGTCCCTCTGTGCTCATGGTTTGCCTGAGTGCTGGTGTGAGTTTATTTTGCTGCACCACAGCTCCTCAGAGAAGTGGAAGGGCCATCCCAGAGTTCTGTGTGGGTGACCTCCTGAATTCCAGGAACAAATGGAACTGTGAGCTGGGTGTGACCTTTTAGCATCACTGATCGTTTCTATTCTCAGTGGGTGTTGACTCTGTAGTGAGAACAGCAGCTGTCTGCAAATGTTTGCATGAGAACATGAATTTCTGTGTTCTCCTTCCTCTTCCAGCAGAGACAAACACGAGCCAGCAGTGTCCTGGTGTGTCCAAGAGGTTCCTTGTGCTGGAAGTGATGCATTAGAAAATTGCACTGTATAATTTGGCTACAGATTTTGTTTGAGACTGTGACCCCTCCCTGCGAGTTCCTGACACTGAAGGCTCCCTCACCTTGTAGGAACACCACTGCCTCCCTTCAGTCCTCACTGAAATCTCAACACCACAAGTCCTCTCAGTAAATCCTCAGCTCTTAAATCACATTCTGATTAAAAATGTAATCCAGGGAATTCCTGGGTGTTGAGAGTGTCCCACGAGAGGTCTGCAGGGCTGATCTACAGGGGAGGGAATGTGCTCTACATGTGCCACTGGAAAATCTCCACACCACCCTCAGATATCAAACATGTCACTTCTGCTACTGCCAAAATTGGGTTTGGGTTTGACCAGAAGGGGAAATCCAGACCTGCCACACATGAGAACTTCAGCACTTGCACAGTTATCACAGCACAGTTATCATAGATATTATATGTTGCTATTTAAAGCTTGACTCACTCCAAGATAAATGGTTCAATAACTCTGACCTGTTCCAAATCTGGGTGTTAGGAAGGAGGATCTAAAATCCCACAAACTCCAGGATGAAGTTTTGTTATGGATAAATTTTTGAGGGTCAGGAGTCAGAGCCCATGACAGAGCAACCAGCACAATTCACCACCCTACACAGACTTTCACATCTGCTTTGCACGAGAGTTTTGGCCTTAAATTCTCCCTTTCCCCTTTTGTGCAGAGCAACACTCTGCCCTAAGGCAGCTCTCCCTTTTCTTTTTGCTTGCTCTTGACCAGGAATTGTCAGTGAAATAGAGGTGAAAGGGGAAAGTGTTGGGATTTTTTGGAGCTGGGAGGGGGACATGGTGAGAGCTGGTTCAAACTGGAGAAAACTGTACAAAGAAGCTGTTGCTCAGCAAAAGGAGGTGAAGGAAAGCTCTGAAGTTCAGGAGGGACATCAGACCTGTCCAGTCTGGCTGAGGCTGGAGCAAGAAAGCAGATTTTGGTGTTCAGGAGACATTTCTCAGTTTATGAGTAGGAATTTAACTCCTGGATTGCTTGCAGTGCAGTTGTAGGCAGAAAAGAAACACCCTTCTTGAAGCTATATTAACTTACAGTTCCAAATCTGCTTTTCTTTGTGTGTCTTAATAATAAGTTATTGCTTTTTACCTGGCTGAGAGCAATGTTTGTTCCTGCTGAGGCTGCAGAACTGACCCGAGGAATTTAGAGTTAAGAGCTCAGTAGAGGAATTGCATTTTCTTTTTGCTTTAATACTTAGTACAGAAGTATTTCTCATGATTCATTTATTTGTAGATGTTTTCTCAGCCCTCAAATGATGGTGGTAATGATAATACTAGCAATAATAATAATAATAAAATTGCATCTAGTAGTGAGAAACCCACGCAAGGTTGAAGGTTCTGTGTGAGGCAGAATGAAAAAGCCATACATAAACCTGATCTGGAAAACAAATTATCTTCCTTCCCGGCTATAATATAAGGAGCTTGCCAGCTCAGTTTTTCAGATTTTGGATTATAGTGTGTTTATTCTACCCAGACTTGGAATATAACTAAATCTCTGTAAGACTTTTGATTTGGGAGCCTCTAGGAGGTGAAGATGCCACAGTGAGCATCTTGAACCTGCTCACAAATGGGAGGCAAAGCAGATTAAAGGGAATAAACGATGCAGCACTAAGTGTAAGAACTGATTTGTGATGCTGCTACTTGAAAACCCTTCATGAGACCGGGGGGAAGGTGCCTCTGTGTGTGTTGGAGTTGCTGAAGTTTGCAGCTGGACCGAATCACCTTCTCCTTGGGATTCACCTCAGCACACAGAGCTCCCTGAGCCTGGGGGGTTAAAAGGCTGTTCAGTCCCACATTCTGGGGCGTCAGGTCCCACAGCCTCACCCTCAGCAGGGGATGCTGCTCTGGCCCAGAGCTCCTGCAGGCACCTCTCTGCTCCTGGGAGCAGCTCCCAGCCCTGCTGCTTCCAACCATGGGCAAATGCAGGTTCATCCTCCCCATGCCTCTGCCCTGTTTTCCTTTTGTAATACTGGCAAGTTCCTTTTTGTCCATTCTTCTTTTATCATTCTGGAAAGGCTCTGAGGTTTAGAAACAGCAAATCTGCCTTTAGGCGTCTGTGGGCTTCGCCCTTCTTGAAAATTCTGTTAATATTCTGATTTCTTGTCCTTCCAGCTGCTTTGTAAACCTCTGATTTGAACTGTCTGCTCAGGCACTGACATGGAAAAACAGATTGCAAAGAACATTTTGGCATCTCAGGGAGAGCTTGGTGTGATGGAGTCACAGGCAGCCAAGCTCTGGAGCCCTTGGTGTGCACACAGAGCCCTTGGGGTGCACACAGAGCCCTTGGGGTGCACACAGAGCTCTCAGGGTGCACACAGAGCCCTTGGGGTGCTCACAGAGCTCTCAGGGTGCACACAGAGCTCTCAGGGTGCACACAGAGTCCTTGGTGTGCACACAGAGCCCTTGGGGTGCACACAGAGCCCTTGGTGTGCTCACAGAGCCCTTGGGGTGAATACAGAGACCTTGGGGTGCACACAGAGCCCTTGGGGTGCTCACAGAGCTCTCAGGGTGCACACAGAGCCCTTGGGGTGCTCACAGAGCTCTCAGGGTGCACACAGAGCTCTCAGGGTGCACACAGAGTCCTTGGTGTGCACACAGAGCCCTTGGGGTGCACACAGAGCCCTTGGGGTGAATACAGAACTCTCAGGGTGAATACAGAGCACTCTCAGCCTCTGGAGAAAGCTGTGACTGAGGAACATTTGAATCACAAAGGAGCATTTTTTGGCAATTCTTATTAAAATCAGAACTGACCCTACAGCTACGAGAGCAAACTATTCCAGAAGCATTTGCTGGGTTCCAGGTGTTTGGTCTGGATCATCAGCTGCCTTTTTTTAATTTCATTTTTTATTTTTATTATTAATATTTTTTTTTTTTTTTCGCTGTTACTGATCTTCTAAGCGGCTTTTTCCCCCCTAAGATGATTATACACCTGGGAAATGTGAGGCTGCAATTCCTCCTCTTGCACAGAGACATTCACTTGGCAGTTTCCAGAAACTGCTATGACAGGAGACACAATTCTTTTGCTCTTGTCTCAGGAGCATATGTTGGTGTTAAAATGGATGGATCACATCCATCTTTTAAGTTTTCCTCTGAATACTGCTTTTTTTACTTCCTCTGTGGATTTTTTTTCCAGCTTGCTTTGCTTTATTTCTTCCTATTTCTTTATTTGATTCTTCTTCTTCCAGCCCAGAACAGCCACATGTGGCAAAATTCCCTCTGATACTGCATTTCCCAGAGACTGTGAGATGGCAAAGGAATATTCCTAGAAACAGAATGATGAAGCCAGATAAATTTCCAGTGCTGCAGCTGCAATGCTGTCACTTGGCCTTGAAATCCTGGGAAATTCCTCTCCTGTGCCTGGTTTTGTGAGATCCTGAGAATCTGTGGATCCAATCCCCAGTGTGGGTTTTTTTTTTTAGTTTTAGCAGCAAAACATGTTGGCTGTGGCTGCAGTCAGAGGTGCTGAGGTTATCCAGGAGCAGAACTGGGAGAGAGAATTCTCCTGTTCTTCCCCAGGGATGTGTTTAAGAGGTGACAACTGCCAGGAGATAGAGCACAACAAGAGAAAGTCCTTTTTGTAACAATTCCTTGTAGATTTGGTCCTTTTTGTAAGAATTCCTTGTAGATTTGGTCTTCAGCCAGGGGAGAAAACAGACTCTGGAGATGGTTTTGAAGAGCAACCACTGTGCTTTTAGTTGGATATTCCACACAACCTCTCCAGGTAAATTCCTCACAATCTCTCCAAGTCTATTCCACACAACTTCTCCAGGTAAATTCTACACAACCTCTCCATGTATATTCCACACAACCTCTCCAGGTAAATTCCAAAAAACCTCTCCAGGTAAATTCCAAAAAACCTCTCCAGGTAAGTTCCATACAGCCTCTCCAGGTGTATTCCACACAACCTCTCCATGTATATTCCACACAACCTCTCCAGATAAATTCCACACAACTTCTCCAGGTCTATTCCTCACAACCTTTCCAGGTAAATTCCATACAACCTCTCCAGGTAAATTCCTCACAACCTCTCCAGATAAATTCCACAACCTCTCCAGATAAATTCCACACAACCTCTCCAGGTGTATTCCACACAACCTCTCCAGGTGTATTCCACAATCTCTCCAGGTAAATTCCACACAACCTCTCCAGGAAAATTCCACACAACCTCTCCAGGCATCTCTCCCCCAAGTTGTTTCCAGGAAATGTGTTTTGTTTTGAAGGAAACCAAATGTAGCTTTATTGTCTCCTGGCTCTGTGCAGTAACTGCTCCCTCACAATGAATTTTCCCTTTTCCTTTCCTCTTCCTGCCTCTTTTTGAACAGGAATATTGGCAAATCCATAGGTGCTGGAAAGCAGGTTGTGTTGCAGCTTCTCTCCTATCTTTCCTATCTTTTAAACAGAAGATAAAATAACTCAGGCTGGCTGCTGGCGAGTGCCAAGGTGTGAAGTGAGTCAGCCTGGCACCCCAGCCCGCGGTGTTGCTGTGCCCCGGGGTTGCATCACCAGAGATAAGCAGCGCATTTCTCTGGAATTTGGACCCGCCCGTTGTTTACAGCCTCATTTTCTGCCGCTCTTCCTCCTTCCTGCTCATTCCTCTTCTTCGTGTCTCTGGGTGAAAAACACCGATACCCAGGATAATTGATCCCCGGTGTAATTAACACCCAGCCGGGCTTTAGGGTGAGTTTGAAGGAAGTCAGGTCACAAAATGCAAAGTGCCTGGTGGCAGGAAAGGGTGTGGATTTTGGGGAACAGGCAGCTTTAGATGGGGAATCACTGCTCCTTTTCCCCTCCCTCAGCTCTTCCCTGGGTTTCTCTCTCCTTTTTAATCCCTCTTGCTGTTTGCTGCAACAGGAGCTCCATCGCTGCCCCCGTTTCTTCTCTAAAGCTTGCCCAGACTTGTATTTCAAAGCGAAAGATCAACAGGCATTATTTATTTTTTGCTTTAGAATTGGAAAAGCTTTTGTGTAAACAAAGTGGGACCTACTGGTTCTTGCTAAAGTGACCATATTTAAAACTTGATTGCAAACAGAATTTTACCTGTACCTGACTAATCCTAAATATTTAATTAATCCTAAAACTAATGATCCTAAGGTCTATTTTACCTTGGAGGTTGCCACCTTTGGGAAGTGAGCACTGAATTTGGAATCTCAAAGTGTCCAAGTCCACTGGTTGTGCCTTGGTTTTCAAGACACTTTTCTCAAAATGGGTCAAGTGTTTTGAGTATGTTGGTCTGTAAATGTGGCAAGAAAAAGAACTTCTTTCCTCTATGACCCTGTTCCACTCATTTCCTCTTAGTCTTTATAAGAAAATAAGACAAAAACTGTTTTCTGGAAAAAAAGTTTTATTATCAAATTATTCCTGTACAGCACTTATACCCTTGGCAAGGTAATACAGCTCTATATATGCACTCACTTGGAATTCAGTTCTACCAGAACAAAAATCAGCAAACAACACCTTCAGTGCAAATTAATGCCTTAGATTGTATGGAATTCCTGTCTTTTGTTTTCCTTTATGTGTGTTTTCCTCCCCGAGTGCTCTCCAACTTCATCTTTGAACGAGGGAAAATCATAGTTGTTACAAAAATAGGTGGCATTTCAATTTCTAGACGAGTGTCGGCTTTACAGTACAGTGGGAGGTAATTTCTCAGCCTCTAAAGTCCTTATTTCTTCATTCAATTCATGAAATCTCTTCACCCCACCACGGGATGAATCCACACTTGATATTGCACAGAAAGGACTTGAAAGCAGCAGAGGCTGGGTCAGGTAGGGAAGGAGCTCTCCACAAGAAGAAAGATGTTCTGTGCTCAGCACTGTTTCAATAATACATATTCTTGTCCCACCAACCTGCAGGAGGAGAAAGGAGGGAATAAAGAAAGAAAATTGGTTATTTTTTTCTTTAAAAGGGAAAAGTGATCACTTGGGAAAAAAATGGTTCATTTTTCAGCAGCCACCTGTGAGTGGCAGCTGAGGTGGGGGTGGGAGTGAAAGGATAGGAACAGACACATTAAATCAAAATGTTAAAT
Organism: Climacteris rufus; assembly: GCA_013398175.1. Lineage (NCBI taxonomy): Eukaryota > Metazoa > Chordata > Aves > Passeriformes > Climacteridae > Climacteris > Climacteris rufus. The sequence continues at coordinate 262,795 of VZRZ01006345.1, read as the reverse complement.
TAAGATTAAAGTAGAATAATGTACTCACTTCCTGGGTATCTCCTGATGAGCAGCTTACGGATTTCATCATAGACCCAAATGAGGATGGCAAAAGGCACAGCCACAAACCAGTACTGGAACCTGGCAGTGGGGGCAAAAGGTCTCGTTTAGAAGCCTCTAAAACCAACTCAGCTGCAATTCTGGGGTCTCTGTGTGTGCTGTTCAATGGCACTGAAAGAATTCTGGCCTTTTGGGCCTCTTTTCTTTTTCTTAATTAATCACTCCAATGGATGATGTGCATGTAAAGCCTCCCAATCTTAAGTAGTTACTGCATTAATTTATTCCAGATCCTGTTCAGAAGGAAATGCTGCCTGGTCGTATCACAGCAATAAATCACCTGACTGTGATCTATTTAAAATAAAAGTTCAGTGCTGTCTTTTCTCACCAAAACATTGGAGAAGCTGGAAAAAACCATTTACATTTTTCTTTTACACAAGTGGGTTTCTGGATCCTTAGTAGGAAATCGTGTAGAATAATGTGGAAATTATGTCAATAATGTCTTTTGGGGCAAGAAATTGTTCTTCACAATGAATATTTGTAACTATTTATCCTGGAGTGGTGCTGCACAGGCACCCTGCTCCCTTTGTGTGTTCACAGGAGAAGGGCAGAGGAAGCTCAGTGGCACCAAAACTCACCTGAGTGGAGTGAAGTTCAGGGCTGTAACGTGTCCAAGACCGTAGGTGAGAATGGAAGCAATTCCTATCTGGGAAAATATCCCCACCCAGATGACTTTGTTCCTGCAGGAAAAGCAGAGAGGAGGAGTTAACCCCCTGTGTGCCTGCAGGAACCCTGCTCCAGGGGAGACAGGGGTGGGCTGGGCAGCTCTGGCTGCTGTCCCGTGTGCTCCTGTCTCTGCTGGCAGCATTCCCAGCTCCAATGCAGCTTTGGGAGCCACCCAGCAGGAGCTACCCCAGCCTTGTGTTGCACTGGGAATGCGCACAGTGTGACTCAGGTGTTCATGCAAGGAGGAAACACACATAGGTGTAGGCCCTGTACCTGCAGATAAAGGATGGAAAACAAAGTGCTTTCCTATCAGGAGCACCTGCCAGCTTTTCTGTGTCACCTCTGGCCCAGCTGATATTTGGAACTCCCCAGGGACTGGAGGGTGCAGGGTGGTTTGCAGAGGGCGGCCAGCACTGTCTTGGTATCTCCCTTCCCAGAGCCTGAAGTTATCTCAGAGAACTCCAAACACTCTATCTCTTGATAACCACATAAAGAAGGTAAGAAAATAATCTGGGAAAGAAACTCCCATTTTTTTATCGTAAACACTTTCATGAATGGAGAGTTAGTTTCAAGCTGATGCATTTTCAGAATAACCAGCACAATGTCTCTCTTTAAAGAAAACCCCTATCCTGAAGCAGAAAAGGGGGTGAGGGGAGGTGTAATAAAATATTTGCCTGAGATTTGTGATTGCTTAAGGCCAGACTTAATCTTTGTGCAAAGACTGAAAGTGAGCGGGCCAAATCACTGAGCTAACCTGCTTCTGAACTGAGCAGGAGGCTAACTTGGAGTTTAGATTAGATATGGGGGGAAAAATCCTTCCCTGTGAGGATGGGGAGGCCCTGGCACAGGGTGCCCCATCCCTGGAAGTGTCCCAGGCCAGGCTGGAGCAACCTGGGCCAGTGGAAGGTGTCCCTGCCCATGGCAGGGCTGGGATGAGATGATGTTTAAGGTCCCTTCCGACCCAAACCGTTCTGGTATCCTGTGTCTGCAGCACTCACCTGAAAAGGCCCTGCTGGAAAATGGAATTCCTCCGTGTTTTCCTGATGATCAGGTCAGCCACCTGCTGAATTGTGATGCTGACAAAGAAGGCAGTGTAGCCAGTCCACTGCAGGTACGTCCGCTGGTACTTGGTCTGCAAAGAAGGAAACAGCAAAGTGTGTTAAACCAGACACTCCCATCTCCCACAGGCTGCTGCAAACCTTGACAGGAGGATTTATTTCAGTTCCCAAGGTGTGAATGCAGAGTTACTCCAGATTTAGCCACAGAATGGTCGGGTTTGGGCCACTTTTAGCCCGTGAGTTGCTGTGGCTGAGTCACGGGGCTGCAGCATGAGCTGGGTGTGAGAGGGGTTTATATTGATTTATTAATGCCTTCTGTGCCTTGTGATCCTGCAGGATGAGTGAGGGGGAGTGAGGAGTGAAAGGGGGAGGCTGCAAAGGACTCAGCAGTGCTGCTGTTCCTTAGCAGGGCTGAGAGAGGATCGTTGTGGTTGATTTTGAGGGGTTTAAACATGAAGGTGCATCTCCAGAGGCTTTGAGTGAGAAAGTGGCAAATTGGAGAAGAATGAATGAAAGAACAGAGGCTGAACGAAGGAGCTGTGTGGCAGGAAGCTCTAAAGAGCTCCTGAGGGAACATTGGACAAAACCTAATTCTGTTTGCATTTACACCTCACTTGCATTCCCTATCCCGTTATTTTGGAGGAGAATATGGAATTTTTAAGCAGCAGGTGGGCAGGAGACAAGGCAGGGAGTATTCAGAGCTGCTTTACCCATTGCTGTCCATAGGAATCCTCGAAGTCATTGATGGCATTGCTCTCCCAGTCGACCCTCACTCCCAGCAGTGTGGAAGGGAGGAATCCTTGCTCGGCATAGACGGTGAAATAGGTCACAAAGGCTCCCACTGACTGCATGATCCCTGCAAAACCAAAGGGGTGGCAATGAGGGAGAAGTACTGCATATATAAACATGCCATGAGTCTAAAGGTAGTTTGGGAGTTCTTGCTGCTCTGAGTTTCTTGCCCTCTGTAGATAAAACCCTGTTGCATTGCTGAATGAGCAACAAGAGGGAGTAGCTGGTGAGTTCATGAAGAACTCGAGTTTCAGCTCCCAATTATTTTTTTTTTAATGAATCAACTAGAGTCTGTCTTGCTTTGCTGACACAAGGGAGTGTTTGGGAGGCCAACCCACCGATCTGCAGGTAGGAGTAGACAGCCAGCTGCTGGTTCACCAGCCGGTCCCTCCTCTTGTTCCGAGGCCTCCTGTTCATGATGTCGCTCTCTGCCTTCTCGTAGGCCAACGCCACCGAGGGGATCTGCAACAGAAACAAACCTTCAGGGCCTGGGGGCAGCACTGGCCTGATTCTCAGGGGTTTGTCAGCAATTTTCACTTCCCCAGTGGCTCTGTTGGGTGTTGTCAGGATGCAGAGCAAAGGGAAGGATCCACTGGAACCTCGTAAGGTGTAAAGGATTTGGGGGAAGTCAGAAGCTTTCAGAGATCTGGTGATTAGGTGGCAATACCAAAGGCAAGAGGACATGGAAAACATTAAATGGTCTCTCAGATCCCTTGGGCTGGGCTGGGTGGAATGTCAGGTGTAACTGCAGCAATGTCTCTGATCTCTTGATTAAACACACTGATATTTGCTCACTGCTGATTTTAGCATGGATCAGATGTCTTTGCTTTCTGCTCCCCCTCTGCAGGTTGTTGTTTTCTACTCTTCTATACCTGGCTGCTTTTAATCCCCTTTTTCACTGCTCAGCTGCAGGGTAAGGCCACAAAATCCTCTGTTCTGGATGTCCCCTTGAACCCAGCCCCTCTCCCTTGCCATGATATTCCAGCAGGAAATGATTTGTAAGATGCCAGCTTACAATGTCTGTGCCCAGGTCGATGAACAGGATGGTGATGGTGCCGATGGGCATTGGAATGCTGGCAATGATGTAAATGAGAAAGGGGCAGAGCTCAGCAATGTTCTTAGTCAGGGTGTAGGCAATTGTTTTCTTTAGGTTGTCAAAGATCAAGCGGCCTGGAGGAAGAGAAAATACTTCTGTAAAAGGGAATTTTTATCATTGTTTTCCAGAAAAAGTTCGAATTTAATAAATGAAGTGAGAACATTTATTGCTTCTGTCTACTTTCCTCGTGTGTTTCCTCCTGCATTTTGTGGTTTGGTTTTGGTTTTGGTTTGTTTTTTTTTAAACTATCTTCCCTTAGAGCCTTCTGAAAACTCAAATGTAATAAAAAATTTCTTTCAATGAGGAAGTTTGAGGGAAAAGTCCCATTCCACAACATGCTGTGGTTGTAATGGAAACCACAAGCTCTTTGCAGTGAAAGAAGAGTGGGATGACTATTCCTGTCATAGGTGGAGCACAGTGAGGGTGATGTGTGAGAAAATAATAGAGGGAAAATGAGGAAAAAACAATTAGTGTCTTTTTGAGGCTTCAAACTGCATTGGAACGAGGTGGGAAGTGCTTTAATCTGAAGCTGGATAAAACAGAGATGGCAAATCATTACTATGTGTGAGAGAGGGAGATGATTTCCTTATTCTCTGATTGCCATGTGTATAAATTGAATTAATTCCCAGTTTTCCCAAATATCAAATCCACAAATGCAGAAAGAAAAAAGAGCAGGGAAGGATCAGGAGGCCCTGCCAGTGCTGTGTGGCTTCCAGCTCAAAAAGTGGCAAACAACATTATCCTTACCTTCCTCCACTCCTGTGACAATGGAGGCAAAGTTATCATCCAGCAGTACCATATCAGCTGCATTTTTGGCTGCATCAGACCCAGCAATTCCCATAGCAATTCCAATATCTGCTTTTTTAAGGGCAGGGGAGTCATTGACTCCATCTCCAGTCACAGCAACCACTGCTCCCTGGAACACACAAAAGGATCCACACGTGGGTTTGGGAGGAGAGGCTGCATCCTGCCCTCAGCTCAGTTCTGGAAGAAAGATGCTGATGTGAAGTTCTGAATCCTCTTTGCACCCACATCAAACACAGCCAGGGATCAGGGGGGTGGTAGGTAGGGTTGGGAGAGCAACCTCAGAATTTTGTGTCATAATGTCACCTCGCTTCCCTGGTGAATGGAAAATTCAGGGATTTGAGTAGACCTCTCAATTAGATGTATTCAAACTCAATTGATCTGGTATTTCTTTCTGTAGAACATAAGGAGGATTAAACATTTGGATTCTGCTCTGTGTATGTGGTCCCTCCCTGTCTGAGCAGACCCAGGTCCACCTCTGACATCTCTGGGAGATTCAATTGGCACAACGTGTCCTGTCCTTGTTTGTTTTGTTGGTTTTTTTTTGTTATGAAGTACCTACAGAATCAGCCAGGTTCCATCTTAATTCTGAATTATGTAACTGTTGGGTTAGAGCCCATCCTCATCCTATCCCAACAGATCCTTGCCATCATCAGTCTGTGCTGGAATTGCTCTGGCAATCCAAAAGATGGGAAACTCTGATTATCCAACTCGGCTTCTCAGTTATCTTCCTGAACCATCTACTACAGCTCGAGGTCCTGCTCTAGCTGATGCAGAAGTTCATGGCTTGGTGCAAGGCAGGGTGTTCGGAGTGGGGAAAAGCCTGGCAAACTGATTAATAAAATGCTGAATTTCCTGTCCCTGGGGGGATTTAGCAGTGTCACTACCTATAAATAATGCCATGTACAGAAGGGCTTAAAAGCTCTAAGTGCTAAACATAGCTGTAGACTGGCTGGGGGAGGGTGCTCCTTTTCATGCTCTGAAGAGCCAAATCTGCCAGGAGTGTGGGTGTCTGAGCAGTGAGAACACGTTTCCCCACCATGTGCCAAACAGAGACCATTCAAAAAATAAAAAAGACATGAAATTGAAGGATTTTATCTCTTTTTTTTTTTTTTCTTACTCTCTGGAGAGTAGTTCAGGCTTAAACCCAATGAGCTGATAATGCTGATTGGGAAGCTTAGTGCTGGCATAGCTACAAAAATAAAATAATATCTTGTGCCACATCTTCTCTACGAAGCACAGGCACAGCACTAGTGTGGCTTTAATTCACAAAATCTACTTGGAAGGTGTCATTTTTGAGTGGAGAGTCTTTTGATGGCAATTTTCATCTTTTACAGAGCTCTGTAAATGTCTTTTTTTTTTCCCCCCTCCTGTGCTGGCTGCACTCCAGGCTGCTTTACATAATATTGCCCATAGATGGGAGAAACTCTCTTTAAAAATCGTGCTGCCTGATTTACAGTCTTGGAAAGTAACACAGGTAAGGCTTGGTCGTACATAAGTCATGCTGTGGCATTTTGTGTGATTCATACCTTAGAATCATAAATCATTCAGGCTGGAACAGACCTGTGAGTTCACCTGTTAAGCCAGCACTGCCAAGTCCACCACTGAACAATCCCACTCCTAAACATTCCTGTGGGCAGGAGGACCTCGGTCTGAATGGGCACGGGAGATAAGATGAGGGGATGTGGCAGCACGTGGCTTTTATCTGGGTTTAAAGAATTCCAGAGGGAATGCTGCTTCCCCAGCAGGGCACAGGAGGCTTTATGTGCAGAATTCTCAGAAGGACAGGCAGAAGCCTGGCTGCAGCTCCAAGCCAGCCAAACTCAGGGAAAGCTCATTTTGTCAGCAGGACCAGGAATTCGAGCAGCTTGGATTGCGTCCAGGCAGCGTTGGTGGCAATCTGTCAGATAATGTTCTTGCATGGTGCAAAGAGTATCAACAGAGCTTAGGGAGCCCTGGGAATTGGCTTCCACCCTCTGACCCCGGGGCTGCTGTCTGTGGGTGACCCTGGCCGCCTGTCACTCACCTGCCTCTGACAGCCTTCCACGATGATCAGCTTCTGCTGGGGCGACGTGCGGGCAAAGACGATCTCGGAGTGGTTGCACAAGATCTCGTCCAGCTGCTCCGAGTTCATGTCCTTCAGCTCCATCCCGTTCACCACGGCTGCTGTGGCCTCCCTGCAAGAGCCAAGGGTGAATTTTCCAATTAAAAGGCCCCGGGTAACGATGGTGCGCTCCACTCATGGAATGTGTGCAGCACACTGAGTTAATTGCAGAAGCATTGGTTGTTAATCAGCTGGCACTGAAGGGAAGGCACTGCAGGAACCCAGACGGGATCAGAGTCACCTGGATACAGAGGGGACTCATTGAAGGTTCAGGAAATGCATTTTAAAGAGGCCTCTCACTGGGAGGGACAGTGGAAGGCATCTCTTCTGCAAAGAGCTTTTACCCTTCTCTTGTCCTGTTATTTAACAGGTGAAGAAGGGATTTGGGCTGATGGTACAAATTAGGTCATGGGGTCCTGAATTTTGTTATTTGTGTGTGGTTTTTATCCAATGGGCAGTGGCAGTGACTCCAACACGATCTGCAAAGTATAATTTGCTAGATTCTCTTCAAGGGCAGCCAACATGAAAACCACTGAGTAGACACATGGCTGTTTAGGTGGAGATGACACAAGGGTGGGAATGTGTCAGAAAAGCAGGAAGCAGCCAGGATGTGGAATTGGGCTGTAAAAACACCGTGGAGGGAGCAGGGAGATGAACCCCCAGGCATTCCCCAGGCTCTGCTGGCTCTTACCTCCTGTTGACCTGCTCCACAGGGATGTTGAGGCGCTTGGCAATGTCCTCCACGGTCTCACTGGTGGCCGAAATGATGCCCACGCTCTTGGCAATGGCCTTGGCCGTGATGGGATGGTCACCAGTGACCATAATGACCTGAGCAAGGGACAGGCACTCAGGGTGAGTGACAAATGGAAAAGCCATGGCTGGGGGAGATAAGGGAATGGCTGTTGTTGGGGAGCAGGAAGCAGTTTGGGATCAGAGCAGCGCTGTGTACACAGCACAGGGAGATTATGGACAGGAATTGCCGAGCTCTCTGTCGACACCTGAGCTCTGCCTCTCCTTGCTGAGGCTGCTTTATCAGGGCTGTAAAGGAAGAACTTGTCACAGGCAGCAAGATTAGAATAATGCAGAATAAAGAAGCCTTTATATAAGAATCTATATTAGGTATGTTCAGTGGTGAGGGTTTGTTAGAATCTTGCATCTTAAAATGGATCCTTGTGACTGAGGTGTCCTGACAGATAAGGCACAGCCTTTTCTTGCTTTTCTAAAAGAAAAGTTGCCAGATCTGTCTTCAGAAAAAGTCATCAGGGTTGGGGCTTTGGATTCATCTCATCTGAGATCTGTAAATCCAAATATTATTTTCCTTTATTTAGATAGATTTCACCTCTGCCTAGAGCTGAAAGTTTATTTGTGGGTCCCCTGGGAGTGAAATTAGGGGAATTACTGCTTCAGGTTCAACTTGAATAGTTTTGAGATTAGTGGTATCTATAGACAAATATTCTTAACAGGTGTAGCCCTGTGTCCTGATGCCTTCTCAAGAACTGTTTCTGTGGCCTTACTCTGTTTACAAACAAGTAATTGTAGCTGGCATGGGTTCTGTATTCTAGAAGTGGATGTGATGAGACAATATCTGAGCTTTTGCAAATTTGGATTTCCAGTTTTAAAGTTCTGTGCAGTTCTGTGATGTTCAGTTCAGTTTAATCAGTTCCTATGGTCTGATTCCCATTTAAACTGTTTTGCCTCTGGGGACCTTCAAGTAATTTCTTTAAGTTGCAATTATAAGATGTTGTTAACTAATGTTTAGATTTTTGGTAATTGTTGCCAGAAAGATAATTAATGACGATGTGGTGGAAGTTCTGAAATTTTAAATAGTTTAAGTAATACCTAAAATAATTATGACCATTCTTTCTGTAGTAGAATCACTGTGATTTTCCTTGGAAAACCCCTACCTTGATCCCAGCACTGCGGCACTTGGAGACAGCGTCAGGCACCGTGGAACGAGGTGGGTCAATCATGGACAAGAGCCCAACAAAGCACAGGTTGGAGGTTGGGAAGTTCATGGAATCTGTGTCGAATTGGTAGGTGTCTGGAAACTCTTTTTCAGGCAGGTACAAGTGACAGAAACCTGACAAGAAAATTAGGTTGATGTGATGGACAGGAAATAGTGGGAGAGCTTGATAAAACACCAGGCTTTGCTCTTGCCCACAGAACTCCAGTGCATTTCACCATTCTTCCAGGCATGCTGGATGTGCCAAGGCTTTAATCCAAATTTTACAGCTTTTGCAGATGGATTTTACCCCATTTTCTCAGGCAGTTGGACTCACCCAGCACTCTCTCTCCCATGCCCCCCAGCTCCATGTAGGCTGTTTGGAAAGCTTCTGCCTTCTCGCTGTCCAGGGGTTCTTCCTTGCCATTGATCATGATGGTGCTGCACCTCTCCAAGATCCTCTCTGGGGCACCTTTCATCACCAGCAGGAAGCGTTTGTCCTGGGGGTCGTCGGTCTCGTGGATGGAAAGCTGTGCCACAAACAGGATATGGGTTGAAAGAGCTTAAATTTGCTCCTAAATTTGCATGGATTTAATGCTCTTTTCCATGAGGATATCACATATTCCATCAAATGCAATGCATAACTTAAGTTTCCTCTGTTGTTGAATTACCCCATTAAGACTTCCAGGTCACACCCAGTTGCAACAGGCCCAGTGGTAGAAACAGTTTTGACTTGGAAACAATCTGACATGATTTCCAAAAAAATGAAACACACCTGGAATTTGTTGGTGGAGTTGAAAGGAATTTCAGCCACTTTCCTGTTTTGTGCTCTAATGCTCATCACATCCCCCAAAATGACTTCAGAGAATTTCAGCAGAGCTGTTTCAGAGGCGTCTCCAACCACAACCCTCTGTGGGCACAAAGGAAGAAACAGCTCATAGCAAATGGACTTTTGCAATCCCAGGGTGCCATGGCATGCTGCACAAGGAATCTACGTGGTTATGTTCACGTTGTCCCTGGAAAACCATTGCAGTGAAAATTTGGGATGTCTGGTTTGCTCTTGGAGTTAGAACTAAGCCCCAGCAAAGCGAGGAAATGAGCATTTGATGTTGTAAAGCAGATTTGGGGTCACACTCAGGTCACTAAGGGTGAGCTGAGGCACAAACCCAAATTACTTTGAGGATGCCATGGATGAGTGAACAGGGATTTCTTCTGGTAGACCAGTCACTAGAATTCACTACCTTCAAGCAGTCACGTGTAAAGACACTAATTAAGGCATGTTTACCTTTGCTATATTAAATTAATGGTGCAGTAATTACTATTCTTGCTACTTTTATTGCCTTTTGGCAAGCAGAGTTGGGTTTGGACAATGCTCTCAGGCACAGAGATCCTTGAGGCTGTCCTGAACAGGGCCAGGAGTTAGACTTGTGGATCACTTCCCATCCAGGATATTCTGTGATTCCATAATTCTGTGCTCTTGCTGTGTGAGTTTTTTTCCCCAGTGTTAAATTTTCTATGAGTGCACAGCAGTAAAACCAATGTCAGTAGGAACTGGGTAAAATGGTAAAATGGAGATTACTAAAGCCAAGCAGGGCAAATTTCTCTTTCAGAGGAAGGGGAATAAGGTGATGTGAAGTCAGCAGTACCTTCATTATGGGCAGGTTTTCCTGTCCTGGCCGGAATTCCGCCCGGTTGCAGAGAGTTACAATTTTTGATAACGCTGTCCATGTTGGAGAGGTTTGATCAAAGGGCTGGGCTGAGAGAAGTAGAACACACATTGTATCCTTTAATACACTGCATCATATAAGTAGAAGCTTAAGAGTGAAGAAACAGAATTGACTTATTTGCAGAAAGAAATTATTCTTTTGACAGGTTCTTTTAGGGAAAAAAATTTTGATGCAAATTTTCCCTCCATCATCTAGCAGTGCTGTCAGAGGGGTTTGGGTGATGTTTCTCTGCTTAATTCACTGCTAAATGTGCAGTTGGCAAAAGGCTCTGGAGTAGAACCTTATCCAGATTTACTTCCTGTGAGTGGAGTTCAAATATTAATTGGGGTTTTTTTCCCACATTTGTACATGGCTAAGAAGGAATTTTGCTTTGCAGGACTGTGTGGAAGAAAGATGTGTCTGGTTCAGCCATCAAAAGATATTCCCAGTGAACATCACAGGTTTGATCCAATGATCTGCCCCTTCCCACATCCCCATTGCCACATTTACTTGTTTGATCTTCGCTGGTGTCGGCTGAGTAGATCTGATTGTCAAACCAGAGGTGGGCAACAGTCATCCTGTTCTGGGTCAGGGTCCCTGTCTTGTCAGAGCAGATGATCGAGGTGGAACCCAGGGTTTCTACGGCTTCCAGGTTCTTCACCAAGCAGTTCTTCTTGGCCATGCGCTTGGCTGTGAGAGACAGACTCACCTGGCAGGACGAAAAGGGTCCAGCTCTTAGCAAGGTGAGGTGTAATGAGGTTACATACTCCTGATAGATCTTTTCTGTTTGTTTTGGGGTTTTTTGTTAAGAGAATATTTTAATTTTTTTGCTTTTAGTTGCCTGCAGTGCATTTTAATTCTTTTTTTTTTTTTTTAATTAAAATCTGAAGTTTGGCTGTAGCTCAGAACATTTGCCAATTTCTCAAGTACATTTGCTGCTGAGAGGAACCTGCTTGCCTGCTGATAGAAATAAGAATCTTATCAGTCAAGAGGCTGCTTTAGATGAAAGAACCTGCAATGGGCAGGGAGCTCCTGGTCACCAGCTTAATGAATCCTGAAACGATTCCCTTCATTATTGCCCTGGTTTTTTGCTGCTGCTGTGCTTTAGTGTGCTTAGCAGGTGTGCTGCTTCTCAGCCAGGGATTTCAGTGTTAAATATGTGGTGATGAGTGGAGTTTTCATGTCACTTTTAGGGTACAATGTCCTCACTTCCAAGTGGGAACAGGTTGTGGGAAAATGAGTCACATCATTGTGCTCGTTAGCAATCGAGCCAGAGCGGTGCTTGGAGAGCCTTATTGCAAACTGGATTGAAGATTAATGACTCAGTTACACCAGAGTTCCCAAATGAAGGGTTCATCCTTGGAATACAAGCCCTCAGCCCTATCCAGACGCAGCTCAGAGCAGAGCTGGAGTGGCCAGCAGCGAGCCCCAGTGTCACAGTAGCGACACAAAAGGAAGAGCCAGAGGCACCTGTTAACAGGATCAGAGAGAAGGAAGGAAGGGCCGCAAGACCCGCCTTCTTCATTTTTTATATCCATTTGGAAATCATTATTCATTGGAGGAAATCAGTTCTTCCTCCCTCAATTACAGTGGTCAAGGGAAATGTCCATCAAAGTTCTGTGTCCATGAGAAAGGAATGTGAGAGAGAAGATAGAGTTACAATAACATAGCTATGTTTACAAAAAGAACTGTGAGAAAGAAAGTAAAAAACGTTCAGCTGCAAGAAGCAAGGCAACATCCCAGCACACACTCACCGTCACCGTGGCCAGCAGTCCCTCCGGCACGTTGGCCACGATGATGCCGATGAGGAAGATGATGGAGTCCAGGATCTTGTAGCGCATGGAGACGGAGATGATGAAGAAGAGCACCCCGATGGAGATGGCCACTCCTGCCACCAGGTACACGAAGTGCTCGATCTCGATGGCGATGGGCGTCTTCTCGTTGCCCACGCCCGAGGCCAGGGAGGCGATGCGGCCGATGATGGTGCGGTCCCCCGTGTTGATGACGATGCCTGTGGCAGTGCCTGCAGAGACAAAAACTGTCAGCTCCAGGGCACACAGACCCTCAGAGGCAATGTTTGTGTGCAGCCTGACACACTGCAGCCTGATAATCCAATATTGCTGGAAAGACCGCAAGGAAACCGCGCTCAGTTCAAATTCAAATCAATTCGCGGATTGTTGCAGACTGGTGTGTTAGAACAAACGTCCTTCTGGTTGGTGCCAAGTGTGACCACCCTCATCTGCTCAGGACAAAATTCCTGTGAGCAATTGAACCTCTCTGAAGTTTCTTGGAGCAGAATTGTGTAAGTGAGTTAGCAGGACTAGGCAGCACCAGTGCAGGTGCCATCTCTGGGGGCCCTTCTCTCTGTACACTGATAAATAACACAGAAAATAGAAATTTTCAGTTCCCCTGAACCTGCTGAAGAGAGCTCAGAGACTAATTAACAAAAAAAGGTAAAAGGGTGTAAAGGTGTGCACACAGGATAATAAATGTGCCTGGAGCCAGAGGGGAAACAGATAAAAAGGATTACAGTGGGGTTTTTTGCAGGTTATGTAACAAGAAGCAACAGACCGTGCCCGATTTTGGGATCAACTCACCTTCCACACAGGTGGTGGAGTAGAAGGCAATGTTCTTGGTCTCCAGGGGGTTCTCGTGGGTGAAGTCACAGGAGCGGGACTGGGGTTCTGATTCCCCTGTGAGTGAAGAATTGTCCACCTTTAATGAAACGGAGACATGCCCATATTAAGGTTAGCAACACACAGTGATGTCTAGCCCAGAAGGCAGGGTGGCAGCATGTTTAATAACCAGTGACATAAAAATCTCTCAGTGCCTTTTCTCTGAGCTGCTGCTGTCACTGACAAACTATTTCTGTGGGAATTCAGCTCAGTCAGTGCTGTGTGTCTGCTGCTGGGATTTTCAGTAGCAGCCTGAAAGAAAACACAATTTTGAGGATCTGCCTCCAGGTCTGTGGAAACCCTCAGTCCTGTATTGGTGTATCTGCCTCTGTCCTGGGAAAGAACAGTGCCAGAACATGGTATGGACTCTTTGGGTGTTCAGGGAGGGAGGTGTCAGTCCTGGATGAGCTCAGCATCACATTATGGCTTCTGCTCTCTGATTTCATTAGATTACATCTAATTAAAGCTCTAATGACCCACATTGGGTGTGCAGGAATTCCTTCCGTGTAATAAAACCCTCCAAACCATATTTTCCCTCTTTCCCCGTGCTCCTCCAAGCCCTGTTTACCTTACAGCCCTGGGAGAAGATGAGGCGAATATCTGCAGGGATCCTGTCCCCTCCCTTGATCTCCACGATGTCCCCAACCACCAGCTGGTCTGCTGGCAGCTCCTTCTTCTCTGCGTCCCTGATGACAATAGCTTGCTGGAAGACAGAAGGGTGACAAAAATGAGCCTTGTGCCACCCTCTAAACCCCCTGCCGAGGGGTGAGTTCAAGCTGGGCTTGTTGTGCTTCCCTGGTGCATTATTAGGGTGAATTTTTGCCCCAGTGGAAAGGCACTGGTGGTTCTCACCTGTGGGATCATCTTGCTGAAGCTGGCCATGATGTTTGTGCTTTTGGCTTCCTGATAGTAGGCAAAGATGCCAGTCAGGATGACGACCAGGGCCAGGACTACTCCGAGGTAGAGCTGATCAGTAAAACACAATTTGGTTAATTTAAGAGAAGTGTTCAGCAATTCTTCTGCTAGAGTAAATCATAGCTCTGTGTTGGTTCAGCAGGCTTTTAAAATGAGGTGTTGGCCAGGTTAAAAGACAGGTTAAGAAAGGAAATTTCAGGTGTTGCCCTGAAAATGATCAGTTAAAGCTTTTTATGTGTGTGTTTATGGAAAGTGCTCTTCATAGCAATTTCCCCATCCATCTAAAATCCTTCTCTGACACAAACCTGAACAAATCAGAGTGTAACAAACAAACAAATAAAAGAATTAGCAGAATGTAACTCACAAGGGAATTAGTCAGTGTGTTGGAGTTCTTTAGACTTTATTACTGCTCTCAGAGCACTCAGTATTGTCATTATGCCCAGTGGTTATAAAACCTTTGCACAGGCACTCTTTAGGCACAAGTGGTGTGTGAGGTGTTTGAGCTTTTATCAGAAATGTTCAGCAGTAGAGAGGGGGAGACTCCTGTAGGAATAAGAGGCCTCCTTGTAGTTACTGAGTAACTGTGTAGTATTTAAATGTCTTGGATTGTCACAGGGCCAAATCTCCCGTTGTGGTTACTCATCTACTTACGTTGTCAAAGGCTGAGTCCACTCCCTGCACCAGCTGGATGCCAAAGGAAATCCAGGAGAAGCCAGCTCCAATCCACAGGAGGATGGAGAACCCTCCTATCATCTGCTTGAGGAACTTCACGATCTCAGGGGTGGCTTTGGGAGGAGTGAGAGAGTTGGGGCCATCCCGAGCCAAAATCTCTGCTGCTCTTGCACTCGAGAGACCCTGCAAAAGGAAATTACATGTTTGAATTGAAGTCACAGGAAAAGAGGTTTTTACCACAGCTCAGGACAAAATTCACGTGCTGTTGTTTCTTTAAATGTTGTTTGTGTCAGTAACCTGCAATCCACAATTCCAAACCTTCTGATCAGAGTGGCTGCTATGAATTATCTGCTATGGAGAAACAGGTATTTCTTGGGGCCATGTCCATCAGGAGTTTCCATTCTGTGGGTTACCAATGAAGTATTCCTGGACTAAGTGTTTGTAAAGCCAGGGAGAAACTGACATCAGTTCTTTTGCTGCTGTTTGTGCATCTCCACAAGGTCTTTGTAGCTCAAGGGGTCCTTGAAATTCTTGTCTGTGCTCTGGCCATGTTCAATGCTTTGATATTCAAATGGCAGGTGTCAAAGAGACTCAGGTGTGTAGTTTCTCAAATCTAGTTTTTGCTTCAAAATCAGCTCATCCCATGCAGTCTTTTGCTATGAATTGTTACTGCTAGTGAAAAATGAATTGTGCTGAAATCAAAATATCAGCTAAAAGCTTTAGAAAAGCTGAGGTCCCAGTGCAAACCCTGAGGTCACGCTTTGTGCAGGGATTTTTGATTCCAAAACAGTGGATCAGCCTTGTTCAGACTCAAGAGAAACTCCATTTTAAATCCAGTCAGTGCTGCATGATGACTTGCTGGTTTAGGCTTTACTGGGAGCATCAATGCAGGCACCCACACACATCTATTAATGCAATTCCTGCTGCTGGGAAGCTTTGGATAAGCCAGAGGCAACTGATTCAGGCAGTTCCTTAATGATGCCCTATGGACTTACTTTGTCAATGCTGGTACCATACTTCTTCTCCAAATCTGAAGTGCTGAGCCTGTGGTCATCCTGTGGTCCAAAAGAGAGAGAAAATCATAGTGAGCAGAGTGTCAGACTGCTGAGATGTTTATTTCCCAACTGCCTGAATTTGGGACCGTGGATCCAGTTTCTTGTATGACATTGCAGTTTAATTAATAGACAGATCTGCATATTGATAAGTAAAATATCTTCCACTGGAAGATGATATTTTTCCTTTTGATTTGCAGAGTACTTTTGTAAATAGCTCCCTCCTCCAGCAAATCTGTCACAAGAACAGGGTGGTGTGTTCATGTTAATGCTGCTTGCCACAAGTGTCTGTGCTTCTTTTAGATAAATCATCTCTCTCTGCCTGCTGCAGGGCTCAGAACCGCAGGCAACATCAGAGTATGTGTGACAACAACCTCTGCCCTTGATTGCCAGGGTAGGGTATGTGAAATTATCCTCCACAGGCTGGTGGAAAGAGGCAACAGGTTCTAACCACAGCTAAGAAGGGTGTGGGAGAGGGAAATCTCAAAGCTCTTCTCCTTTGCCTGCAGTGACACCTCTGTGGTATCATTGGCCTAATTATATCTTGTGCTGAACTGAGATTTAGAAGCCAAGAATTTGAGAGATCTCACAGTTGTTTTCTCAGAGTGATTCATGGGTACTTGGGTGAGTCAATTCACTGCTCTGTGCTTTGGTTTCTCTTTAAAAACACGAGAGGGAAGTTACATCCCCCCCTGGCAAAGATCTAATGGACTGAGAAATATTTTCCTACTGCTGGGTAGATCTTGGGAACGTGGTGGGTGAATTGATCAGAGAATCATGGAATCAATGGCTTATTTTGGGTTTTTTTAGCTTTGAAATATCTCCCAGCCCATAAATAGCCTCTCCTCTGAGCTGCTCTCACAGCAATTCCAAAAAGAGGTCAGTATAATTACCCTCATGTTTCAGATTGGGCAACTGGCTTGTGTAGAGAGGAAGCAACATTTCCAAGAGCAGCCAGCAGGTCAGGAGCAAGCCAGGAGGAAAATACAGGTGTCTTGAAGGTCAGAGCAGTTGGTTTGGGTAAAAAACCCAGTGCTTAAAGCTGAGAAATGCTTTCAGATCTACTTGGAGCACAATGGGCTCTGCCTTTCCCTCTGAGTCCTGGCTGGCTGTGCAGGTGGCCTCAGGAAATCCCTGAGCAGTGATTCCATCTGGGGAATAACTCCTTTTTGGGGAGATATTGTTCTGTACCCTTGGCTTACTTAAACCAGAATCGTTCTCTTGTTTTAGGTATTAGTCTTGCACAGCAGTTTTCTGCACACTCCAGGAGTGTGAGGAGGCAAATCCTTCCCTGTTTTCCCTGAAATTCCCAGGATTTTCAGAGCAGGACATCATAGTGGCCATTCCCTGGATTTCATGGAATGTGCAATGGAAGCTCAGCAACACTCACCAGGTCCAGTTCTTTCTTAAGATCTTCTGTCTTCTTCTTTTTCTTGTTGCCTTTTAAGTCTTTGTGCTTGCCCTCTTCATCTTCAATCTCTGTTTTTTGGAGATCTTTTGTCCCATAGATCTCAACCGAGTAAACGTCGGACCTTTTCTGTAAAAAAACACACAAAAAAGTCAAACTCTGACAGATCTATGTCTTTTAGACAACCTAAAAATTGCTGCTGTTCCTTTCTCCTGTCAACTGAAGGTGTTTTTTCCTGTCTTATCCTGAGATCCATCCAGTTTGCATTACTGTCGTTGTGGTCAGGTCTTTATCAGGTGCAAATCACAGCGATTCCTTTAGAGATGTGCAAAGTTTAAGCAGTTTGTGGTCCTACACCAAAAGTAGGAAAACTGCCCAGCATCTCAGCATTGCTAATGAGAATTATTAATTTATTTATCAGCACCAAGAAGAGATCAGTGGAAAAGCAAAATATTTTTAAAAGAAAAAGGGAAGAGGAAATTATCCATTGAGAACTTGCTTGTTTCTGGAGTTTTTTAGATACTTAACTTCAAGATTTAATTTTTAATTAAGATTAACATTTACATATTTTTGTTTGCACTCAATCAAAGTGAGGAATGGAGGCAAGCACCAGAGTGGCAGTGAAGGAGAAGCTGCTCTGTTTCTGCTCACACAGAGCTCAGAACTGGCAGGGATTTACCCAACTATTCACTTTTTTTGGCCAATTCTCTGACCCAGGGAGGCTGCTAAACCTCGGGCAGTCTTTGCTTGCAGGGACACCTTGGGGGTTGTGCTCTGTCCAAAGCCTCAGCTGGAGCCTGAACTTCCCGTGCCCCTCATTTCCCAGCTCCTGTAATCATAACGTTCCAGCTCCTCATTATCCT
This sequence comes from Climacteris rufus, assembly GCA_013398175.1. Taxonomy (NCBI): domain Eukaryota; kingdom Metazoa; phylum Chordata; class Aves; order Passeriformes; family Climacteridae; genus Climacteris; species Climacteris rufus. The sequence continues at coordinate 244,949 of VZRZ01006345.1, read as the reverse complement.
GGAAGCCACATGCCAAGCCTTGCAAGGGCCATGGGGTGACCCCATTCCAGAGGCTTCCTCATGGATGGAAGCCCAGAGGTTTGGGAGAGTCCCCCTGGATGGGACAGCAGAGCTCAGAGGTGCCCCTGGTGCCAGGGCTTGGCCTCCTGGGAGATCTCACAGGATCTCACACAGAGTGGGGATCTTCATGGCATGGAGAGCTCAAGTCGTGGAAACAGCAAGAAAAAACAATAAAATTGGGATATCTTATTATTTGGTACTGCTCTGAACTCAAAACTGGCATCCTGCCCTCAGCTGCCCTTGAGCTAAAGGGAGGATTTAAATCTTGGCATTGCTGAGGGGGAAAGCAAAGAGCTGCTGAGCAGTTTGGGGCCTTACAAGACTGAAATCCTTTTCCTAAACCCTTGAGTTTGCTTGGTGATGCACATCCCAGAGAAAGGACATGCCTGTTGTAAGAAGTTCTGATTTTTATTGCTGAAGATTCACAATCTGTTTGATCTATTGGGATTTTTTTCTTCACCTTCCTCCTTCTCCTCCTCCTCCTCTCATTGACTATCCCACCCAAAAATCTGTTCAGCTTTTCAAATCCCTGTGGAGTAGAGAAACCAGGAGAGAGGGGATAGAGCTATCTACTGGGAGAACTTAGCAGATGGAAGAGAATAATAAATAAAATTGTTGAATTTAGTGAAATCTATTGCTCACTTGTATGCATGACCTATGTTAACCTACACAATTTCATAAAATCTGAGATTTTGCCTCAGATTTTTGGGTAGCATTCATGAAACTGTGGCTTATAAAACCAGCCAGTCCTAGAATTCTTCCCAATCCAAACTGATCATGCCCAGCAGTGCCTGTTATTAATTCAATTTTTCACTTAGCCTGTATTTATAGAATACATTTGCATACTAAAATTTAGATTAATCCCTGTTCTGAGGAAGAAACACAAAAGCAGAGGGGGCAGTGCCTTGAGCACAGTACTCACCTTGACCATCCTGGTGAGTTTATTCCTTTCCTGAGGGAGGGAAAGAGCCCAGCCAAAGTGTCTGGAGGAAAAGCCCAAGCCCAGCTGGGGACTGCAGAGCAGCTGTGCAGTGCCAAAGCTCCCCGAGGTGGAGGCTCCCTCTCCTCTGGCCAGCAGTTGTTAGCTGGAGCCCTGCTGCCACCCAGGCATCCTTCAGGCAGGACAAATCCCCTGTCCCAAGCCTGTGGAGAACGAGCACTGCTCGCTGCTGCTTTATAAATCAGCATCTTGTGCTGCCACTCCACCCCTCCCCTTCCAGGTCCAGCCCATCTTCTGTTTCACCTGGAGTAGGTGGAAAAATACCACGGTAATGGGCATGTGGGTTTCAGGTCAGATAGGTTCTAATTATTCCTTTGTAGTGTTTGCTCACCAGTAGGGAACAGGTGTATTATTCATCTTGCTGGAAGCGAGGAGTTTCCTTCGGACACTTTCCAGCTCTGGGCTCCCCTCAGGGCTCCAGCTGGCCCGGGGTAAAGGAGGGCTCTGCACATTTTGGCTGCACCTCTGCAGTGATGTTCTCTTTGCCTGAGGTTCCTCCAAGTCATCTCCCTGCCCCATTTAGGCACCAACAGGGATTTAGTGGAGTGGAGCTCTCTGAAGCTTCCTAGCTTGGACTTCACTCTTAGAAGTCCACTCTTCACTTCATTCCTGCATTTCTTGCATTTTTTACCTTCTTGCTGAGCTGAGAAAAACACTTCCTGGTGCATTTTCAGCAAAGCATTTGCCTGAACAGCTTGTTTACTTTGTTTGTCTTGCACCAATTACCAGCTCCCAGACAGGAGTGATAATGAGATTTATGACATTTTGATACCTGGCTTGTCTCATCACTCACAAGTAAAGTTGACTTCTTCACCTCTGAGATTTAACTGGTGAAAAGCTGAGTGAGACATTGGTGAATGGTTTTCTATAGTTTAACATTATTTGGGAAAAGCTTTTTTTTTTTCATCTGTCTGACCTTGCTGACCAACAGCATCTCAGCAGCTGGTTTCTAATATTATATAATCCATAAACTTCAGATTCATTGGAGACACTGTGAGGTGCTATCAGTAAATGAGTCAAATTGTGGTGAGAGATATGACGTGTGGATGGAGATAACCAACGCTGGCTTTATCAAATCATAAACAAAAGCTATTAACAGAGGGGAAAAACCAAGAAACATCATTTACTACCTCAACAGGAGCGTGAATAATTTATGTTCCAATCAGGTTCCCAGGAATTTGAGTATCAGCCTTCCTTAAGCTGTTCCCACTTCTCAGTTTATGTGTGTTGGTCTTTTTCCATGGCATTCTTTAATCCTGGAACATTACGCAAGATGCAGGAGTGGATCTGGAAAGGTTTCATGTTCAGTTTCTGCTGCTTGATGCACTGAGAGCTGAGTTTTGTCCTGGAATACAAACATTTCCCTGTGTCCAAAGTGCTGGAGGTTTCACAATGTGTGCAAGAGCAGGGATATACTGGCTGTATGCAGAGAATCTGTGGTGTGGGATACCCAGCACTGGGATCCTCCCCTTTATTCTGGGAAAGATCCAGAGCAGGAGGATGGAGAGGCACATATTTGACATCCAGCTGGACTGCTGAGGCTGGAAGTGGGGGGATATGAGAAAGGAAACGGGAAAATGCCTTCCAAGAATGGTATCAGCTCTGTGGGTGAAACCAGTGGGCTGCAAAATGTGAAACCCAGCATATTTCACCCTGCTCATTTACAGGTTTTAACTGGGAACGGAGATCTCCAATCCAGTGGTGGATGGAAAACAAGAATGTGTATCTTACTATTCCCAGATCCATAAAAGCAACCACTGTGTACTTTTTAGTAATGGTTTGTGATCCAGGACGATTATCTGGGTCATTTGGGCAGTTTTTGCATTTGCCTTCTATAAATCACAATGACTTTTGCCTGGGGACGGATGTTAGAAATGCAAATGAGAGAAGTGTTTGGCAACAAAGCACCCAGGAACCCTGCTGCACACGGGATATTTACCCTGACACATCTGAGGGATGTGTTCTGTAGCACAGGAACTGAGCTGGGAAAGCTCTGCAGACAGTTCCAGGGCTCGGTGTTTGCAGAGGATTGGGCTGGGTTTGCTGCTGGCAGAGCAGCTGTGTTGAGCTGCCAAGTTCAAAGGGTGAATTTGATGTTAAAATTCTGCCCAAAATTTCAATGAGTTTGTCAGCTGAAGGGCTTTTTTTTTCTGTGAGTTACAAATTAAGGATGAGAACCACTGTAAAAAGACAAGCCTCTTGTTTTTCATGAACCAACAGCTGGAATCAACCTTGTTAACAGCAGCTGACAAAATTTGTGTTTTCTCACTTGGCTGTGCTGGAAAGGTCCCGGGAACAGAAGCCACATGTGAACCCAGGCTGCAGTGCTGGGCAAGGGCTGGCACAGACACAAACCCTGCCAGGGAAGCACCGTGCCCTGGCCTGGCAAGACGTGGCACGTCCTGAGAGGAACAGAGCTCAGGGCTGGAATCCTCACGTGTGTGCTCGTGTGTCCCAGCAGCCACAGCTCACCCTGCTGAGAGCCTGCAATGGCTTCTGTTCTGCTGATTTCTCAGTATCAGTCTAGAAAATAATGTGTCCCTTCTGAATTATTCTGTCTCACAATTCTTCATCAGAACCGAGACTTGTTTGGATGCTGTTCAGTTCCCGTGTCCTGATGTAAGCCTGGGGAAAAAAAGACAGCCAGGAGGTTTTGCTGTTATTTCACACAGGGAGGACACATTTCTTAATTCATAGTGGTCGATCCCAGTGCTCAGATTGTCAAATTCCTTCAGGTTTTGAAGCAAAAGTGTGAATGTTTGTAAAGGATTTCGGAGTAAGGGGACTGCAATGCCTTTGCCTGGTGAATTTTGCTGTGTTATTTACATTCATCCTGTCTCGGACGAAGCAGGACGACCATGAGCAGTGGAAGGACCTGAAGGTGCAGAGAGGGCGGTGAATCGATGCTAAAATTTGTTTAAATTGGTTTAAATTGGCGTAAATTGGCTTTTCCGAGGGACGCTGCGCTCCCAGGGGAGGCCGGGAGAGGGCGCACGGCCCTGCGCCCAGCGGGTCCTGCCAAATTCCCGGGAAATTCCTGGGAAATTCCTTAAATTCCGCAGAAAATTCCTTAAATTCCGTGCCCTGGTGTCCCAGGCCACGGCCCTGTCACCGCCCCTGGAGGCTGCCCCAGCACGGGAGGGATGTGGAGCTGCTGGAACCGGTCCAGAGAGACACCAAGGGGATCAGAGGGATGGAGCTGCTGTGGGGAAAGGCTGGGAAATTTGGGATTATTCATCCTGGAGCAGAGGAGGCTTTAGGGTGACCTCACTGTGTCCTTACAGTACCTGAAGAGAGCCTGCGAGGGAATTTCCACAAGTGTGGAAAAGTGTGACAGGGCAAGGGAGAATGGCTTCAGACTGCCAGAGGGCACAGTTAAATTGGATATTAGGGGGAAATTCCTCCCTGTGAGGATGGGGAGCGACTGGAATGGATTTCCCAGAGAAGATGTGGCTGCCCCATCCCTGGAAGTGTCCAAGGCCAGGCTGGAGGGGGCTTGGAGCAACTTGGGATAGTGCAAGGTGTCCCTGCCCATGGCTCTGGATGGGCTCAAAATTCCCTTCCAACCCAAACCACTCCATGATTCTGTGATTCTCTAGAGAAATGTGGTTTTTGTTTGGGATTTGGGATTTTTTCCTCCTTCAAGGCCAACGGTAAAACAGAACCTGGACTTGAGGTGATGGCTTTGCAGTGCTGAAATCACCTTTCAGGGGTGGGACAGGGCTGCAGGAGGGGCAGGCACACACTGGGGCACAAACAGGACCTCTGGGATTTCCTTGTCCTTTCAATTGTGCTTTGCACAGCCTTTAAAGCCAGGCTTTGCAAGGAACTCTCTACAGCAGCAGACAAGTAGAAGGGAGTGAGAATTTATTCTGTGCCCATCCATTAGCCAGGAGGAAACTCTTGAGGATTCCTTGTTTATTTACTTGGTGGAGAGGAAAAACTCCCCTTTCAGGTGCTAAATCTTACCTTTTTTTCCTTCTCAATTTAGCCCAAAGATGTTAAACCATAATTCCCATGCCACAAGTGATGAACCAAGCACCTGTACAAAGCTCCCAGGAGCCAAATTAAACCAAAGCTTAAGTGGCATTTGGCCACTGGTAATTTAGGCACTGGTTGTAAACCACTCCTTGTCTGGGCATTCACCTCCTGTGAGTGGGAATTGCACATTCTGCTTTATGTGCTGCTCGTGGAGCTCATGAAAAGCTTGTGCTTGTTTTCCCTCGAATTTTCCTTTCATGTTAATCAAAGATGAGCAGGAAATGATGAGGGGCAAAGGGCTGAATTCCCAGCTTTTAGGATGGCATTTGAAATGATGAGCTGTGTTATAACCTCATTATAAATGCCATGCTGACGTGGTGTCCCTCCAGAGCTGGCACAGCCACCACAGCTCTGGGTCATTCCAGGGCAAGGTTTTGATTCCACGGAAGGATTTGGCCTTTTGAAGCTGATACACTGCTGAGGTGGGGTTTGTGTATCCACAAAGACACAGCACAGATGGAATTTATCATTTCATATCTATAGATTTCAATATATCCTTTATTTCTTCACACCAGCTGAAGAAGAACTGGTTAATCCTGGGGAAGTGATTGATCTTTTCATCTCTAGTCCTTGTTTGCTGAGGTGTTTTTTTATTTCTACAACAATAGTCAGTTGTATTCAGTCACTTTGTGATGTGGAGAGCTGCTCATTCAAAACATTTTCGTGTGGGTCATCAAAAAGCCGTGGTTGTCTTTCATTTATATATCAGGGTGTACTGAGCTCGCTGCTGCCTGCCCAAAGAAAGCTCAGAAATAAGAATTTGCATGTTTCTTGTTAAAGGAAATAATACTTAGAAGCAATTTTCTGTTGGCATTTTCTGTCTCAGGGAGAGAACAAGCCACGAGCAAGTCACAGCACACAGGACTATTCTTAATATTCCTGCTCTTCTTAATATTTTATCTTCCTGCTTCCTCATGCTACTAAAATAAACCATTACTGGACTCATACTGATATAAAAAACAATAAAGAAAATTGATCTTCCTCTTTGTGACTTCCTGGGGCTGCCAGGATCAGCCAGGACTGGTGCAGAAACACAGCATAACTTCTTTCTTTAAACATGGTGATGTTCCCAACATTTCAGTTGGAATCATGATTCACAGGAATTTGTAAACTCCAGGTTTTCTTTCACACAGCTGCTGTCTTGATGCTTTGATCATTCTCAGGCAAAGAAAGAAATACATTTTTCCTTTTAAAATGTTATCTGCTGTGCTGGTTAAGGAACTCACAGAGCCAGCCCGAGGTTTGCAGTCAGAATCTGCTCCTCTAGAACACACCCAGCCTCATTCCTGACAGACATCACAGGCTGGAGAGTGGCAGAGGCAGGAATTCTTTGGGATGCAATCAGGAAAATGGGAGGTTTAAGAGAGGGATGTGAGGATGGGCCCCTGTGGAGCCAAAGCTGGACACAAGGGAAGAGGAAATGGGTTGTGTTGACCCCAAAGCACCTCTGCAAACGCAGGTGAGGAAGCAGCCAGGCTTGTAAAACTCCTGGTATGTGTGTTATGTTCCAGGCAATCACAGAATCCTGGAGTGCTTTGGGCTGGAAGGGACCCTAAGGCTCATCCCCCATGTGCAGGGACACCTCCCCTGGCCCAGGCTGCTCCAAGCCCCGTGGTGCTCTCCAGAAACCACTGTGGGCAGCAAAGCTTTCCACATCCACCCTCTGGAAGGGTCATGTCCATTCTTCGCCTCTTTGAGTGGGCAAGAATTATTTCCTAATTCCATGTGAAATTTCTTGGCAAAGGTTTGCTTAGAAAATGTTGGTTCTGTGGTTTGTTTGTTTGGGTTTTTTTTTTTAATGATGAAAAGCAGGTCACTGCGCCAGCGTGACTGCACAATTAATTGACACTGATCCAGCAGGACACGATGTTGACTGGCAGGATAATTCTCCTTGGAAGGTGGCTGAGGTGCCACAGCCAGATGTTTACCAGCTGCCTGACCTGGAAAGGATTAAACCTGAGTCAGGGGCTTGGATGTGGGTCAGCCCAGCACGGTCCCTGCCCACCCTGTGCTGTCCTGGCCTGTCAGCCCTGCGCTCGCTGCCTGGGACACTCGGTGAGGGCACAAGTGCCCGGGGTTTCGGCTGGGAGTGCCAAAATCCTGCCTCACACCTTGCAACAGAGCCAGGCAGCACCTTTAGTCACGGTTTGCAGAGGCTGGGCCTGCCCAGGGCTGGCTCAGGGCTCGCAGGGGCTGGCACAGCCTCCCCTCTGCCACCCCCAGCCCTGGCACGGAGCAAGGGCACACAGCCAGCACTTGGAAAGGATGCTGAGGCCTGGGACCTTGGGGGAACGAGGAGGTGAGCCACGTTTAAACCATGACAGGTTTAAGGCTATTTTATTTAAGGCTATTTTTGCATTTTGCATTCCCAGGAAAGTGCATGGATTGTGTAGAGCTGCTCCCAGAGCAGGCAGAGTGCAAGGCAGCCACTGAAGCATTTAAAGAGAAGGCTGTGTCCCCCTCTTCCTTCAACTTTTTTCCCCATTTCCATGCAACATCATCACAGTGGAATTCTGATGGCTGCTCCAAAATGAAGGGAGGAAAAGCCTTCTCCATTCAGCTCCTCGTACCTTCTGAGGTATTTCAGACAATCTGTATTTCATTTTTCATTTGTATTTTCTGCTGAATTCCTACCTCCTGGAGATCCTCTAGAAATTCCATCCTCTGCCATTAGCAATGCACTGGTCACGTTTGTGCTCTTGAGTAAAATTCAGAGAAGGCTTCTGGGGTCAGAGAAAATGGCCTTGAAATAGTTCAAGGTGTTGCACAACTGGGATGTCTGGGCTGTGATACGGGGTTGCAAACGCATTTTGCCTGTGGAATTTGAAAATCACATGGGTTTGTTACACAGCTCGGTGTGAAATCTTTCCTGCACTCGCTCTCAGCCTGATGCAGAAAATACTTTGGGTCAGGAAAAACTTGTTTCATGTTTGCCAAAGCCACCTGAAGGGGCTTGGCCACATCTCCATTGTCACTGCCAGTGCCAGAGCATCGTTTAACCCAGTGCCTGGCTCAGGGTGCCACGCTGGGGTGGGACATGAGGAGTTAGAGGTGAAATGCAGATGTGGAGAAAGCAGCAGTGCTGTCATTTGGGACCTTTGCACAGGGGCCATAAAAAATTCCCAGTGCAAATCCCCTCCTGTCTCTGAAAGGCCAAACATTGGCTGGGCACTCCAACATCAGGCACTTCTACCTCTGCCACGGTGCAGGAATCACCACGAAACAACTCCCCTGGCACACAGAGGAGGAAATTTAGGTTTTGTGGGTCTGTACACGCAGGGCTGAAGTGACTAACATTGCCATTCCCTCGGAATGCCCTTCCCATGGAATGCCAATTCCCTGCCAGTCCCTTGGAAGGCAGCAGAGGTGCCCCAGGCCGGTGTTTGCTGGGCTGTGGGGAGAGGAAGGAGCCTGTGCAGCCTGGGCAGGGCCAAGCTGAGCTGTGCCCATCGTGGGCAGTGTCACCTCACGCTGCCAATCCTGGGGCCCTTGGTGCTGCAGGGAACCCCAGCCTCACCTTTCACCCACTCTGCTGCTGGGAAAATGCCCTTGACTCTGGTTTACCCTGGATATTGTTTGACTGCTGCTGAGAACCAGTCCAACCACCCGCTCCGTGCACATTGGAGTAAAGTCACTTCAGTAAGAAATACAGAAAGCTACAGGCTGGGTGCTTGGCTAGCAATGAATTTTCAGTCTTTCTGGCTTTGGAAGTGGCTCAGGATAGTGTGGAAAACGTTTTGTCAAGCCCTTTTACCGACAAGGAATGCAAAATGTTTAGATGCAAGATGTGCTTCAGTGTTTCCTTGCCTTGTTTTAGTGAAGCATTTGTGTTGAGCAGCTCTGAAATGTTAAATAGAAAAGGTCAGCTGGGTTTAGGCTTTTCCCTGCAGCTCTTTGCTTTGTAAGTCAGGCCTATGGAATCTGTTTTTACTGTGCCTGGGGAAGGTGGCAGGAGTGGGCCTTTTTATTGTCATGGTTAAAAGCATTTGTGAAGTGCCCTTAGTGAGAATCTGTGTTGGGTTGGCGTTCTTTTCCTCAGTAGATGGAAGAGGAATTGGAAAAAGGAGGTTGGGAGCATCATCTCCACTGTGCAGATGGAGAAAGTGAGTCATGGAGAGGCAGTGACCTGGACAGGATCACCCAGTCTGGGGTCCTGGCTGAGAATGGGGTCAGCTCCGTGTGTGGCCCTCAGCAGGAGGGTCCCAGAGACAGGATGAGACCTGAGATTTCTCCTTGCCTGATCTGTGTGCATCCCTTGCCTGCTTAATTTGCTAAATAGCTGCAAAACATGAGTGTAAAATAGTCTGGGTTGGGATACAGCTCATCTAATTTAACTATGAGGCTTCACTCATCACTGGGGTTGTCTTTGCAGCCAGAAGGGAGAAAACAGCACCTCCAGACAGCAGTTTCTCATCCCTGTCAGGCAGAGATGAGATGATAATTACCCTGTGGAGGCATTCTGTCCTCTGCCTGGATAAAGGGAGAACACTTCAGATGAAAGACCTGCTTTTAGGGCAGGCAGCTGACTCCTGTCCTTAGGAACAAATGCATAGGGATGAGTTCAGATGACATTATTTAAATATTAAAACAAGCTTTGGTTTGGCTCAGGCGTGTCTGAGCCAGTCCCAGATGGGAGCATGTGTGGTCCTTGGGCTTTCTGCTAATACATTTTGCTGGGAATGGAGTTTCTGCTGGTCACACTGATTTGCTGCAGAAACACTTGCTGTTAATGCTGACTTGGACTGAAAGAGGATCTCGCAAATCCCATCAAGTTTTGCTTCAAGAGTCAGATATTGTGAAAGCATCTGGGGTGAGATGATTTGTGGAGAAGCTAAGGATGAATGAAAGGCTCCCTGTGTGCCACTAAATCCATCTCAGGATGAGAAGTTTTGTGATGAGCAAGGGACTCTGCTGGGAGTTACAAGCCAAAATAGAAACAGACTGGTTTGGGATGGAAAGGACCTTAAAAATCATCTTATCCCATCCCTGCCATGGGCAGGGACACCTTCCACTGTCCCAGGCTGCTCCAAGCCCTGTCCAACCTGGCCTTGGGCACTTCCAGGGATGGGGCAGCCACAGCTTCTCTGGGCACCCTGTGCCAGGGCCTCCCCACCCTCACAGGGAACAATTCCTTCCTGAATATCCAGTCTAATCCTGCCTTCCTGCAGCTTGGGGCTTTTGCCAAGAGGGAAAACAAACGGAGTCCTTGTGGTGGTGGGTCTGAGCCCAGTGGTTCCCAGTGTGCAGGGGGCTGTTCCTCTGCTGGGACTCTCCAGGTGCTCCATGGCCTTGGAAGTGGAAGAGGGCAATCCAAAGAGAAGGAGTTACAGGAGATGCTTTGAGCTTAAGCAAAGGACAGTGAGGTGCAGCATATGCATATGATAACCCTGGGAAAACATGGAAACAGCAGGGGATAACTGAGTTATCCTGACAGATGAGCTTTGTCCCCTTTTCCTGCCTTCCCAGCCCGTTCTGCAGAGCTCCCCTGCAGCACAAGCACGGGGATCATGCAAAGTGTTCACCCTTGGTGCTTTGGAGTCAGCTCTGGGGAGAGCTGAGAGATCAGACTGCAGTCCTGGACAGTGTGAGGCTGCTGGGGGTGTCACAGCATCCCCACCCCTGCAAGAGGAGGCAAAGCAGGGCAGGGCAGGGAGGGTGGCAGGGAGGGAGCCCCAGGGCTGGAAGCAGCGCCCTGCCGGGGTTCATCAGCTCCCGGCGCTAATTGCTGTTTGCACCGCATTTTGCAAATATGAAAGCGCTGCTTCGAAGCAAATGAGAAATGGGTTGGCTGCCAGCCTGCCTCTGGAGCTTGGCCTCCCTGCTAATTAGGCAGCCAGGCGCTTGGGATGAATGGAAATCCGGGATCGCATCAAATCCCCGCGGCACGGCTGCTTCTGTCCAGGTGGGCTCATCCTTTTAAACTTGGGCTGGGAAAGCAGCTGGGCTCACAAAACCCTTAGAGGAGGAATGTGCAGCATTTTGGGATCCTGATTGCACGAGGTGCCCTAAAAACCATGGAAACAGCTGAGCCTGTGGTTGGGTCAGTGGGAGCTGTGGTGTCTTGAGGGTCACAGAGTTGGAGTTTTCATCCTTGGTGCCAACACCCATTTAAATTTGGGACCGTGCATAGTTTAGTTGCTGACCGAGGAATTTATTGGACGTGATCCCTGTGCTTTCCAGCAATAGTCAACTCCATCTTTATGTCCTTGTGATTGTTTTAAATGGCAGTGCAGCCTGGGCAGGCAGCACAGACAGTGCATGAGGGCTGCCTAAAAAAGACCCAAAATGTGCATTATTCTTCCCTCCTACGAAAACTGTAATCACAGCAAATTAAAATACATGAGTTCGTATTTTCTTCTTTGGAAGTGAAGTCAGACACTTTGATATTTCATGTGCACAGAATAATGTTTTCTTTTTAGCTATTTCAGAACCCTGAAAACTTACACTCCTTGGCACTGGATTCCCAACATGTAGGAGTTTAGACTGCTGCATCATTTGGAAGCAGATTACTCTTTAACATAATACATTTTAAGATTAATAATTTCAGAAGTTTCTGGGCATCCATTCAAGAGAACAGCTCCTTGGAACAATGTCTGCTTTTATCAGGTTATTGCACAAAATCAGCATTGCATTCAAATATTGCTGTCTTGCAGTATCACCCTAAAGTATTTTATTCAGCTACTGAAGTGATACTACAAAATGAGCATAATTTTATCACCAAGCAAATGCATGTGAAACCAAACAGCAAAAAGGAAGAATTATATGCAATGCTAGCAGGAAACAAAGGCTGAAATACAGTAATGAAACAGTTTTGCAAAGTTCAGAAAAAGAAAATTGCATCATAAAGAAATTCAGTCTTAATAAATTACTGGTCCTGTGGGAATTGTCTTGTGCTCTGAGAAGTAATTCTGTGTATTTCTTCTCATCAGGATGATTAATGGGCTGATTCTGCCTAAGGGAGCATGCTTAAGCACAAGGTAAGCACTAAAAATGAAAACTTGGTGTTTCTGCAGCTGCCCTTTGTGAAACTGGGTTCTCTAAGGATGAGGCAGAAATCGGGATGGTTCCAAAGGAAGCTGGACGAAGGAAATAAAGCAGTTTAATTTTGATCCATCAGAGAGAGATGTTATCCCTGGAGAAGTTCCTGTCTTATGCCAAATCATCTCAGCTACCTCAGCCACTTGATTGTGGATTAAAATTGGGAGCCAGAAGCTTCCCAGCCCTCCAGCCTCCTGCAGGACGTGTCAGCAGTGCCCTTTGGATTTACACCTACCCTACCAGCCAGCAAGGACAAGTTGTAAACGAGCCCTTGGCAACTATTAAATGAATGAATCCATTTTGTGCTGCAGCAGGTGGCACACAAAGGTCTGTCAGGTACACGGTCCTGCATCAGCACCTGATTTGCATCTGCTTGGCTTCCTCGTGGGGATGAGTCAGAGGCTAAAGAGTCTCAGTCCAGTATCTATTTTAAGTTGTTGCACATTGTTGATTCCTCCTGACAGGGACTGGATATCCCAGCTGATGTCACTGATATCTCCAGTGATAATCTGTGGGCTGGAGAGAGCCAGCACAGTAAAAATCCCAAGCCTGGACTGCAGCAAATGGAGAAAGGCTGAGCATTGCCCATTTCCTGGGTTAGATGACTCCAATTCCCCTATTCCCACCCTTTTGGGGTGTTCTCATGCTGCACTTCTGCCATCATTTCTCATTTTCTCTTTTTAGACTGCTCAACACCCTTCAGCTGGCAGGGAAACCACATGGGAGTGCTGTGGCCCTACAAAGGCTGCTGGGGGGGACAGAGACCCATTTGCAGTCATGGCAAACCTGAATATGGATTTCCTTTTGTGCATTTCCCCTGGGTTTTTGCTGTAGCAAAAGCCTGGCCGGAGCACTGGCTGCACTGTGCAGGAGAGGGAGCTTTCACTTTTAGTTATCACATCCCTGGTTGAGATTAATTCCTTTGGTTTTGTGAGTGTGTGGGGTTTGTTGCATTACAGAGCTTGTTTATGGAGATAATCCACTTATCAGGCCAAGAACACGTTCTCTCCCTACCAGACAACAAATTAGTTCTTCCCTTTCTGAGGGAGATAACGAGGGCTGTCCTAACCCAGAGCAACAGGGGAGGGCATGGGGCTGACAAGATCAGAAACAAAAGTGGAAGCAGGAAATGAAAAATACATTTGTTGAAGAATGGCTGCAAAATATGAGTGATTTATGCAGCAACTCATTCATCGGGGGAATTTGGCCTTGCCTCACTCTAATCTAAATTGAATCTAATTTAGATTCCAAGCAAGGGATGGGAATCCTTTCCTGAACCAAAACAAGCCTTGCCACCTCCCACCTTTTCATTACTCATTCCTTAATTTGTTTGGGTTTGTTATGTAGGACACTCAGGAAGAATAGCTTAAAGCTGTGTGTGCCTGGGCTGAATCTGATGTTCTAATCAGTGCTCTGCTGCACATGGGGCTGAGTTTTGACTCAGTTTTGATGCCTGGGGTCCCCAGGAAGTGGGGTGTGAACATCTTTTTTTTTTTCCTGAGGGCTGGATTACTTGCACTTAACCTGGGGGAGAGCACTGCAGCCTTGGGCTCAGGAAGTATCTGGGTTTCCATGAAAAACCAGCTCTGCTCACGCAGAACCATCCATCAGAACCATCCTGGAAGGAGGGACTGGAGGTGGTTCTCTGCACCCCTGGCTGTCCTGCCTGCTGCCCTACTTTCTGTCCTTGCATTCCAAGTCAAGAAAGAGCAAACCTTGGCCTCCCAGGCTGTGCATGTCTGGGAATGGCACCAGCCCTTCCCTGGGGCTTGCCAGGGCTGCAGCAGCTGGGCTGAGCTTCAGGCTGTGCTCGGGGGCTGTCCTGAGCCAGGACTCTCTGGCTGATGGAAATGTGTGCCACAGCTCCTTCTGAGCCTGCTTCCTGGGCAGAGAGAGATGGGATTTGGGCACTGATGCCAGCAGAGGCTCCTGGAACCTGGAGCATGTCAGGACACTGCCTTGGAGCACGTCCCACACCGTGCTGCTGCCTCTAAGTTTTGAATTCTGTGTCTGATTCTTTGCTCCTCTGTCTCCTACCTCCCTCCTTCCTGGAAATTCATCCCAGTTCTGAGGTGTTTGCTTCCCTGGGAACACTCTGCTGCATGCAGGGTTCTCCTGTGACCCTGTGGGGACCTGCTCCATGGTCTGGCCACTGTCTTAGTGCCATAAATCCTGTCACACCTACATAGATCATTCCCATTAGACTAATTTGTCTCCTGCAGGCTCTGAACAAAACCTTGGGTTCAGCAGGTTGTTAAACCCCAAGGATAAAAGGGTGGATTGCAAATTCAGGCCTTGAAAAAACCTGCAAGCAGTGAGGGAGAAGCTTTGGGGAATGGGAAAAATGAGAAGCTCAACAGGGATGGTCGGAGCAGCTTGGGCTGGGGGGTATCAGGATGCATCTGGGAGAATTTGCTGGAAGAAAAAGCAAATTATCAATTTCTCTGCAGAACTGGAGGCATGGAAGGGGTTAAACATTCCCAGTGCACCAGAGCATGTAGGTTCTATAGTGGAAGCCCTGACTGACAGGGGCTTTTCTGCCCTCTCTGCTCCCCAGGACAGCGTGTGCCCTATTTTAGCCTTGTTTGCCACTCGGTGCTCGCTGCCTCCTCATGGCAAGCGCTCCCAGCCACGTGAGGCAGGTGGGTGACACAGCCCAGGCAGCTGGAGATGGCAGCAGGAGATGGCACCTGGAGATGGCAGCTGGAGATGGCAGCAGGAGGTGGCAGCTGGAGATGGCAGCTGGAGATGGCAGCAGGAGATGGCAG
>VZRZ01006345.1:166893-229610 GCA_013398175.1 Climacteris rufus | reverse complement strand
TGGGAACGCTGCTCCCTCCCGAACCCCAACAGCTGCACCAAAATCCAGGAGCATCCACCACATGTGAGCGGCCCCAGGCCAAGGCTGGGGAGTTTGTTCTGCTGGCAGGAGGAAATTCCAGCCAAACCAAGGCTGGGGTGACCTCATTAGAGCAGGACACGACATCTCCTCTCCCAAGAATCCTTTCTTGTTGCCGAGGTGAGTGTTGGGGTCTGTTGTTCCGTGGCTTGTGCTCAGGAATTTTGCTTTAGTCGTGTCTCTCTCCTCCTTTTTTCCCTCTGAACTTTCCTCTCAGCACATCCAGTCTGGTGGCACTGCCTTTCTGTTGCATTTGGACCTGAAAAGAATTTCCATTCTGGTTTTTAGGGAGATTTTTTAGGCAAGGTAGATGAAACACCAGTCGGTGGAATCAAAACTGAATGATGTTTTTAAATTCTTAATAATTACATTTGGGGAGGGGGGCTGAGCATAAATTGTTATAGTTTTTTAAAAAGTGTTTTTAAATTAGCTGTAAGACAGCTGGAGATGAGGAGTTATGAAGTGGCAGTCTCATCATGCAGCTGGGGAGTGATCAATGGCAGGTTCTTGCCGTGGCTAAAGCTGAGATCTGCTGGAGGGGGCTGGGCCAGGTGTTGGTGTTTGGGTTGAACTCTTCCCAGTGAACTGAGCTCTGTTATTTTCTGGGATAGAGTTCCCATGGCATCAGGAGATGCTGCCACTGCCAGCCTGAGCAGATCCCTTTGCTGACAACGCCAATATTTGGATCAAAACCAGAATGAGAGAAGGAGGCAGCTCCTCCTCACAGCTTTGTCTGTCCTGTATGAACCTGCCGAGCCAGCATTTTACCTTTGAGACTAAAACAGCTCCCAGGAGGGTCTGTGTGCTGCTGGAAAGGCTCCTGGCTGCACTGGATCTTCCTCACCAACCTCAGCCTGGGGCTGCAATCATCCACGGGTTCCCAGCCTTGGGCTCAGCCTTGCTCCATTCCCTGTTGAGTGTGAGGCATGGAATGTCTTTCCATCTGCCTGATGAGTGTTTTGGGTGTTTTTTTTGTTTTTTTTTTTTTTTTGCTGGAAAACAGTAAATTAGCAGGTCATGGAGTCAGCTTATAGAGAATTGTGGCTGTTTGCATATTTAATGATTTGCAAATCATGAAATGCAGGTGATTTAATGCATCAAAAAGGAAAAACGCATGGGGAAAAGGACAAAAAAAAACCCCATGAAACTTATTGCTAAGAGGAAAACTGATTTCAGTGCTGGAATTCAGTCAGGCAAGGACTCTGTGAAGTTAAAAAGACAAAGGTTTTCAGTACTTTAAAGTCCTAAAGTGCTTCCTGCTGTGTGTTGGCACCTGTCTGTTCCAGGAGCGTGCTCCAAGGTGGAGAAGAGCCTGTGAAGCTCTGCCTAGAAAGGGAAATGAGGTGAGGAGGTTTTGCTGAGCAAGACGAACAAGGGAAGGAGAAAGACATTGCTAAAGCAGCCCTGGTGTGGTCATGGGGCAGCAATGAAGGAATGGGGGTCAGTGCTGGGGTGGAGGTGCCATAAATTGGCCATGAGAGCAGGAAATGGGAAGGGGAGGGCCCTGCCCCCAGCCCAGCGTTAATGGGTGGCCTTGAGCAGCTCACCTCACCTTGGTTCACCTCTGCTCCCCCTCTTCCTCCTGGGAGGGAGGGTTTGACATCCGTGGGGTCAGGAGGTAAAGGACTTTATGAGTTTATGGATGGATGTGCACCCAGTGCCCCCAGAAACCAGAAGGAGCAGCATTGCCCCTCCTCGTCTGCACGGTTTGTATTTCAAATTCAATATTTATAGACCCCACACTAGCTGGGAAAAGAAAATCATCCTTAATACTCTTAATACTTAATGCTCTTTATTACAGCTGAGGAGCTCTCTGGCATTTCAGAGGAAGCACATTTCCCTCTCGACTGAAATGAGCTTCCAGTTTTTCTTGAGGATGTGTGAAGTTTTATTGCTGCTGCCTCAGAAACAGCCCCATGGCCCGTGCCTTCAGAATGTGCACTAATGTGCTTTATTGCCTCAGTTCTCAGGAAAAACCACCAGTGCTGATATTTGTGTGTCGTTGCCCTTAGATGCTGGGAAAGGGTGGTGATGCCTTGTGAGAAAAAGGCTATTTATAGAGCAGCTCCTTTCTTAGAAGTGTCATTCCTCGTCTGATTTGCGTCAGGATGGCAGGGAGGAGGAGAAGGAAGGGCTATTGTCCAGGGCAGGGAGTTGCCCTCTGTGGTGGAGCCCCTGGCCAACAGTTCCATGCAGGAGAGAAGCTGATCCTCGCCAGGCAAACAGAGCACATTGAAGTGCAGCTGACCGAGAACGTGTCAGGGCTCCCTTTTATTGCTCGTGGCCTGGTTCTCATTGTAAATGAAATTTCTGGCATAAAGCTTATGTGTTTCGTCTCTCTTGCAAAGCTTTTATTCAGAGACATTGCTGACAAAAAGTGGATACCCCCACCATGGTTTGCTCACCATCCCTGAGGGTTCTGAGGGAGCTCTGCCTCCCAGAGCTGCTCTGCTGATCCTGTGCAGAACAGCCCACAGCCTGTCTAATATAAAGTATTTTGGCGTTTTAGGATGAAAACTCTGCTTCCAGAAATGTTTGCAATCAAGGATTGTTTACATTGCTTGAAAACCATGAATTAGGTGTGCTGTCAGCATCCTGAGTACGTGAATAATCAGAATTTAATAATTCAGGTGCTGCTGGGGCTGTTGGCTGTGTGTGGTGTCATTGGAATGGGAACAATCCCCCTGCTTAGTGGGTCACACAAGTGGCCTTTCACCTCCTTCTGACTGGGTATTTGTGGCCATGTGGATGCTTCCAACATATCCTCTTTTATATAGGGAGTTCTAGCTGTGTGCCTCTTTAAGTGGAATTAATGTGCATTCTGTTCTCTCTCTGATGTCATTGGTGTGGCTCCTTGTCAAAGATCAGCTCTTATCACGGGCTAATTGTACCTGGGAGAGGATCCTGTGGTGCTGACTCTATAGAAATAAGGAAGAAAAAGAGATTCTGGCCCAAGCGATTTCCATTTTGATAATTCAGGTGCACGCTTTAGAATAAGGAAAATATTGTGGAAGCAGCAGATACAATTTCTCTCTCAAGCTGAGTAAAAACAAATATTTATTTTTTTTTTCCATCAGCAGGAAGTTGTGCTCACATAACCTCCCTCTGGGAGCATTGTGCTGACATTCTGCATTTCTCTGTGTGTGAGGGTGACCAGGACTGACCACCAGAGTGTCCCTTGTCCTGCAGCTGGACAGCCCCATCCCCAACTCCCTGTGTGTCCAAAGCACCACCCAAAAAGGGGTTTGGTGGTGTCAATGTTGGGGGTGGGCAGGAAATAATGGCACCATCAGGGCCAGGAATGCTCCTGGACTTGATCCATCCTCCACACAGGGCTGGCAATTGGCAGCAATTTGGAGTCCTTGCCAAAACAGCCCCGAGCTGGTGACCTCGTTCCTGCTGACCTTGGAGCAGCAGCCTCAGTGACCTCCAGGCAATTTCCTGGCTCCTGCCTGCTGGCCCTGGAGGTTTGGTGATGCTCTGCTGAAAGGGGAATGGTGGAATGGAGTTATTCCCAAAAAAAGGGATTCCTGGGGGAGGGCAGGAGGAGCAGGGAGAGGACTGGTGCCTTAGGATTTTAGCTTTTATATTTTTCATATATTTGTAATCCTGCAATTCTTTAGTGTGTAACTCTAAACTCCATATAGAGTGTTAGTTACTGGTTTTTTGCCCATTTCGTTCAGACAAAACAATTCCTGCGAAGGAAAAACAAGGCCTGGGAACAAAGGACACCTCACTGTCTCAAGCCATGAGAAATGTAAACAAAAGTGGGATGGGGGGAGAAGACTGGGGGTAAATGACTTCATTACCTGGAGCTGTGATTGGAAGATTAACCCTCAATATCCAAATGTACCAAACTTATAAAAGTGTGGAAACCCATGACCTGTTGTCCATTTTGGAAAAAGCCCCTAGGGGGGCTCTGTCTGCCCTAAATATATCTGAAGTCCCTTCATAAATATACCTGCTTTATATTCTCCTAATTTCGTGTGGCTCCTGTTTTTAGGTAGTCCCTGTAAGGCATCAGGACAGCAAGGCAAACACGTGGAGTGGAGCAGGGTTGGTGTTGGGTGCCAGGGTTTGGGCTGGAGAGGAATTTCTGCATCCCTCTTGCTTTTATGCTGCCGTGGAAATCCAGTCCTGAAGGTTGTCCAGGGGTGATGCATCACTTCAGTCCAGATGCTTTTAGGATGTGTCAGATAGCAGCAGAGCTGCTGAGCTGCAGGGATTTCAGGGGTTTGCTAAATGAAGTTCAAATCTGTGGCTGAACGGGGACAACTTGCACTCACACACCAAATATTAAATATTGCAGCAGATGAGTTGATATGTGACATTTTAACGCCGATTTGCACCCCTGGTTGTTGCTTTTATTTTTAAGAGTTTGTGGGGTTTCACAGCAGCTGGGGAAGGTGTGGTGCAGCCACATCATCTGTTTGTAGGTGAATTAAAGGGAATTTTATAGAGAAGGGATTTCCAGCTGGGACAGCTGCAGAACTCAGACACTGAATCGTGGGACAGAAGGGCTGCACTGAGCCTTTATTGCAGTGTTTAAAGCATCCTGAGCATCTCCGAATAGCCAAGAGCAGTGACAGCAGGCGCAGCAGAGAGAGGAGGGAGCTGCCGAGCGGAGCCCCGGGGGCACAGCGCTATCTGCCGGGGCTGCGGGGATGCTGCCGCTCTCTGCCGGCATCTCCCGGCTCCGGGAACGCCTTCCCTGTGCCTGCCGGGTGTGCACACACACCCAGGGCTCCTCTCGGCCCTCCCCGCTCGGCCTGGACAGCGCTGGGACAGAAGGGCAAAGGGAGAACCCACGGAGCACCCCGGGGTGCTGACACATCCCACCCCAGACAGCCCCGGGAGAGCGGGGTCAGAAAGGGCAAAGGGAACAATCCCACCTTCCCTGAGAACCCCAGGGTGCTGTGACCTCCTGCCTGCCTTGGACAAGGGGGTCAGAGAGCCAAGCCCGGGGTGCTGACACATCCCACCCCAGACAGCCCCGGGAGAGCGGGGTCAGAGGGGGCAAAGGGAACAATTCCCCCTTCCCTGAGCACCCCAGGGTGCTGTGACCTCTTGCCTGGCCTTGGACAAGAGGCACAAGGGGGTCAGAGAGCCAAGCCCGGGGTGCTGACACATCCCACCCCAGACAGCCTTGGGAGATCAGGGTCTGAAGGGGGAATAATTCCCCCTTCCTGGAGCACCCCAGGGTGCTGTGACCTCTTGCCTGCCTTGGACAAGAGGCACAAGGGGGTCAGAGAGCCAACCCAGGAGCACCCCAGGGTGCTGTGACCTCAGCCCAGCCTCAGACTGGCCTGGCACAGGGGGATGAGGGGGAAGACCCCACCAGAGCAGCCCAGGATGATGTGACTCCCCCTTTCCCCAGACAGCCCCGGGAGAGCTGGGTCCCAGGGGAGCCCCCAGCCCACCAAGAGCACCCCAGGGTGGTCCCACCCCCTTCATCAGCCCTGGGGTGCTTCTCCCTCCTTCCCTAGAAGAATTTGGGCTCTGCATGGAAATCCACGATGGCTCTAAATTTCTCGTTTCTCTTTTTTAATTGTTTCTTTGCTTAAAGTTAATGAAACAGCCACTAAAAGTAAGCAATCTATAGCAGAATACCCAGCCTGCTTAGACACTGAAGTGCTAGGGAGGAATTCCCTTTAGAAAATTGGTGGTTTGGGGGAAGAAAGTGATATTTTACAGATTCCAAGCTCCTCTGTAACTTCTGCTGTTTTACACAGCACCTTTCAGCTTGACCAGGGAGATGTTCCTCACTGACAGATAAAAAGACTTTTCAATTCTATTGTGTTTAAGCTGAAAAGCTGCTTCTCTTTCTTCTCTTTCTTCTCCTTCTTCTCCTTTCTCTCGTGTGATGTCTAATGTGTTCCATCCATGTTTATCATTTTAGAAGAAGGATGATGACAATGTGCTACTAGGAGGACAAAGTTGGAAAGCCCCAGATGGAGGGTGTAAAACACAGCCAAAACACAAAAAAGTTTCTGTTTCACAATGGGAGACTTGATTGTGGAGAGCAATAAGGAACATCCAACCAAATATCTGCATTACAAAGCCTTTTGGTCTTTTGAGGGCCTTGGAAATGATTTATGTCCATGTTTACTGACAGCTGGGAGGAGGTTCAGTGTTATTTGTGTTTAAGGAAAAGCAGCAGCCAAGGTAAGACAGCAATGTTTGCTGAACAAGCTTTTCTGTACAAAAATGCAATCACTGCAGAGCTAAAATAATTGATGCATTTGTGTATTTTACAAGCAGTGAGAATCCCGAAATTAAATGAGCAAATGTGAATGAATATGTGTGGCCGTCTGACACGCTAATGGATTTTCATCCAGTGCTAAAGTGAATGAGCTGAGGAGAGGCCTAAAAGCATATCTGTGAAAGTGCCACCTCATTAGGCTGGGCTTGGTAAAGCAGCCCTGCAGTTCCAGCACACAAAGACTTCCCTGTGTGCATAGGCACTGCTTGATTTTATTGGCACCAGTCCCAGAAAACAATGCCCAAAAGCACCTGGAGCGACACCAGGGCTTAGAATTTCCAGGATGTATACAATAACACACCTCTAAATATGGCCTGGATTAAAGGTCTGGGGGAAAAAAATCGTTTATTCTTGCTGACCACAGCGTGTTAGCAGCGTGCAGGAAGGTGCTCCGTGCTTTTCTTGGACATGGAGGGGGATTGTTAGCCCAGCCCTTGGAGCGTGGCTGCTCCAAGGAATCCCTGACCCTGCCAGGACTCTGTGCATGCACAGCCTGAGGCTGCTCCTGCCTGAGGAAGCATTTCCCTGGCTGTGGAAGGCAGAAAAGGCTCCCAAAGAGAGCAGGCTGCTCACAGAGGGGAGCACTCGCTGAAATCCCTCCCTTCTCCTCCTCAGTGCTGATGGGAAAGCAATCCTCAGAGCCAAGGATGCACAGAGGAGGTTGAACAATGGGAGAGAAGCATGGCAAAGGGACTGTGACTTATGGACCTCAGGGGAAGCAGAAAGGGAGAGTAAATCAAGGACATGCATGATCTGTATCCAGTGGAGAGATCCTGCAGTGTGACAGAAAAAATGGTTGCTCAGGATGGAGCAGTGTTTTTGGGAATCATGGGATTATTCACATTCTGTTGCATTCCATGGGGAGGTAGATCTGGCAAAAAAAGATGCAACACAAATGCAGGCAGGTTTTTGTGTAGAGAGAGCATGTGAGGCAGCAGAGCCACCCTGCATCTTAAGGCATGAATGAGGATCTACCCTCTGGAATATTGGGTGAGCAGGGGCTGGGTGCACCTCAAAACCACAGACCAAGCCCCCAGCTTGGATCTGTGCATGAGCTGGAAATGTGGGTGCAGAGGTGTGTGGAGAGCAAAGCTGGAATTGCCCGTATTTTGGAATATTCAGAGGATCCAGGTGCTGGCAGGTACACGGGGAATGCATTTGAAACCTCGAGTGTGAAAAGAGAAAACTGAATGAGCCTTTCCAACCCTCCAGGCACCCTGTGAAGGCAACCAGAGCAGCCTCCCCTCGCTGTGGATTTGTGTGGCACGGGTGTTGCAGAGCGTGGGAAGGCTGCCTACATCTATTACATCCAACAGCTCCACACTGGCACTCCTTATCCTGGGAGATTCTCTGCAAGCCCTGCTCTTCCAGCCGGCCTGGAGGCTGCTCTGGGGAGCAGCAGTGAGGAGCACAAAGGATTTTCGGGCTCCTTCCTCCATCGGGGTGGAGGAACACACAGTGCCGGGTGTGGGAGTCCCGGAGGGCTGGATGGGCTGGATGGGAGGGCTGAGCCCTCTGGGGCTGAGTTTGGGCTCCTGGCAGCCGGGAGGGGCCGTGCAGAGGGAGCTGATGGGATGGGCATGCAGAAGGAACTGATGTGGGAAGGCAGAGGGAGCTGATGTGGGAAGGCAGAGGGAGCTGATGTGGGAAGGCAGAGGGAGCTGATGTGGGAAGGCAGAGGGAGCTGATGTGGGAAGGCAGAGGGAGCTGATGTGGGAAGGCAGAGGGAGCTGATGTGGGAAGGCAGAGGGAGCTGATGTGGGAAGGCAGAGGGAGCTGATGTGGGAAGGCAGAGGGAGCTGATGTGGGAAGGCAGAGGGAGCTGATGTGGGAAGGCAGAGGGAGCTGATGTGGGAAGGCAGAGGGAGCTGATGTGGGAAGGCAGAGGGAGCTGATGTGGGAAGGCAGAGGGAGCTGATGTGGGAAGGCAGAGGGAGCTGATGTGGGAAGGCAGAGGGAGCTGATGTGGGAAGGCAGAGGGAGCTGATGTGGGAAGGCAGAGGGAGCTGATGTGGGAAGGCAGAGGGAGCTGATGTGGGAAGGCAGAGGGAGCTGATGTGGGAAGGCAGAGGGAGCTGATGTGGGAAGGCAGAGGGAGCTGATGTGGGAAGGCAGAGGGAGCTGATGTGGGAAGGCAGAGGGAGCTGATGTGGGAAGGCAGAGGGAGCTGATGTGGGAAGGCAGAGGGAGCTGATGTGGTGGGGATGCAGAGGGAGCTGATGGGATGGGGATGCAGAGGGAGCTGATGTGGGAAGGCAGAGGGAGCTGATGGGATGGGGATGCAGAGGGAGCTGATGGGATGGGGATGCAGAAGGAGCTGATGGGATGGGGAAGGCAGAGGGAGCTGCAGAGGCCGTGCCAGGGAGCCCAGACACGCAGGGCTCTGTTCCCAGTGCCGTGGCCCAGCCTCGGGGACCATGACAGCGAGGGATTAGTGGGGGCAGGGTGCTGAAATTATTTTTATCTCCTCGTCTTGTTGTGCCTGTGCACAAGTGCCAGCCTTTTCAGCCTTTTTTTCTTTTTTTTTTTTTTCCTCCTGTGAAGCATTAACTGGGTGGGTTGCCATAGCAACCCCCGCATGATAACTTGGGCTGCTTCTTGCAGAGATTTCTCCCTCAGCCAGCAAGGTTTCTCTCTCTCAGCGTTCCATCCCCTTCCCCATTTCCCCTGCAGTGCCAGGTCCCTCCCTGGTGCCCTCCAGCCAGTTCACTGGAGGCACCAGGGCTGTGCCAGGGCAGGAAGGAGCAGCTGGGATGGCACTGGAAAATCTCTGATTTCCATCCCCTGTGCAGGGCTCAACATTAAAGCAGGTTTCCAGTGTGTCATCCCGTTTATTTGCAAGTTTTCCTGAAGAGGGCAGGGGGGTGTTTGCCACTTGTTCTGAACAGGCACAGGGTGACATTGGACTGGTTCCCAGCTAAGCCCAGAACGAAGCAAGAATTAAACCATCTTATCCTTTCATTCAGTCTCTCTGGATGAGCCCAGAGAGGTTTTGTCTGAGAACAAAACCCAGCACAGGCTGTGGCAGGTTCATATACTGGATGGAGTACAGGTATTTATTTCAAACCACCTTTGATCTTGTGTGTGGTCCATGAAGCAGGCTGGAGGTGAAGAATCACAGGTGAAGGATAAACCCCCCAGAGCTGGGGAAGAGGGTGTGATCTCCCTCACCTGTAACTCGTCATGTCAAAATCCACCCAAATCCAAGGCCAGTTTCACCAGAGGTTTTCTTCACCTCAGGGCCCAATTTCCCTTCTTTAAATAGCTTCTACAACAGTGGGCTAGAATGGAGTAATTGAGGTTGGTACATGAGTGATTCTGAGGGAAAACTCATTATTTTTTTAGGATGTTTGTTTGCCACTGTAATTTAAATTGTTTGGCAGGCAAGTTCTGGAGTGCCTGGGGTTAGAGGAGAAAAGGTTTCTCTTTGTACCTGGGGAGCAGGAGGCAGGAGCAGAAAGGGCTGAGGGGTCAGACTGGCTCTGAGTGAGTCAGTGTTGTGGAGCTGCTGCTTCCTCTTAATCCTCTTGGACCCAGTCTCTCCTCCCTGGCAGGATTCTCTGTAATAGATGTAATTAGAGTGGCTGTAGCACAAACAGTGCAGCCCTGCTGATCCCTGCTCTGCTTGCTGGCAGAGCACCTGGCTTCCAGGGAATTGATGTGATTTCCATGGTGCTTTGTGAAACAGGTGGCTGTCAAGTGAGGGAGCCAGGGACATTGTCCAGTAGTTCCTGTGTCTATAAAAAACCCCACCACCAGCACTCATCTGCCATGCATGGGATGGATTGTTCCAGAAGAATGAGGAGCAAAGCCTTGTGGCCTAACCTGCCCTTCCCTGTGTGGTGTTGTGATGATAACAAAGGGCAGTGGGCCAAAAGAAATGGCTCTATGTCCTTCACACGGCTCTGGGCATCTCATCTGCTGCTCTGTCTGCCCAGGGAGAAAAATCAGATTTTAAGATTTCTACATCCATGATGGATGGCTCCTAAAGGGGGGATTGGGAGGGTGGTGCTGGCATCTGGAAGCTGTTGGTCTCCCTCACCACTCCTGGCTCCTGGAGATGCCTTAAGGAGGGGTTTCCTTTAGGGGGGTGTCTGGTAGGAGTGCCCAGGACGCCAAGGAAGCCTGGGAGCTGAGGGGGCAGCCAGGACAGCCTGAGAGCCAGCACATAGAGCCTGCCATGGCTTTGGCCAGCCCCTGCTGGAATATTCAGGCTGCAGAGGTTTCAGGAATCACAGGCAGACGTGGGCTGGCGCAGGGCACAGTAACCTGTGCAGTCAGCACCGGGAGGCAGAGCAGGAGGGTGTCCCCAGCTGGAGGTTACGTGGAGCTGTCACCGTGGCCTGCAAGGGGGGACGTGCAGGCAGTGGCTGTGTGTGGCTGCTGGCAGATGATGAATGCAGCCTGCTGCTACAAACACAATTAGACGATGGAGAAGTGCTGGCTTTGTTCTGTGCCTGCTTCCCTTGAGCAGTGCAGGGACCCGATCTCCTGTGTGTGTCTGTAACACCAAACCCTGTGCCTGGCCGTGCTGGGAGGCCTCAGAGCCGTGGCAGTGGCAGCAGCAGCAGCGTGTGCCAGCTGAGAGCCCGGGTGCAGCTGAAGCTGCTCTCTCTGCTGGCTGCAAACCCCTCTGGGGGCTCTGGCCCTCTGCACGCTGAGCTTTGGCACTGCCAGTCGCTCCCCTGTCGTTCTCTGGGGGGTTTGGTCAGGTTTAATTCAATAGATTGTGCTGTGTATCGAGCTGCAGATGCTTTAGAAAGGAGCACATTTAACAAGCACTGCCTTTGCCCCTCTCTGTCCACTGTGACCTTCAAGTTGGAGAAGCCCTCCGGGGCACGGTGGCCCCAGTCCAAGGAGAGAAAGCCCAGTCTGCTGCCGGCATTAAATTCCCTGGAATCAGACAGGAACATGAGGCGAGAGGATTTCCCAGTATTTCCAACTGTGACCTTCAGAGCCGTGCAAATGTTAGTATTAAACTTATTAACAGCAGAGGCCTTTCTGTGACCCCGCAGGGATAACTCCCCCTGGCTCCCCCTCCCCTGGCTTTTTTTGGAGGCAGGACGATGATGCTGATATGTAGAGCTGTAGAGACAGGACAAGGAGCGAGGGGTACAAACGCAAAGAGGGGAAATTCAGATATCGGGAAAAAACGCTTGGCTGTGAGGGCGGTGACAGAGTGTCCAGGGAGGCTGTGGCTGCCCCATCCCTGGAAGCGTTCGAAGGTTGGATGTGGCTCGGTGGGAGTTGTCCCTGCACATGGCAGGGGGTGGGACATGAGCTTTAAGGTTCATTGCAGCGCCTGAGCGCTCACCGATGGTGCCACATCCCCTCTCCACCCGCGGGACCACCGGAGCCCGGGGCTCCGTGTGCTGAGCCGGGAGGGGCCGGGGGGAGGCGGCCGCGCATGTGCCGGCCGTGCCCCCCGCCCGGGCTGCTCCAGCATCCTCGGCACCCGCCTGGGCTGCTCCAGCATCCTCAGCATCCTCGGCATCCTCCCGGGCTGCTCCAGCATCGCCGGCATCCGCAGCCCGCGGAACAAAAGCGCAGCGGCCGCGCCCCGCGGAGCCTCCGCTCCCGGCTCGGGGCACCTGCTGCCGCTGCCTCCGCTGCTTCTGCCGCTGCCTCCGCTGCTTCTGCCGCTGCCTCCGCTGCTCCGCTCCCCAGCCGCCGCTCCGCTCCGCCCGCGCCCCTGCGCATCCTTGGCCGCGCCCGCGGAGCCTCCGGCGCTGTCCGGGCCGGCCCGGGCTCTGTCCGTGGTGCTGCCGCCCCGCAGCGCTCCCCCGCCCGCTCTCCATCCTGTTGCTCCCGCAGCCGCCGAGCAGCAGCGCCGCCGGAGCCCGAGGATGGCTGAGCTGCCGCGGCTGCTCCGCGGCCCCGCGCTCGCCCTGCTGCTCTGGGGTAGGTGCTGCCCTTCCCCGGGCCCCCTCCCGGCCTCCGGGCTCGCCGTGCCGGGGACAGCCCCGCGGGGCTCCCTCCTTCTGCCTTCCGAGCGGCGTTTGTGCTGACAGAGAAGGGAATTGCGCTCGGGCAGAGTTGGTGTGAGTGTGACGGAGTGAGTGCGAGCGGAGAAAACACCTCGGTGCTGAGCGGGCTCCCGGCACAAAGCGTGTGCGTGTCCTTCGCCGTGTGCCGCTGGTTGGGATTTGCGGTGTAATTTAACACTGGGTTGCCTCGGGGAGGATGGGCAGAGCACGAAGTGGGGTGTCGGGGGCAGTTTTGCGTGCAAACTGGAGTCAATCAATGGATTGCTTTGTTCCTGCCACGAGAAAAGGTTGGGTGGTTTTGCCACATTGAACGTGCCTGTGGGTGTGGGTGCCTGTCTGGGTGCACAGATGTCAGCCAGAGTAAAGCACGATCCAGGAGCTTTCCCTTAGTGCTCCCTGAAAGCTGGTGCTACCCATGGAGCTGGTAGTACGGGAGGATTGGAATCAGGCTGCTTCCAGGAATAGTCCTGGGATAATGTGTTTGAGAGAGCGGGTTAATGGTGCCTCAGAGGCTGGGGAGGAGGGAGCAGCCAGCAAAGTCAGCGTCTGGGCTCTGGAGACAGCCTTGGACAGACAGAGCCCAGGATTGTTTAGCCCAGGGGACAAATGTCAGCAGGGATTTGGTCTGAGATGCCGTGCTGGAGCGATCCCTTTCCGCTCGAGTACGTGGCTTCACATGCAGCGATTTTTGCCCTCTTTGCAAGAGCAGTGTTTGAGAGTTGCCAGCGTTAGCACGGCTCTGATTGGAAGCGTTTTGAGCAGGAATGCCTGGAAAATCAATAACTCCTCCTGCTGCCAAATTTACTCCCGTCCAACCCCTTGGTTCCCAGTACTGCCTGTGGAGCCCAGAGACAGGAAGGGTGGTGAAGCCTCCCAGCTTTGAATTAAAGAATCCAGACCTTTCAACTCAGCACAAAGAGCGAGCTGTTCCTCCACGCTGGAATTGTGGGCTCGCCCTCATCCCAGGCTGTAATTGCTGCTGTAACAGGAGCATGCCCAACACGCAGGGGAGGGAATGAACAATGCCTTGAAAGTGGCATTAATTACCAGGGAAAGATGAAAGTTGTGGCAAAGCAGACGCTGGAGAGGTGAATCTGTGTGAAGTGATCACCCTCTGTTAATTAGGATGAATTATTAATATCTCAGAGAAGGAAGCCTTGGAAAATTTGACATTTGAGACTTATCTGTTATCAGATGGTGCTAGTAATAAATCAAACCATTTTCCACTGGGGACATTAATGCCAAGATGAGAATAACTGATGTTTCTCTAATTCTGTCTCTGCTGTTCCTCTCCCCCAGCTGGATTTTGCTCCTCGGTGTGCGTGGAAGTCCCATCTGAGACAGAGGCTGTTCAAGGAACGGACATGAAGCTGCTCTGCATCTCCTGCCTGAAGNGAGAGCGGGTTAATGGTGCCTCAGAGGCTGGGGAGGAGGGAGCAGCCAGCAAAGTCAGCGTCTGGGCTCTAGAGACAGCCTTGGACAGACAGAGCCCAGGATTGTTTAGCCCAGGGGACAAATGTCAGCAGGGATTTGGTCTGAGATGCCGTGCTGGAGCGATCCCTTTCCGCTCGAGTACGTGGCTTCACATGCAGCGATTTTTGCCCTCTTTGCAAGAGCAGTGTTTGAGAGTTGCCAGCGTTAGCACGGCTCTGATTGGAAGCGTTTTGAGCAGGAATGCCTGGAAAATCAATAACTCCTCCTGCTGCCAAATTTACTCCCGTCCAACCCCTTGGTTCCCAGTACTGCCTGTGGAGCCCAGAGACAGGAAGGGTGGTGAACCCTCCCAGCTTTGAATTAAAGAATCCAGACCTTTCAACTCAGCACAAAGAGCGAGCTGTTCCTCCACGCTGGAATTGTGGGCTCGCCCTCATCCCAGGCTGTAATTGCTGCTGTAACAGGAGCATGCCCAACACGCAGGGGAGGGAATGAACAATGCCTTGAAAGTGGCATTAATTACCAGGGAAAGATGAAAGTTGTGGCAAAGCAGACGCTGGAGAGGTGAATCTGTGTGAAGTGATCACCCTCTGTTAATTAGGATGAATTATTAATATCTCAGAGAAGGAAGCCTTGGAAAATTTGACATTTGAGACTTATCTGTTATCAGATGGTGCTAGTAATAAATCAAACCATTTTCCACTGGGGACATTAATGCCAAGATGAGAATAACTGATGTTTCTCTAATTCTGTCTCTGCTGTTCCTCTCCCCCAGCTGGATTTTGCTCCTCGGTGTGCGTGGAAGTCCCATCTGAGACAGAGGCTGTCCAAGGAACGGACATGAAGCTGCTCTGCATCTCCTGCATGAAGAGGGAAGAGGTGACAGCCAGCACGGTGGTGGAATGGTTCTACAGACCAGAGGGAGGAAAGGATGAGCCTGTATGTATGTCTGGGAACTGAGCCCTTTCCATTTTCAAAGTGTCTTTTCCTCGCTTAGCTCATTTCCACATTCATGAACTCATGGCAGGAAAAGCTAGAATCAGTTTTTTAGTTCAAACATTTGGGTTATAGACACAGAAATGCCAGTTTCCAGGTCCATTCCTTCAATACCTCAAGCCCAGTGTGTAAGGATGTTGAAAAGGGAAGCAGAAGTATGGACTGACACTTGGTACCCTTGGCCAGGTCTCAATCAGTTCTGAATCCCAAAGTTGTTCTTTTGGAGGTGAAATTGGCCTCCAATAAGTGTGCAGGACAGGATTTACTTCCTTTTGCCTCAGAGAAAACAGAGTTATCCTGACTGTGGGAGGATCTCTAGGAGGTGCTTTGGATCCCTGTCAGGAAAAGGTAAAATTGATTTTCAGAGTGAATCAAAATGGAAATTGCACTGATGAGGGGCAGCTGGAATTCAAGAATTTTGTCTAGCTATTTTATCTGAGTCTGAAGCATTAAATCAGTGGTTGTGATTGAGCAGGGAAGGAAAGATGACAAATACTCTCCTGTCTGAGAGCTAAAGGGACCAGGCGAAGAAATGAGATGGGAATTCACTTTCAGTGACCTGGATGGTACAAAATAGGGCTTCCCAAAAGTGGCTCTTTGTTTTTGCTGTACACGTTCTGTGGTTCTTTCTTTAGGTGATCTTACATGCACTGAGTGACAGGCACTTTGCTAGGCATGCAAACTACAGAATCCCAGGTTTCAGTTCCATGGCTGATTTTTGTTTGTCCACGTGTCTGTGTTTTCCTGTGCCTCCGTTTTTCTGCCTATGAGACGGAGATCTTGGATTTCTGATAACTCATTTTTCTGTCTTTGGTAAAGTCAATTGATATTTTGAGGCAAAGGATGATGGAACATGAATAGCTGCTGTTACCAAGGGAGCTCAGAACATCCGTGAGCGTAGCTAGAGGGGGATGAACTCACGCACATGCTGTGGTGTTGTCCGAGGCAGTGATTAACCAGGACACCCCTTCCCATTTCCCCACAGATCTACGAGTACAGGAAAACAAACCACGAGTTTCCCAGCCGCTTCAGTGGTCGGATACAGTGGAACGGGAGCAAGGACATGCAGGATGTGTCCATCACCGTGCTGAACGTGACCCTGAACGACTCGGGCATCTACACCTGCAACATCACCCGCGAGTTCGAGTTCGAGATCCACCGGCCCCTCTTCACCAGCTCCAGGCTCATCCACCTCACCGTGGTGGAGGAGGGTAGGAAGGGCTGCCAGAGAGTGCTTGGTGCTGTCACTGCCCGTGGGTGTTGTCAGCCAGGGATAGAGTTTGTCACGGCACTGCAGGAGAGGGTTCTGAGCTGCCAGAAAACCGTGCCTGGCTTTGATAAACCCTGAACGGGGTTCAGAGGGAAAGACCTGTCTCCTGTGTGATGGCTGCAGGCTCCTTTTAGGCACAGAGGGGTTGTGTGTGAATGTGGGAAGGTACAGTACGCTGGGCACAGCTGGGAACAGCTGGGCAGGCGCAAGCAGAGGTTTCCAGCTCCTCCCGTGGCGGCTCAGGGATGCTACAGCACCGCCTTTCCCAGGGAGCCGCAGCGTTTCCCTGCTGCCGCCCCCTCCCTCCTGGAACAACGACTCATTCTCCATTTTGGTGTCAGCCTCTTGCCTCCACCCTCCTTCCCTTTGTAGTGCTCCTGAGCCTTTCTGTTCCTCTGTTTTGCTGGGTTCTGGTTTGCTGGTGCTGAAATCCTGGCACGTTACAGACCATCGGGAATTCTGCTGTTCTCTTGGGAGAGGGGCAGGAGCTTTTAGCCCTTGCTGTGTTCCCCTCCCTCTCCCCCTCGGTGTTTTGATCCCTTACAAATCACTGGTGGCACAATTCAGCCAAGTAACACGGGTGAGTAGGACACGGAGAGGAAACAGAGCATGAAGATGAGACAGGCCAGCGGTGAGCAATCCCTGAGGATGTGGGGGTGGCACAGCATGCAAGGCACACGCAGGGCTGTGCATGTTGGATCTGCTGCAGACACACAGAGGGCTCAGGCAGCCTCGCCTGGTCCCTCTCTTTTGCCCCCTCACAGCCTAAAGGCTCCTGGATATCTCTGGCCAGGCGGGTTAGGAAGGATGGCACAAGGGTGGAAATGATCAGCAGTTATTTCATTTTATCAACAGCTGGAGAAGACTTCACCTCCGTCATCTCAGAGATCATGATGTATATTCTGCTGGTCTTCCTCACCCTGTGGCTGCTGATAGAAATGGTTTATTGCTACAGGAAAGTCTCCAAGGCAGAGGAGGCTGCGCAGGAAAACGCGTAAGTGTGGAACCCCTGGAGGTGCGAGCGGTTCTGCAAGAGTGTCCCAGAGCAGAGCAGACTGCAAGGAGATTAAACTTTGCTATTGCATGGCCTGGTTGATGTTTGCTCTGTCCAAAATCCTTGCAGTGTTTAGGAACACCAAGGTTGTGCCCATTTGCACCCCACACCAGGCAGGGACCGTGCTCACAGTGCGTGGTATTCCAGGGTGGCCCGGTTTGGACTGTGTGGAGATGCTCTCCTGGATGGTCTGGTTTCACACTGGTCCATTCCCATCTTTCCACACACCTGGCTTGGATTAGAGCACCCTTTGTAAACAGTAGGAAGGCTGGATGTGTAGAATTTTAGAGTAGGGAAGACTCAGTGTTTGCTCCTGGCTATGCCAAGGGGAGTTTCCTACCGCGAGCATCTCCTACAGGTGACATTTGCTACTCAGAGAGACTTTCAGGCATTCAGTAAAGGTGAGTGGAGCCAAACTGAGTTTACACCGTGTGCTTTCCTCTTCCCTCCAACTACAGGACAGACTATCTTGCGATTCCATCAGAAAACAAGGAGAACTGTGCTGTGCCTGTGGAGGAATAGCAGAGAGCAGCCAGCGGAGCGAGCGGCACCAAGGTGGGTGGTGAGGAAATCACTGCTTGTGTCTGTCTGTCTGTCCACCCTGCAGCCTCCCTGCTCTGGGGCTGGAGGGAAGGCAGATGGAAACTCCTGGAGAGTGGCTGTGCTCCTCCTCTGGAGCTTCCCCAGCGACCTCAGCAGCAACAGAGGTGTCTGTAGGTGTGGGGTGTACCTGTGTTGCCTGAACCCCCAGACCAACACGGGCCATGGTGTAATTGCACCTCCTTTGCCCCTTCCTGTGGAGTTGGGAATCTTCCCTTTCCCCTGCAGAAGGGCAGCTGTGCCCACGAGGACCATAAGGGCTCTGTCACCAAAGGAAACATCTTCTAGGAAGGAGTTTGTGCTAAAGGTTAAAATGGGGATTTTTTAAACTCCCGTTCACCTCCTGTCAGTTCCTGTGCCAATTCTGCTGCGATCCTCCCTTCAGTGAGGTGCCAGAGGAATTCTCTCCCTTGCAGGGGCTCTGAAGACAGAAGGACCAGGCCCTGCCAGCCAGGTTTGAGGGGAGCTCTGCGCCGTCGGGACAGCACGGGGAAGTGTAAATTCTCTTCCATTTGCCCTGGACTCTGTACAGCCTTGACTTTGGTCCCACAGCTCCATCCCGAGCTGCCAGCCCACCTGCTGAAGGACTCTTCTGTTGAAGCATGCTGAGCAAACGGCACAGGGGTGTGAGCAGCACGGCTCCTTCCCAACTTTCAGTTCCATCATCACGTTAATGGCTTTGTAAATGTTACATGTCACTTCTTAGCTGCTCTCACCACCACCTTTATTTGCTAAATATGCTACTTCTCCATTGCAGAGGCAAAGGGTATGTATGTCACGTTGCTCTGAGCTGCAGGACTGCCAATGAGGTTCTCTTAGGGGGTCATTCCACCATATACTGTGGCCCAAGGAGTTTTATTGCTGTTAAAACTGGGAGAATTTAATTAATTAGATGCTTGGTAAGCTGCTCTGGGCTTTGGGCTGCCCGTGCACAGGCAGAGTAGGGTGAGAGCTGTCAGGCACTAGAATTGAGGTCCCAGTGCCGTGTTCACAATTGCTTCTGGAGGGAATTGAGAACAGAGATCCTGAGTATTCTGCTTTGGGAGGCAGGATGATGTAAGTATCAGAATCCCCTGAGTCCCTGTCATTTATCAAGTGTCAAAATCCTCATCCCTCCCACCTGCCTGGCACAGCAGGTTTACTCCTGGAGTGCACAGACACTCAGTGAGAGGAGGAACCTGCAACAGCTGGCAAAGCAGCAGGACAAGGTACAGGATCCACCTTTTTCTGGGAAACCCCAGAAAGGAAGGCAGCCTCATGCTGGTAGGCAAGAGGAAGAAATAGGATGCAAAGCCCTCAGAGAAGGACGGCAGCTCAGTGAAATGGTTGTGGTTTTTGTAACAGTGACAGTTCTCTGGTGCTGTAGCAGCACCATCTAGAGGGAGAGACAGAAAACACCCATTTTCCCCCAGTTAATCCTAATTCCCTCTTGTGGTAATTAATCACCAGGATGAAAAATCTCCATCCATCCTAAATGATCCCCTGCTGCCCAGGAATCACACTGTCAATTCCATCTTCCTTATGCAAACTTACCTTTCCAGAGGGTTAAGCAGAGTAAAATT
This sequence comes from Climacteris rufus, assembly GCA_013398175.1. Taxonomy (NCBI): domain Eukaryota; kingdom Metazoa; phylum Chordata; class Aves; order Passeriformes; family Climacteridae; genus Climacteris; species Climacteris rufus. The sequence goes on along the minus strand of VZRZ01006345.1, from coordinate 210,367 downwards.
CATTTTCTGGCCTCCAATGTAGATCAGTTGAGCTCAACAGCTGGAATTGGAAGGGGGAGAAAGGCAGAAACGCTGGCCAGGGTGGAATTGTACCATAAACCAGAGTGGGGAAGGTTTGGGTTTGTTGTCTGGCAGAGGTTGGTGCATCCCTGCTGCAATGGAGCCTGTGCTGCTTGCCAGAGTGGACAAAATTTTGCTACACTGACTGCTTTTAAGTAGTTACAAAGTGCTTGTGACTCCAGGCATGCTTCCCACCTATGGAATTCCCTCTGCTTTGTTCTGCTGCTTTTTATGTGTTTGCTGAAATCACAGAAATTACCCCGTTTGTAAGTCAGGCCCAGGCTAGACTTCCAACTGGCACTTGTTCAAAACCCTTGTTTTAGAGTGGGTGTCAACCTTAGTAAACTACTACAGTGCAGGATTCGTAGTAGGATTGCTCCCAAATCCAGAGCCAAGCCTGGCAGCTGGAGCTGGTTTTCCAGATGAAGCACACTTGTAGTCTGGGCACCAGTTCCCTAAAACCCAATATCCAAAAGGGATCTCCAAAAGAATATCCAAGCAGCTCCTCTTTGAATTCAGCTGGATGCCATCTTTTTCCCTATCCCAGTTTGCCTGGCATAATCCTAAACTGAACAGAGGAGGGACTAGGTTGTAACTCCAGAGTTTCCAGCACTGACCACAGCATTGAGCCCACGGTGATTTTTAGGACACCTCAATCCCTGTGAAGCATGGATCGATGTCATACTAAGGCAAAAAGGGACTAAACCCAAGAACTTTTTGAGAGCTACCTCAGGTGGTAAAGAAGGGCCGTCCCCTAGTCCTGCACCTCCCTGTATCCTACAGCATCTTCCTGATGCTCCTTTTTGGACATTCTCTTTCACTTTCCCAGTTCCTGCAGGCAGAGGTGACCATTGCCACGTGGTGTTCTGAGCAGGAGGAAACGGGGTGCAAAGTTTTGCTCAAGAATCTCCTGGGAAAAAGAGTAATAATGAAAAAACTGGTGATTTCTCAAAGGCCTGGAAGAGATGGTCCTGGCTGGTCTCTGCAAAGACCCTCTGTGTGTTCGGAAGGGCAGAGGAGACTCCAGATAATAAAAAGAACCAAGAGCCACGCTGAGTGTTGGATAGATTTTTTAATTGATACCGTACTTCCATGGTACTAACTACTTACACAGAGTTTGGCTGCAGAGCCTGTACAGTCCCTAGGTTCCAGCAGGTCACCTTCCAGTCGCGGTTTTTTGCCGCGTTTTTTTTTTTTGCGCACAGCGCAAAGTTTCTGACAGTCGGACAACCCCTCGGACAAACCCACGGTCCTGCCCCCAGCCCACCCCACAGCTCACCAGGCCAAGAGCCCCCTGCTCCCCAGGCTCTGGAGGGAATTCCAGGAGGGAATTGTAGGGCCTCGCTGAGGAGAGGAGATCCTCGCTCAGCCGCAGACGGGGTTGCAGGATCCAGGAATTCGGGTGGGGAGAAGCCACTCCAGGATTTGAGCAGCTTTATCCAGCCCTGGAGGCTGCGGTGGGAGAGCAAATCCCACGGGAATGGTGATGTCCCAGAGGTTGGAAGGCTGCCACTGCTCTGCCCTCCCTGCACGTCCAGCCCAGAGCCAGGTGGCTGCTTCCATCCCTGCTCTCCAAGGATGTGGCATTGCGGAGATGAGGGGGACAGGCTCCACCTCTCTGCTGGATGAAGCTGCTGTTCTGCAACAGCTGCTCCCCCAAATCCTGATTCTGCCACCACGGGGCTCCAGAACCTGAGCTGCACATCGGGTTTGTTCCCTAACTACTCTCGGGAAGGTGGCCTTGAACGTTAGCAATGGAATTGGCCTAAATGAGTGAGGTAACAGAAACGGCCAGAGGAGGAACCTCCCTGAGCCATGTGCAAATATAATTCCTTCAGCAGAAGGAAGTCCTTTTCCCTACTGAAAAAAAAAAAATAAAATAACAAAACACATTCACTTGAAGAGCATACAGACTGCGGGAGGGGAAGGCAGGCAGGGACAGCACCAGGTCAGACCATCTATGACACAGGGAATGATTGTCCAGCAGCAGAGGTGGGAGGGGACAGGGAAAAGCCAGAGCAAGCACTGCAGAACGTGGGGGAGAGGAGGGCATGGCATGCCACGGATCCATGCTAAGAGAAGCCCATGCTGTCTGCCTGGATCAGGGAGTGGCCTCAATCAGCAGGCGACCGAGACACGAGGGGATTATTTGGCCAGTGTGCACGTCTAGAAAAAGAAAGGTGTTATGGCACAGAGAGACAGACTGCAAAGCACAGAGATCAGAGCGTGGGCACGGGGAATGGGCTGGAAAATCAGCACAGGAACTCCACTGACACAGGTGTTCTGGCAGCCACTTCCCTCAGGGGCTTTGGTTTCAGAGCCTCTGTTCCCAGCTGTGTTTTAAGCAAGCCCCTGCCAGGTATTTCAGTGGTGCTGAGACTGAAAAGACTAAGCCAGAGTGCAGGTGGCTGTGCCATGGGACGTGCTGGTGGCAGCCTGGCAGAGATTCCACCAGGATAACTCCTGGGAGCCGAGCAGGCAGTGCAGAGAGCACTGCTCTGTGAGAGCTGGGGGGTGGCAGCAGCTGCCTGGGCTGACAGGACAGAGCTGCCTCCCCTGAGCCAGGCACTGTTGCTCTAAACAGTGATTTTAAGCCTGATTTGCTGCATGGTGTGGAAGCAGAAAGTTCCACCTCTAAATCAGGACACAGCTCATTTCTGTCCTCGTTGGGAAAAGCGGATGCTGACTGACACAGTGCTCCTGGTTGGAACAGCTACTGCAGCACAGCAGAGCAAATCCAGAAGGTCTCGTTTCGAGTACCCAGACCAAAAGTGTCTCTAGCCACTCTCTGGAAATGGAATTTCTACCTTCTTGTATAAAGGTAAGAAAAAGCGGTGCTGAGGAGTCCAGGAGGCTGAAAAGTCTGTCCTCATCTACACCCAGGTGAGCTGCTGGAAGTGTCTGATAAGGACACAGATTGGCATTCCAGGATTAGCATTCCAGGATGAGCATTCCAGGCTTTCCTAGAGGGGCTATCCCAATGCATGCATTGTCATCTCAGAGGCAGTTTTGTGCCAGGGCTTCAAATCCAGCAAAGCCTTGTGCTTTGAAACCTCTCCTCTTCTAGTGCAGGGCCATAATATCCCAAAGGCATGTTTCTTATCCCTAAGGTTTCCCTCTATCAGCTCAAGAGCAGCCAAGCAGGGTCAGGTGTCACCCAGCAGACAGGGACAGCAGACAGAGCTGGGTGTGAGAACAGACTGTGTCACAGCAGAACAGGTCTGCCAGGGGAGATCAAAGTCATGTGCCTTTCTTCTCTTCTCCCAGAGGACTTGAGGGAGCCAGGAAGGATTTATACAGAAGTTAGTATCAGTTAATATCAATTAATATCAAAGCTTTCTGACTGAAGCGTGCCTGAAGTGCAGAGCACCCAAAAAGCATCATTACCCTGTTAATCCACAGCTAACTCCTATCCTTACCACTGCAGGCACCTTTCTATCTTTTATTTTCCCATCTTTTTCTGTCTGGAATGTGCAGACCCAGCAGTGCCCCTGCCTTGGGCATTTTACCACCTGGAATAAATAACCTGTCCTTTGGTCCTCAGTGAGACTTCAAACACAGGTGCTGCTCTAGATACCTCTGGTATCTACTTCAGGAATGCCTGAGTGCACAGCAGCTATCCAGCTCTCAAACCTCTCATCCCAGAGGCCAGAACTGCTTTCAGATAAGCACTACAAGGTGTGTGTTTAGCAGAGGTGAGCTTGTACCAAGGTAAGATCACTGAGAATGTCACAAACTGGTGGATTGCAGCCTTCTGCTCCCCCTTCTCCCTCCTCCCAATAGGAAGCATCTTACTTGGCAGGAATGAGGCTACAAGCTGTTGGCATTGGTTTGCATGCTTGGCTGGAGAAATGCCTTTTAAAAAAAAAAAATCCCTCTTTTGTTGCTGTTCAGATCCTGCAAATGAAACCCCAGCAGATGTGCAGGGGGCAGGGCCAGAGGGAAATGCCCCTGCTATGAGAAGAACCCAGTGGGATTTCTGGCCCAGGTGAGCAAGTGGAGAAGTAAAACCCTGGCAGTGGAAGCCAAGCCAGGGCTTGGCTGTGACTGCTCGGGGAAGCATCACCCTCTGTCACATTATTCAGGTTGCTCGGCCTCCCTCCTAGAAAGTGTTACTGATCCCTCCAGGAAATGTCATCCCAAATTGTCCATGGCTCCAGGAGGAATGAACCTGTCACCTGGTTAGGAGCAGGAGCAGCTCATTCCTCTCCCAGCTCTCCACAGGACGTGAAAACCCACCAAGCCCTCACCATCAGTGCCTTAAGACCTTGCTTTCCCCTTTTTATTACTATGTGAGACATTAAGAGGCAATAAAAGATTGTGAATCCCATCCAACTCCAAGCCAGACTTGCTGCCAAGTGGGAAGAAGAAATAACTAGAAAAAAAAAAAACCCTAAGGCCTCAAAGAGAAACCTCCCTCAGTGTGAAGGACACTGCAGTACCAGGTTCTGGTTGGTGCCCACCAGCCTTGTGCTCTTAATGAAGGATTTAACATTGCTGTGTGTCAGGACAGAGGTCAAACAGGTTAAACACCCAGTAGAACCAGTATTAGTGTTGAGATTGCTACAGCTGCCTGGCCTGGCATTAACTGAACAGAGCTTGTGCAGTTCTGTCCCTGGGGCCCAGCCTGAGGGAGCAGCCCCAGCCTGCAGCTGGAAATCTGCACAGGAGAAAGGATACAGGATGAGCAAAAGGGTTCCTTGCCTCCCTACCCAACAAGAGAATGTGAAATTGGTGAGAAACCAACCCTGATCAGCAGCACTGGTTTGTGATCCTCTCTGATTTCTCTGTCTGCACCCATCTCTGTACAAAACCCAGCCACGTTCCAGTTCCTCTTTCACAGTGTGTCCCTTCCCTTTCCTGGCATGGGCACAGTGAATCCCAGGGCTCCTTCTGTGTCTCCTTGCTTGGTGCTTAAAATTAAATCTAGAAAAGGGGAATTCTAGCAGCAGGGGAATACTGTGTGCTTAGTAATTGTGGGAGTGGCTAGCAGGGAAACAGGACTCTGGGACAGTCTGGCAAGTCACAGTGGGGAAGATGAGCCACAGAATGCCCTTCCCAGGCACTAGCACCTCAATTTCATTGTACAGCAGCCATTTCAGCAGCCTCCCTGCAAAAAAGTCAGGGAGCAGTACAGTAGTCAGCAGCATTAAATTAAATAAATAGTCATAAATACATATTACTCTCTGTTTTCCCCCAGCTGTACCTTGCTTTCACAGTCTGAAATGTCTCTTTGATAACCTGGCTTCATCCATTCTCCTTCAAATGGGAGTCTCCTGTGGGACATGTGTTTAGCACTTGGTCAGTGGGGAGGTTGGGAGGAATCAGCAGCTTATTCCTACATCCATCCCCTTTCCCTAACTGGAAAGTGGGAGCTTGAGAGGGTTTTCCTTAGACTCCACTGAGGATATTTCTGGTACAGAATGATGAGACCAATTACTCACCCTGCTGTTCCCTGCTCTTTCAGTGCCCACTGGAGCTGGAGACAATGGAGGAGCTGCAACTGCACCATTTCCAAACAGGGAATGTGCAGCTGCCTCCCTCCTGCCAGTCAGAGGGGGGAAAAATCCTGGTGTTGAACAAGGTGGAGACTGAGGGCCTCACATGTCCCCTAATCCACCTGGCTGGGTGATGCCAAAGCATTAATTAACCACTCCAAGAAGGAGCCTGCATCCCAAGCAGTCTCTGTGGAGTTTGGTGCATTGCACAGCACAGCCTCACTGCCCCTCTTCCTCATCAGGCTGCTAATGGAGTCTGGAATTATCCCCCAGAACAACTGAAAATGCACATTGGCTTCTTCCAGTGCAGCTCTACCAGCTGGCTGGCTCCCAGGGCTTCACCACCCAGCTTAGGGGAGACACCCATGAGATGCCTCACGTCACAGACACCCTCCAGCTCTGTCCTGCCACCCACTGATCCCTTTTTTGGTCCCTGTGACCCTTCCTGCCTCTCCTGGATTTTTGGAAGCCTTGTTGCTCTATGGATGCAGCCGGGTAAATATCCACAGTGATGGCTGTTGCTGCATAGATACAATTATATAAATTTATCCCAGGGAAGGAAAGGAAGTTGTCCTTTCTCCCCCTGTTTTCCTGCAGATTTTACAAGACAAGGGCTGGGTGAAGGAATAGGAGAGAGATTCGCTGAGCTGGGGAGTGGGAGTGGCTGCAAATCAATACTGATTTTGGTTTTCTTGTTAAGCTGGGGTCCTCCCACTCTGGTGAGTCCAGCACCAATGCAGGCCTGCAGCACAGGGGGGCTCAGGGGCAGGGGCCCAAGCACACAGAAAGCAGAGCTGCAGCACATGGAAAGGGGACACTGTCACAGGTGTGGCTCCCCCTCCCACACACCTTGCAGGCAGACACTCCCCTCCCCAGCCTCTCCTTGCTCTCACTGCAGCATCCACAACAGGAGGCAGCAAACTGGTGTTTGTGGAAGGGATTCAGCTCATTCACCTTCTGTGCTTTGCCCTCTGAGCCAGGCTGGCCACCGTGGCAGCAAATTTCTGCCCCAAGGAGGGGACTGCCAGGGGGATCTGCCCTCCACGGGCCCACAGCAACTCACCCTCCTCTCCCAACAGGGAATTATTTTGCAAGGGATGGACTGTGATTGCCAAAACCTGTCTGCCCTGAAGCCAGCAAGGTAAGGAAGTTGACAGTGTCCCCTTTTAGAGATAAATAGAGTGAGCCAGGGACCTCCATGCGCAGGGAGGGGCGGGGACGGGGATGGGGCACTCACGCTGATGCTTCCCTTTGAAACAACAAAAACGAAACAGACAGACAGACAAACAGCCAGGAATAATACAGAGGAGCAGTGCACGGGCCCAGGGAGCAGAGCTGGGCACGGCCCTAAGCACACCTCAGTGCTGGGAGAGCACAGCCCTCCCCCACACACACACCCCACGCTCCCAGAGACGCTCCAGTTCAGCCAGTGTTGGAGGTCACTCCTTCCCCTCTTTAGGCTTTTTTTTTTTCTCTTAAAATCTGTATATAATATATATATTTATATCTGTATATATATATATTTATATATATATATTTATATATCCTATTTACACATATTGCACACCGTCCTCTGGCCTCCTGCATTTCCTGCCTGTCAATGGAAACGTTTCCGTTTCTCCTCTGGATCCGACCCGAAGTCCCGGGACCCGATGCCATTCTGGAGGTTTATTAGTGAATCCTTCATCTGCAAGACAAGACATTTCCCCACTGTGGTGCTGCCCTAGAGGAGAAAACTTGGGGATTCCCTTGCTACCTGTAAAGTGTCAATACCATAACTGTGGTTTTGGGAGCGGGGAGTCAGAGCTGGGGTGTACAAATGGGGATTGAGAATTTCTCCAAGCAAAGGGGTGAGAAGAGTACAGGGCCAGTAGTTCTCTCCTTAGGGGAGAGCAGCTCTCATTTATGGACTTATGAGGAAGCAGCTCTCATTTCTGGACTATGTTCTCAGCAGCCCCATGTTTTTTAGGGAGCACACACCGAAATTCCTGGCTTTGTGCTGTGAGAGTGTGTCCCCTTCACCCATGAAAGCTCCATGTGAATCCAGGGTTCAGATAAAATCAGTTTGCTTTCCAAACTGGGATGACAGAGACTAGATACAAAATGGGCCAATACAGGCTTTTTGGCCCTGTAGGGTTCTCCCCCTCTGATGGGACAGAGAAGTTGTGGTGTCCTCTGACAGCCCTGGGGACCTGCTGCCCCCACCATCAGGGGATGGATGTACAGGAGGTGACCCAGCTGAGGGACTCCAGAGGAAGCAGGAAGTGCTGCAGGACTGGGAGCAGGACTGGGAGGACAGGCTGGGCCCCTGCTCACAGCCCTGCCTGTGCTCTCACCTGGTCCAGGAGCATCACCGAGGATTTGATGATCTCGCGCCACTTCTGCAGCTCTGAGTCGTGGTACTTCTGCTGGGACTCCAGCAGCTGGGCCCACTCTGTCTGAGACTGGGGTAACCTGCCAGAAAAACACGAGCAAGAGTCATATAATCATGTAATTTGTACAGACAGTTCTCTTTATTGTGAGAAATAGCTGCACTGGCTCTCTCGTCCATGGCGGGTATCCAGCCCCTCCCTTCAGGCCAAATTAACCCCCCAAAACAGAACTGAGGGGAGTGGAATCAGGAGAGATGGAAGCATTCAAGGTTCAGATACTTCCACAGCAATTTGGGCTGCAACACAAAAATTACCTGTGTGAAGCCACCCACATAATTCCAGCACTTGCACATTACAAGAAGCTGCAAACAGGATATAAGTTCTGTACTTAAATAGCATGGGAGTAGTCTAAATAAACACCAAGAGTGCCAGAGAAAGAGAAAATAATTTAAAGTATCTATAATCACTTAAAGTATCTATCCCTGGGGAAGTAGAAGGGCTGTTATGGGGAAAATAATAATAATTCCCTTTCCTAATCAGGAGAAATGACACAAAGAGGGAAAAAATTCCAACACAATGGTAGCACGTGGCTATGAATGCTTAAAGTGAAGCCCAGTGCAGCAAGGGAACAACTGGAACTCAAAAAAAGGGGACAAAAACACCTCAGCAACGTGGACTCAAGTTGTTCTAAACCTCTCAATTCAGGCAGGATGCCTTGCTGATATCTGGGCCCACAGAATCCAAAACACAAACCTAACAGCTGAGTGTGTGTGTCACAGGCCTAAATTCCCCTCTGAGTACAAAGGGGTCTTTCTAAATCCCTGCTTTTCATACAGAGGGAAGTTTGGCCATCAAAGAAAGGGCAGTGATCACCTTGGCCCAAAATTGTTAACGTTTATTCACAGAGCATCCTCTGTTCCATGGGATGCTGGGAGAAGCAGAGTTGCCTTATCTCTGTTCAACTGCAGTGGAAATGCTCATGGCCCTACAGCTTCACCTGTTTCACACAAAAATGAGAGCCCAGAGCTTTGCTGTGCCAGGAAAGGCTCTGACACCCCTAAGAACAGGCAAAGAGCCAGCAGGTGTGGCAGTACCTCTCCTGCAGCCTCAGGCCCTGCCACGCCGTGAGCGTCTGCGTGGTGTATTCCAACATCCAGAGTTTGTAGAACAGCATCATGTTGAGAATGACCAGCAGCACCAGACTGCAAAGGAAGAGAAGAGGCAGTTTAGGAGCATTTCACAGCCCTTTGCTTGCCAGGCACATCTGGGACAACACCCAGGGCTTTAGGAAGGTGTCTGAGGCCCAGGTCCATGCTGTGAGTGAGCACCCAAAACTTCACCTCGTGGAAGAAATGTGTGAGCCAGGAGGACAGACAGACAGAGAGACAGGGATGACAGATCAGACAGAACAGGCTGGGTGAGTGGAGGTGCTGAATGCAGAGAAAGGGAGGGAAATGGGAGAGTAAAGAGGTAAAAAAAGAGAGAGACAGTACCTGAAACAGATCCTAATGGGAGCAGGGAAGAGAAAAGACGGAGTAGCTGCAGGTTAGAAACGGACTGACACAAACAGGAGAAACTGGGCTGAGAGGAGAAGGCTCAGACAGGGCAGAAGGTGCAGGGGGCAGGAAGGAAGGAACAGTGGGAAGAGAGGCAGCAAGAAAAGACAGGTATCCATGTGCCTGCACTGGTGCTGAAGTTCCCTCAGCAAAGATGAGCTCCTGGGGACAGCAGATGTTCATGCAGGCACTGTCTGACACTCACACACACACACAAACACACACAGTGCTCACACCCAGCCTTCCCCAGTCCCAGCCCCTGGCACTGGGAACACCACCACAGACCCTACCCAGCTCCTGCACTGCTCCCCTCACCCCCTCCACCACCACACAGGGGCATTTCTGCCCTCCCAGGAACAGATTCCAGAGTGCCAGGCTGGTGCCTGTCTCTGAACAGTGCAGCCATTCTGCTGGAAGAATGGCCCACTATGACCAGTTCAGTCAGGCAGGTGGCAACTGGCCAGAGGGGTATTCTGGAAACATCACAGAGGGCTCTCTGACCCAAGTGAAGCTGTCAGGAGAGATTGTCATAAAGCTTTTGTACCTTCTACTGTCTTCTTATCATGGCAGTACTTCACACCACCCTGATAAACACTGCAGAACTGGCTGGGTGCTGCTGCAAACCTCTGTCCCCAGTCTGTGTCCCCACCAGGGAACAGCACACACAGAAAGGAGCTCAACCTGAACTGTAATTTCAGTCTATAAATCCCAAATTCTTCCCACCTCACTAAAAGGTGGGTGGAACTTAAGGAAAAACTGAGCCCAAGTCAGAAAAACCTGGACCACTGCTTTAGACTGTCCTGCTTCACAGCACCTGCCCAGCAACCACTGCAGCACTAAATGAAACCTGCCAGCCCAGGGGCAAGGAAACAGTAAATAAACATTGAGTTTAGGTGTCAGACCAAGCCACAGGGGTACCAGGGGCCCACTCCCAGCTCACCTGGAGCACACACTCAAGTCCAAGACCAGCAACCCTGAAAGGCACGGCAGGAAAGACACCCAAACCAAACACAGTTCTTGCTGCTGACCAAATGAAACCACACCAATCTCTTCTGCTTCGTGTGTTTCTTTACTTATTTTGCAGAAATCATCTCTAAAGGGTCCAGCTGCTTTCTGACTGTACCTCTCATCAAAATCACTGCCTGGGACCAGACACTAAAAGGTTTTGCCAGACAGAGACAGACAGACTCCTCACAGGCACTGAACCCTCTTGTGACAGCTCAGTGACTCCCAGAGAGCTTTGCACAGTCACTGTCCATGATAACACCTCGTTTGTCAGCAATTAAATCACTTATTTTACACTACCCACACACACACAGTTTTTGTGTCATTGAAAATCTCCAAACTGCATCCCTGAAATAAAAAATCAAGTTTTTTATACTTGTTGGACTTCTTCTTTTGTAGGGATTGACTCCCCTCTCCTTGCACAGCCACACCTGTCCTGATTGTCACTAATTGTCCCAGACAGGTCCCAGACCTGCCTTTCCAACTCTCATAACAGGTCTGGCTAAAACAAGGGCAAAACCAAGGGGAAAGGAGAGAAGGGAGCACAGAACTCCGGGAACACAGACAAACCAAAGATGTTTTAAGGCTGAGTGTGAAGGAAAGCAGGAAAACCCATCACTTACACGAAGCTGATGACAAGGAGCAGCTTGGAGACACTCTGCAGGTGGAAGCCACTGGGGCTCTCCTCGGGGATGTGCCGTGTCTGAGTGGAACCTGAGGAGATGGATGGATGGATGTGGGACAGGAAACAGGGGAGGGCAACCCTTGATCCTCTACCCACCCCTCCACCTCACCCAAACCACCCCAACCCTTGATCCTCTACCTCCTCCACCTCACCAAAACCACTCCAAGCCTTGATCCTCTACCCCCTGAATCTCACCCAACCACCCCAACCCTTGATCCTCTACCCACCCCTCCACCTCACCCAATCCACCCCAACCCTTGATCCTCTACCCACCCTTCCACTTCACTCAACCCATTCCCACACACCCAAGGAGATGGATGGATGCATGTGGGACAGGAAACAGGGGAGGGCAACCCTTGGTCCTCTACCTCCTGAATCTCACCCAAACCTTGATCCTCTACCTACCCCTCCACCTCACCCAAACCACCCCAACCCTTGATCCTCTACCCCCTGAATCTCCCCCAACCACCCCAACCCTTGATCCTCTACCCCCTGAATCTCCCCCAACCACCCCAACCCTTGATCCTCTACCCACCCCTCCACTTCACTCAAACCATTCCCACACACCCAAGGAGATGGATGGATGCATGTGGGACAGGAAACAGGCGAGGGCAACCCTTGATCCTCTACCCACCCCTCCACTTCACTCAAACCATTCCCACACACCCAAGGAGATGGATGGATGCATGTGGGACAGGAAACAGGCGAGGGCAACCCTTGATCCTCTACCCACCCCTCCACTTCACTCAAACCATTCCCACACACCCAAGGAGATGGATGGATGCATGTGGGACAGGAAACAGGCGAGGGCAACCCTTGATCCTCTACCCCCTCAATCTCACCCAACCCTTGATCCTCTACACCCTCCACCCCACCCAAACCACCCCCACACACCCTCCCCGCCCCTCTCCTCGTTCAGCCCCCGTTTGCCCCCAGCCCTGAGGGTGTGGGCTGTGCATTGCTCACCTGCCACGTGCTTGATTCGATGGGCGACCTCCTCGTCCGTGGGGGTGGTGACGGGGCTGAGCACCTCCTCCAGGTGCGGCACCCGCAGGTGCGCGTGTGCGCGCTTCCGCCGCCGCACCGTGGGCTGCTTGCTCACCTTCTCTTTGGGGGATTGTCTGTGCACCTCAGCCAGGTATGTGCTCTCTGTTTTGGTCAGCTCGCTCTCTGCAGCACCAAGGGGAGGCATTAAGAGATGTGGCTTTGCAGAGAGGGAGGTTTAACCCCTCTAATGGCAGCTGCTGGCGCAAAGAACTCGGCAACAAAGAAGTTGGGGGATTTGTGCTCCACATTCCTCACGCCTTCTGCCAAACCTCCGCCCCACGCTGCCTGACAGAGAGCAGGATTTGCTGCCCTGGTTAATTCCAGCAGGTAAAACCAACAAATGCTGTGGTAGCCCCCTTTATAAGCCACTCCAAGGCTGGATCATGCTGCCCGCTCCCAGGGAAACACAAGTGCCACTGTCGTTGCCACACTCTTACCCAAATGACGGAAATAATCTTCCAGGCCACTCCAAAAATTCTTCTCAATGAAGGATTTCACCAGCCCCCAAGGCTGTTTCCTGTAACGCAATTCTGTGGAAACCCTGCGAGGATAAAAAGGACAGTCATTGCCCTGGCTTTGCTTCCTGGGGCAATGTCACTTCACAGTCTTTGTGAGTGTAAAGACAGGAAATAATCATGTACACAGTTATTTCTGGAATGGTCTCAGCCCTTCATGTTTCTCGAGGAGAAGCACTGCATGAAAAGTCCTTCCAAAGGCAGGAAGAATCTTTTCCAGGAGTACTCCACAGACATTTAGATTATTGTTATTGAAATCACACAGAAGCTTATAGCTTTGCCTGGTACCCAATTCCCCTGCTTCTCTCCCCCAGCACAGTCCCAGGCAGTCCATCCTGTTGCTTATCTCAGGTTGCATGTGATAACAGGCTCTGCAAACCCACTGCATCCAAGAAAGGGGAAAGCCAAGTCTATAAATCCTCTCCCTGACCCAGCTCCAACTCCTCAGCACCTGATGTTTGCTCAATGCCACCCCATCTGCCCCTACTCTTCATGACAGGAGTGTTCCAGCAACAGGACAAAGAAACAACTCTCCTAACACACCCACACAGCAAAACTCCCACCCAGAGGTGCCTTTTGCTCACCAGTAAAGCTCTTGACCCCCCAAGAAAGGTACCTGAGTCGGCTTTTGTTTCTGGCAACACGAGTCAACGTGTAGCGGTTAATGGTGTAGAAATAATCGTGGTAGGGGACGTCGTGAGTTAGCACCTCTGCATCTATGACATAGCACTCACTTTCTTGGCTGGCTTTGTACATTGTCTGCAGGAAAAGCAGCGTGCAAGGCTGGTTAGAACACAGCTCTGAGAGATTGGCACCTTGGCCAGCACTGTGCAAACAGGAGACACCCCCACGCCCAGCCCAGGCTCTGCTGTGAACAGCTCACCCTGAAGGGAAGGCAGAGGAAACCAAGATGCTTCCCGTGGGCAAATTCAAAAGGGCACTCAGTTCCAGCAGCTCAGCCCCCAGGATTTTGGAACAGAGATGTTACACACAGTGCCATGTGAGGATCAGTTCTTTGGGACCTTTCCAAGTGTGATCTCTGCTGATGTCTGGCTTGTCAGAGACCACTCCGAGCTAAAATCAGAGGTGCTTCCTAGCATAAATTATTCTGTGATTCTAAACACCATAAAAACATCTCAATTACTTCTTTTCAGCACTTCTGATGCGTTTTTTCCTTTGCTCTAGAGCAAATCTCACACAGAGGACAGACAGACACAGTTAAGCACAGATCCACGTACAAAGCATGGCTTTTTTGGGAGACTGTCCACTCTTACCTCTGCAGTGAGGACACACAGGATTGAGCCCAAACTCAGAATGAAATAGGCCATGTCCTTGTTGGTCTCAGTGTGTGCTGTCCCCTTTGCTCATCCCTTTGCTCTCCCCACTCCTTTCTCTTTCCTGCACAGTGTCTTTCCTCCTCTCCAGCATCTTTCCTCCCATCCTCACAAGGCACACCTTGCTGCTGGGAGTCTCCCCTCCCTGAAATGTGATGCTCAGACCCCCCTTCCTGGCTGCCTCTTAGAAATCCCTGAAGCTGGCTCTCAGTATTTACCTTTGGCCACTTGAACACAGCTCTGGACACATGGAAAGAGGCTTTTCCTCCCTCTCCAGCTGCAGTCTCTGCTAGACACAGTTAGCCTGGCTCCTCCCAGTGCATTGCAGGTGTTCCTCTTTTTAAACAGACCATCTTACTGTCTTCATCATAATAAAAAAGCCAGGACAACTCTCTGTAGAGCTCTGGCTGGACAGTATCTGACTTTCTTGTGCCCTGCTCATGAGTAATATCTGCTGGACTGACCACAGCTCAAAAAACACCAGTCTAGGTGAGAAAAGCAGTTGTTAAAATGTGCTGCCTCGTTCACAACTCATCTGTGCTTTTGCTGGGAAACTTGTGGTGTTTTCCTTGCAATCAGTGCAAGGGTAAGATTAACTATTCATGGCTGCAATGACACTGGACAGCAAGTGAAATCAAGGAAATGTGTGAAGGAAAATGGACAGGGACAAGGAAAACATGCACAGCAGAGTGCTCAAGAGAAGAAAATCACCCTCAGAGCAGCTTCAGCATCACAGCCCTGCTCCCCTTTCACTCACCTGTGTCTCAGTGACAGTGGCAGTTTTGGGGGCCAGAGGGTTGGTGAGGGTGATGGTATATAGGATCACTCTGGTCTGATTGCCATTTTCCTCCTTCTTCCAGGGGTGAAAGATAATATCTGAGAGGACAAAATAATATTCCAGTCAAGTAGTTGAAGAGGGATCTCTGGTCAGTTCCCTGGGGAAAGGCACAACCATACAACCATGGCATTTCCTTCCCCTTGGAGAGCCTGGCTGCTTGAGAGCTCAACTGAGTGTGAAAGAAAGGGCTCCTGTGCTAAATGTGAATATTTTCCCCTCTTTCAAGTGCAGGCAAAGGGGGAGAGGCTGGGAACTTCTCCTTTAGCCCACCTACAGTTACAGAGACAGGAGGACTATAACATGTCAAGGGATGCTCTCTGCTTCTCCGTGTCATGTGAGGAGCTAGAAGAGCTTTTACCTCACCCTGTTAAGCCTTGAACAGAGGATCAGGCCTTGGCTGATGTCAAAAACATAAGAAACTCTGCCTCTTCCATAAACTTTGTTCCAGCTGTTAGAAAATCAAACTAGATGGGCACACTGGGCTGGTCTGATTACTGTCAGCACAGACTGCACTGTCCCAAAACCCACTCAGAAAGCCACCCAATCCCCCCAGCAGGCAAAATGCCACCTGCAAGGCAGAGAGCCTCCCCCTGCAGCCCCCTGAGTGCCCCAGCACAGCAGCTCACCAGAGAAGCGGCGCTGCTCCATGAAGTCCCTCTGGAACTGGGAGTCTGTGAAGAGCAGGTCATAGAGCTTGTCCACGCTGAAGTTGAACACCTCGTTCACGTACTGCCGGCCGTTCAGGTCCTCATAAAAGGCCTGCACCTCCCCTGTGGGGACACAGACCCACAAGATCCAGCCATGACCCTGCAGGACCTGGGGGATGTGCTTCCACAGCACCAGGACCTCAGTGTTGCACTTGGAGAGGAAGGATCCCAAAGGAGGGACTCCTAACCCTTTTCCTCCGCTGATCCCAGGGCAAGAGCTGGAACACCAGCAGGGGTAATTAACCACATAGCTTACTTTAGGGGCATCCTAAAATTTAGACACATTCACATGGGACTTCTTTGCATCTTCAGAACTCTCAGGGCCCAAAAAAGGATTTCAGTATTTGCCAGTCCTCACTGGAAATGATGGAATAAGGCTGGAAACACCCCCAGGGAATGGCCCTTCCCCACCCACCTTCATCGTGGGTGTCTGAGGAGTCACTGAGCTCAGTGGGAATGTCTTCGTTGTCATTGAAGTCGAGGGAAGGGGAGTTCACAGGGCCAATGATGTCGATCTTCTCTCCCATGATGTTTGCAATGCCAAGGTCTTTTTCCACAGGGCTCTCTGCCACTGCCTCCTCCTCTTCTGGGAGCACTCCATCGAACTGCAGCAAGGACAGAGCACAGAGAGGGCAAGATCAGCACCTGCAATTGGGGTTTAGTTTGGAAAACTTTACATTTGTGAGCCAATTTTCTACCTCTGGTTATTTGGCCTTGACATATCTGGAAATTGAGAAAGGAGGAAGATTGCCTGTGGTATTTGTAAAACAGATGGATGAACAGGATCACCTCCTCTCAGAGAATCCATGTTCAAGCTTTGGACACCACAAGGCTTTTTGTTCACACAAGCACAGGGACAATACTTTGGGTTTGCTCCTAAATAAGCTAAAAAAACCTGAGGTAATACCTAAACAAGGTCTGCTCTGCCACAATACCAGGAGGGCACACAGTGTTTCTCAAGGAACAACTGAAGGCAGATAAGAAATTATAACCCTTTTACGTCCAACACTCCATTTCTTGTCACCCAGAAGCACAGAAAGCAAAATGCCTTCGCTGCTGAGAGTCCCAGATTGCTGGGACATCACTGACCAAGGACTGAAGTAGGAGCAGTGGCAGAGGAGCTGCAGGGTGAACAAACCTCCCAGGGCAGCTGCAGAAGGATCCCAGGGGAGGGAGAGCACTCACCGAGGCTGGGGCTTCACTGCTGCCCGTGGAGGTCAGGGTGCTGGCAGTGACAGATTTCTTTGGCAGCTGAGGGCTGGCTTCTGGCTTGGCCTCCATGCTGCTCTTGGAGGAGCTGTCGTTGACTTCATTCTCCTCCACGGGGATCTCTTCACAGTAGCTGGGACGCCACAGAGAACAGAGGTTTTTATGTTTACCCCTCTCAGTACAGCTACAGCTGGACACACAGAGCAAGTGAGAATGGTTCCATGAAGTTTCCAGGCTGTCCAGAAGCAGGAATGGCTCAGTGCAGGGGAGGCCAAGCCCCAATTTTTTGGGTGTTTATACACAGGCTGACAAGCATCAGCACTTTCTGACCATGTAACACTGTGTAACATCCCTTGTGACTGGACTGCTTTGGCATTTCTAGAACTGTTCAGCTGGCTCAGCAGGCATTTCAGTCCCTCCCAACTTCCATGAGGAAATGCTACACTTCCAGCTTTTTAGGCACCACACATTTAAGAGCAAACACTTGGCCAGATCCCAGAATCTCTGAGGACAACCAACACTTTGAGGCATGCAGCACATCCTGCTCTCCTGGAGCCATCTCTTCTCCCTCCCAGGCAGAGTTTCCCCCTCCCCACTCACCCCATTGTGTTGAAGTCATCATCAGGAGGCACATAGTCTTCATCATCGCTGGTCAGGCCCAGCTCGTTCCCATAACACTGGTGGACAAAGTGCCAGAGCTCCTTGGGACACAGAGGCTGCAACAGGGGATACACAACACCACACATTTGCACCTGAGAAGGCTAAAACACAGTGACAGTTTGGAATTGCCACTGCCAGGAGGACATTCCTTGCCCTGGAAGAAGTGAGAGATTCTGACACAGCCCCTGGTGGGAGGTGAGACCCATTCAAAACGGGCTCAGCTCTGTGAAATTCCATTTCATGGGGTTTATTTCATTAAGTTGGTTTAGAGATTGCCCCCATCAAGCACTAACAGGCCCTGTCACCAGTGAGCCTTCACCATCAGCCCAGATTCTGCCCTAAAATCTGATACTGTAATTCTTCCATGCCACAGTCTCATGTTACTTTAGACTATCAAAAAGCTACACCCAGAGCAGCACATGGGATGAGATTTCCCACTAAACAAGGCTGGAATGTAATAATGCAGGCAATAAACCTGCATTTCCCTTCACATGTGTTTTTCCCATCTCTTTTGCTCTGCCTCCATTTAATGTTTGCCACTCCACCAGAAACCTTTATGAGGGGTTTTTTTTTTCCCCCTCCAAGTTTGTTTAAATTGAAGCTGCCTAAAGAATTCCAGCTGCAGGGAAAATGATGTAAAACAGCACCAAAGAAGAACATTTCCTGCTGCAGTTTGAAATCAAAAAGAGTTTGTGTCACCAGACACTACTGTGAAAAGTATATAGCTCAGATAAAAAATTAATTACCCAGACCACTGATAAAAGCCCAGATTTTAGGTCAGTTGATCACCATATGATTGTGACCTGAGGTTCTTCAGAGTGGGGCAGGAGAACTTGTGATTTAAAGATGTGATATAGGGATGAAAGGGGATGGATTTTTCCCCATGAGAAACTTATGACCAACAACAAAGATTTCTTGGTAAGGAGTAAAACAAACCAAGTGAGCTTTTTCTGAGTGGCTGGCCTGAATTTCTTCCCTTAGTAACTGCATGGGATAAGGCAGGAATTTTTTAATCTAGCTCCCCAAAGCAGCAATCAAAAGCCTGGGAAAAAAGCCTCTAATGAGGAACTTTTCTCCAGAAAAATGTCTGACTGTTTCACCTTCTTCCCACACACATTAATTCACATACATGTCTTATCAGGAAAATTGGAGTCAGTTCTTTCTCCCTCCCTCCTGCCAGCCATGGATCCTACATTTGGAAAAAGAGCTCTGGAAGTGCTTCCTGTCCTTATCACTCCCTGTCTCAGTTCCCATTTGCCTTGACCTTGAAACCAAGGGCATTGAATTCTGTTGGGAACTCAAAAGGCTGATCAAATGTCAGCATATGGAACAGCACAGGCTGCCCAAGGCAGAGGGATCCTTTCTCCTACTAAATCCCACCCTGATTTTCAGGACAGGATATTCCTGGTGCCTCATTCCTTCAGCATTCCAGTGTGGCCTGAGCTCCAGGCAGGACATCCAGCAATGCTGGGAGCACTGTAACATCAGGCTCACTCCTGCAGGGAGGCCAGAAATACCCCACACACTGTGGAACAGACACCCAGATCAAATACAGGATTTACTGGGCCTCTGGCACAGCAGGAGCACATTTATTTTAAAACCCAACCCACTGAGCCCTTACCCAGTGCACCCACCACTGCTCTCACTTGGATTTTGGATGCCCTGAACTCTGTTTCTGTCCCATCTGGACCTCCACACTTCTGGAGCACAAACTTAATGAGAGCTCTGCCTGCACAGTGAGTTCTTTCTGTTGCCTTCTGAACTGCTTCACTGGGATTACAGCTTCCAAAAAATTCCCTCCTGAGACCCTGTTCCCACTCCTCAGCAGAGGCAGAGTGGCACCTACTGTGTGTGCACAACAATTCCCTGCATAAAGAGAATATTGTGTCTGCAGCCATGAACCTGCTCTGCCTGAACACTTGTGCTTACTGTCCCTAGGTGTTTTATGGACAAACATCAGTCAGATATGGTCCCCCTGCACACACCCATCACCTCCCTCCCATCCCACCCCAGCTCTGAGCTGCTGGTCTCTCTGTACCTTGTCAAGGAGAGCATTCTGCCAGAGTCTGAACATCATCATGTACGTCCTGTCTCGAGCCCCAAAGGAAGTAAAAAAGTGCTGGATGGGGAGAGAGGGAGGGAAAAATCAGGTCAGAAAAAAACAAAAAAGAAGGGAAGAAGATGACAAGCCTGTTTGGATCACTTTCCAGCTGGAGTGAGCCATCCATACAGCACAGACTGAGGCTCATGGAGAGGCCAGTGCCCCTTACCCAGGGAGTGAGCACTGAAACAGCTCTGTTAGAGATGTGCTGCTGTTTAGCCTGGATGTTTTACCTGGCCCCATATCTGAGCTCCAGACTCAGCCCAGCTCAGCACAAGCCCTGCCCCCAGCCCTTTTCCCTGGGTGTTTCCCCATTTTGCCAAAATCCCACACCACACTTGAACTCCCCTGCCCCTGCCAGCCATGAGGGATGGCCTCAGAAGTGCAGGCTGTACCTTTTCAGTGTCAGTGCAAACTTGGATGGCATTGGGAATGAGCCGTGCTGTTTTTTCCTTGGTCATGGAGCAGATGTCCTTCAAGCGAACTGTCAGCTGCAGCCAGGGAGGGAAAGGGAGACACTGCTCAGAAAGGCAATGGGGACAGCACTTCCAAAGCAAAACCCACACTCAGGGCAGCAGTGGGAGAGCCTTACAAGCACGGGGAGAGCCTCACCAGTGTCTCCCAGCGGAAGATGTTGCTGTAGAAGCAGATCCAGTTCTCGGAGAGGTAGAGGCGGCCCTGCAGGAGGATGTCTCGTTGGAGAGCACATGAGTAATCTGTGGGAGGACAACACATGGTGGTTGAGGAGCAGCAGAACCAGGAGATGGGACAGCCTGAAGGGGAGGAGAAGCAGCAGCACGGAGAGGAGAAGCCACTCAGCACAGAAAGTCAAAGGCAGGGCCAGCAGGAGCAGAGCCCCAGCTGCCGCTCTGTCCCCTGGGCTGTTTCCTCCCCAGGGCACGTCACAGACAATCTCCCTCACTGATGCTGATCCTGCCTTATCAGCTGGGCAGTCTGCAGCCTCCTATGTACTATTTCCAGATTTAATCTGTCTTCCCCCTTCTGCCTCCCAGTGTCATTGTTCATTTCTCCCCCTGTTCCACCATCCTGAACAACCCCCATCCCTCTGCTCGGATGGGCATCTCTGAACAGAGGCACAGGAGATCACCAGTTATGTAAGATAAAGGAACAGATGCACTGCACCAGCTGTGAGGTGAGGCAGGGGAAGGGCAGTCATGTGTGAGCAGGGATGTTGGGAAGAGGGGAGGTGTGCACAGAGACGTGCATCCCCCTCCAAGTGAGGCAAAACCATCAGAAAACACAAAACCTATTGGAAAAGGAGCTCTGCCTGTGCACCAGGCAGACACAACGGGCTTGTTCCTCAATGGGAATCCCTGGAGAAGGAAAATCTGGAGGGGCTTGTGCTGATTTCCCCCCAGGCAGAGCACTGGGGCTGGCCTTACCTACGATGAGGCGCTCCGTGTCCGGGAGCTGCTTGAAGAGTTTCCTGAAATCTTCGTTGCGCTGTTTGTAGGTTGGGCTCAGCACCTGCAAGCAAGAGAGGGGCTGGTGAAGAGAGGGGCAGCCAGGAGTGCAGGGGATGCAGTGGGGAAACAGGAACACCTCGGTAAGGACAGGGGGGAGCAGATGCACTTACAAAGCGTGAGGCCAGGAGCTCCCATCACAGCCCACACAGCAATGGGAGGGTTTGGGGTTCAGTGCAGTGAGTGAGAAGAAGAGGAGAACCTGACTTGGAAGAGCAAGTACAGGGTAGAAAGGCTGTAGCCCTCTGTGGCTGCAGAGGAATTCTCTTTCCCTGCAATCCTAGACTCTCCAAGGTACAACGTGTGCTCTGTTGGCAATGCATCAGTCACCTGCCAAGCCCCAGGAACGGTGCAGCTACCCAGAAAATGGGGGATTTACTCCAGAAAATAGGTGATTTACTCCAGAAAACAAGATTTACCTGAGAAAACAGGTGATTTACCCCAGAAAACAGGTGATTTACCCCAAAAGACAAGATTTATCTGAGAAAACAGGTGATTTACCCCAGAAAACAGGTGATTTACCCCAGAAAACAGGTGATTCAGCCCTGCTAGAGGAGCTTGAGAGCCGCCAGCAAGCGTTTAGGATTTCCCATCCCCACCCCTCTCCCCATCAAGTGGCACTCAGCAAACACACAGCTACATGCTGGTATGGTGAGGACACTTCTGTGGGGCTCAGAAAAGGCTCTCAGAGGGACTGAACTTTGTCATGCACTTGTTTTGTGTCCTGGCCTCACGGAAGGGCTCAGGGAACACGGGGCTGTTGGCTGCAGGGACACCAGGCTCCTCTCTGGGGTTTTCTGAACCCTGATGTGACTGTCCACACCTCCTACACTCCGTGCCATGCTGGCAGCTGCTCTGAACAGCCACAACATCTTCTGAGGACAGAGCTTGCAAACAGAGGCAGGTGCAAATTCCTGTCTCCCAGGGAATCTGCAATGTTTTTTCCCCCACAAATGCAGAGAAGAAGCCACCTGGGGTACAACCTCTTCCCTCCCCACCTCCATTTCTTCCCAACCATCTTCTTCCAGCATCTCCCAGAGCAGAAAGGTGGGAGCCTTCCTGAAAGAGCCCCAAAAATCAGAGTGATTACAGAAGGCAGCTTGTGCTTGAGAATGGTGGTGGAGTCACAGGGGTGGGAGGAATACAGGGTTTATTTAGAATTAGCCTTACAGCACTGCCAAATGCTGTCAAATCAAAGCAGATTTGATTCTGGCTGTCAAATCACAGACAACCCCCCGCCCCCAAAAGCATTCCCTCTTCCTCACACCAACTCAGTGGACTAGAAACAGAATATTTCAGCATTAGCTCAACACTTCTAAGACTTGCTGCAGCNTTCTGGCTGTCAAATCACAGACAACCCCCCGCCCCCAAAAGCATTCCCTCTTCCTCACACCAACTCAGTGGACTAGAAACAGAATATTTCAGCATTAGCTCAACACTTCTGAGACTTGTTCCAGTCCCATGGGCCCAAAGGAAGGGATCTCACTCTGAATAAAACCTGCCAACCAGCAGATGACAGAAATACGAATTTTACTTACCCAACTCCTAGCCTGAACATCTGGAAAAGATCTGGGTCAGAGATGGGCTCCAGCAAGAGCCCAAGCCCAAGATTTCCAGGAACAAGCAGACAGGATGGGAACAGAGTGGGGAACAGAGATCATAACCAGGGCTGAGCTCTGAGTTCAATGCAGCCCAACTCAGCAGGAGTTTCCCTGTGCAGGGGCCTCCAACACAGCCTAAAACCTGTCCTGAAGATGCTCTGCTTAGCCCCAGGAGCTCTGTCAGCTACAAACAGCCCAGTTTAGAGACACTCACAGCTGGGATTTCATCTGATCCAGGGCTGACATTTCCTTGTGACAAATCCACAAGTGCCTCCAGGTCCCAGCGCAGCCGTGGCAGCTCCTGGTCCAGCAGAAGATCCCAGAGGGACCCACACTCCAGCAGGGAATCCATGGCCTGCCCTCAGAGCTCCTCCAGCTCCCCAGGTCCCGTTCAACTCTGCTCTTCCTGCTCCCACTGCTCCTTGTTTGTGTTCAAAGTCGAGAGAGCCACAGCAGCTTGGCAGCAGTTTGGGCGCCTTCCCCTGCTTTCCTGCCCACATCCAGCTGGCCTGAGGCAGCCTCTGAGGACGGCAGCGAGGATTTGCCCTCCAGAGGACTTTTCCCAGAGGCTCATCAGGGTGAATGTGCCGGCGGGCACCCTGTGTGCTCTCCTGCTCCAGCCTCAGCAGCTCCTGGCCCTGAGCATCCCTTGCAGGAACCTCAGGAGTGTGCAGGGCACCTGCAGCCGCTGCTGCTGTCCAGGAGTCCCAGCCCCGCTGGTGTTCCCGTGGCTCCCAGGACCCAAGGGGACGGCAAACAGCTCCGAGTTCAGCTTCTCCCCCACTCTGGGAGCAGAAAAGCAGCGATTCTTATCCTCAGCGCCTGCCTCGGGCTCTCCCCTGCAGTCCCTCTCTGCTCTCAAAGGCAGCCTCAGCCTGCGCTGGCGTTGCTCATGGAAGGGGCGGGTGGGGAAGCTCCCAAAATGATTCGCACATGGCTTGGAGTCACCGGAGCCGGGGAATTCTGCCGGCCAATGCCCTGCAGTAACCCGGGCCGGCCCTGCCTCCCAGCAGATGTTTCCTGTAATGGAAAGTTGCTGGACACAGTGTGCAGGGGGAGGCGCGAGGGGAGCAAGGCGAGACCAGGCCGAAGGATGTGGCCGGGAGGAACCGGCCGTGTGAGGCCCACACGGGCACAAATCTCAGGGGCTGCACTGCTGCTGGGGGTACCTCTGAGCCCGCTGTCTCCTCCCAAAAAACGGGATTTTCTAGGTTTTATTCATTACTCAGGTCACTCTGGAAATGAAAGGCAAGGGCTTCCTCCAGCAAATGAGATCCCTGCGGGTCCCAGGAGATTGCCTGGAGTGCTGGCACTGCTGCTGGGTGTACCTCTGAGCCCACTGTCTCCTCCCAAAAAACGGGATTTTCTAGGTTTTATTCATTACTCAGGTCACTCTGGAAATGAAAGGCAAGGGCTTCCTCCAGCAAATGAGATCCCTGCGGGTCCCAGGAGATTGCCTGGAGTGCTGGCACTCCCTGAGTCCCTCTGCCCCCAGTCCCAGCCTCGCCACGGCCCCGCTCAGGTGTAGAAGTGCCCAGGGAAATGCCCACAGTGGGGTTCAGCTGTGAGCAAACACTGAAATAAATCCTCCATTCTTCCCCACACTTGGCCCACAGATATCAGAAAACCACCCAAAGCAGACAAACCCCAGCCAAGCACCCCAGAGCCCAGCTCTGCAGGGGCACTGCTTCACTCCAGGCCAGCCTGCTCAGTGAGAAGCTCTGGGTGCCCAGCTGCACCCCAAAGCCGCTGCTGCTGCTGGGGAGCAACAGCTCCCTCCAGTCAGCCCTGCCAGAGGGAAGCAGTGCATCCACCTGCACCCCAAGATGAGGGAAGAATTAAAAAAACCCATTCAGTAGCCTGTGAAGGACAAAGAATTGGGATTACAGACACCTGCATTGCTTTAGTGACTGGCCCTCTTTGCTGGCAACTCCCAGGGGGATTTAATCCAAAAAAACCCCACCAGGATGCTTCTGCCTCCACCCCCAGCCACCTGCCTTTGCAGAGATGAAGGACAGCAGTGATGGGAAGAGGTGACCTGCAGGTGGAGGCAGCAAACATTAACTCCACTGCAAACAGAGACGGGACAGGATGGCACTGCCAGGGTGGGGGAAGAGGTTCTGTGGGAAATGGGGACAAAGGGGTCACCCCCGTGGTGAGATCTCCCCCTGGCACACACACACAGCCTCCACAGGAAACTTCAGACAAATAATCCTGGGGGATGGGGCAGGACAGGGAAGTCTGACAGCACAAAACCTGGGGAATGCTCAGTCCTGCACAGCACAGGTCACAGAAAACAGGGGAGCAGAGATGGCAGGAGGCACAGAGGAGAGGGGCAAGGAAAACCTCATCCCATCTGCATGACTGATGGGCTCTTATGGTTTATATTGCTTCTGGAAAACTGCTGGAATAAACAGAACACATTCCCTGCTGGTGTGGGACAGTTTAGACCCCACTGACAGCAGGACTGCTATGAAAAACCAGCAAAGAAAGTGTCCACCTGTCCCACAGGAGTTCTTCCAAACCCCTCCTGGTTGCTCAGAGTTTGCTTCTTTTTTCTTTTTCTCCTTTTAAAAGTGCACTAAAAGCAGAGGACGATGCTCCAAAGTAATCACTGACCATCTGGGCTGCAAAATGGATCTGAGTTCATCATCACACGAGCTTGCAGTAAAAGTTCACTGCTGATTTAGTGCCTGTGCAAGCCAGGCTGGTAATCCACACACTGAAAGTCATGGAAAATCTGACAGGGTGAAAAACACCTGAAAGACAGGGAGTTAACATTGCTCCAGAAATAATCTGACAAAATGTTTACTGGGATTTAAAAGATGATTGTGCTGATTTACAGAGAAAAAGGCTCTTGCTCACTCATCAAGCCTGGCTTTTTGCATTAAACTGTATTTCCATGATTGCTGCTGCTGAGGGGGGCTCAGGCTGCCACCCATGGGAAAGTTGTTTCTGATGTTCTGCCTAAAGTGATGCACAATTTCTCATTGTCTTTATAGGGAACGTTTTCCTCTTTCCAGCAGCTGAGTTTCCCCTCCACTGTGGTATCCATGAGGTCTCCAAGATAAAAAAACAGCACTCTGAGACCAGCAAGGATTGGTTTCTTGTGGTGGTCAGTCTTGTGATGTCTGGATGTTCTTCAGAAGCTCAAGAGCTGCTCAAAGGTCTCCACAAAGACCCTTTGCAGCATCACAACCCACCCCAGATCCTCAGCCAACCCCTGACTCCTCCTGCACAGCCTTTCCATGCAGTTTTCCCAAAGGAAAACTCTGGGCTCTCCCTTTTACCTGCCTCCCTACTTGCATCTTGGGTTTATTTTTGAGACAGAGTTGTTTGCAGAGCTCCAGGAGCAGGAGCCCATCCCATTCCCTGCAATCCTCAGGGCAGACTTTGCTCTCTCAAACATGGGTGGGAAGGACTGGGCTCCTATTGATCTGTTCAGACTCACTGGGACAGCAAATATTTCTATTTAACACCTGGAAGAGACAATTGGTGTCTTTTCACTGTTCAGGTCAGTTCCAGGAAGAAGGAAAATATTGAAGCATGGGATAGATAAAAGCAAACAGTTCATGGACAAATACAAATCTCACCTCTTCCCTGGTGTTTTCTCTAACTTTTCAAGATCTTATTCTCTTTCCCAGAGCATCCTCTGGATTCTCCTGGTGCTGCCAGCACAGGAAGGACAGGAGGCAATTTAAGAAGCAAACCTTGCTACCTCGCAGCAGAAATGCTGCAGAATATTGAGGCATACACCCTAATTTAGGAACAGGGAAGTAGAAGGATTCACAGTCCAAGTGAGACAGAATTAGGCAGGAAAACCATGGCAGATCTGCCAGGCTCAGTGCCTCCACTGTGACCAGAAATGAGAGCCCTCCATGCTCAGAAATGGGGCCCTTTGCCCAAAGCCCAGAGAGAAGGAGAAGGAAGGAGAGAGATTTTACCCTTGGCAGCAAAACATCTGCAGTTTGTCTCTAATTTTAATGACATCTGCTGGGTGACAAATTTCTTCTCCCAAGTGTGGAGTTACTGACACCCCCACAGACAGAGCAATTCCTCCTCTGTGTCACCAGGGAAGTGAAACCCAAGTGCCTCACCTCTCTAAGCACATCAGGTGTACAGAGTCAGTCACATCTCCATTTCAGAAGACAAAATTACAGAGGAAGTTTAGTATTGAGATCTGAGGCCTATTCATTTTTAATTAGTTTTTAAATTACTTTCAAAGTAATAAATCCATTATCAATAATTCACCATGCAGACACACAATCCAAAGCAGACACAACTGGTGGCTGAGCAGTGATGGGTGGATCTAAACCACAGCGACCAAGAGATTTTTACTCCCTAAGAACCCCAGTATTTCCAAACCAAAGTCTCCATGTCCATAATTCCTCACTAAAGGCATGAGAAGCACCTCAGGGCTTTTTTCTTTCCACTGACCTTCTGCTCTGCCACCACGAGGACATGAACACAAAGCGAACCCCAAAAGGTTGAGTGCATTGATTCTCAAACTGGGGTTCTCTTCTCAATCTCACAGTGCACCTGCACCAGTTTGCTTTTGTCCTCTGGAAAGCCAAGCAGAGAAAGCACAACCAGACCAAGAGAGGGGCAGGTCTGCCAAACCAATCCATGACCTCAGTTCACCCCTTTCCTCCCACTTCTCCATGGGGCAGGGACGTCAATCCCAAAAGGCACGGGTGGGATCGAAAGGAGAACACACAAAGCAAGAGAAGTTGGTGGCATCTTAAGGAAAAAAAATAGAGAAAAAGGAATTCAGGAGAGGGAAAAGGGAAGGTTCCAACTGGCAAAGAGGGATGCAGTGCTACAGTGACAAAAAGACCAGTTAAAAGCAGCAAAAAATGAAGTCATCTTAGAGACCTGGCGATGCCCTGGGGATCTCTGAGGGTCATGTGCTCTTGGAGCAGGGATTATTTTTTGGGTTGTGTTTGCACAGTGCCTGGCACCCAGGGCTGCTGAGCTGGCACAAAGAACAATGTGGAGGGTGTTTGCTCTGGGCACAGTGGAGTTTATGTAAAAGGAAAGTGGGGGAAAGTGAGCAAAGGAGATGGTGAGGCTTCGTGAAGGGGCAGATTGCACTGATCCGTTTCTAGAGCTGCTCTCAGTGGGGAAAGGAATGGAAGAATCAGAATGGTCCAAATGCCAGAAAAATCCTGCCTGGAAGCAGCTGGCAAAGAAGGGAAACTCTATCAAGGAGATGCATTAGCAGAGTTTTAATGCTGAGAACACTGCCAAGTAGGACTGACTGACTTCCTGCAGCTCGTGGCTCATCCATATTTTCACACTGCTGCTTTTATCTGGCCAGAATGTCTTTGCTAACTAGAAAATGGGTTTGTTTTGTTTATAAAGGAAAAAATGGGGTGGGGAAAACCACAAAAAATGCAGCCAGTGCTTACTCTCCGGATGTACTGTCTCTCATGCTGAAAATATATGGAGGAAAAACAAGAGAACAGAAAGATAAGATAGAGAGGACATGAAAACACAAGAGACCCACAGAAGCAGACCACAGCAAAGCATCATGCAGCAGGGAATGGAGCTCAGCAGCTACAGGCAGAAGCAGTAAGAGCATAAGTCACCTTCAGCCTGGTGACAGATTCAGGTTTTGGCAGCAGCCGGGTCAGGCCGGGGCATCTGCTCACTCTGCCACACTCCACAGTCCTTTCTGCCACTTCTCCACCAGTGTGGCCCACCTTGGTTTGTATCTGATTCTTAGTGCCACTGCCTCTGTGCTTCTCTCTGCTTCTGAGATCACTTCTCTTCCTGCCCGTGCTACACCCAGTGCTGTCCACACCCAGCAGGGTCCCAGCGCTGCCTCTCACACCTCTGTCCACCCTGACCACGCTGTGTCAGCCCAAATCACACACTCTGATGTCCCACATTGCAGTGCCTGATGGCTGCAGGAGGGCAGGAATTGTTGCTGCACATGGCATGGCTGCTGCATTTGCCTATTTCTACTTCAGAGCCTCGAGGGTGAGGGTCTGACCGTGCAAAAGGGACACGGACCCAGAGCAGGGCCACCGCTTGCAGAACAACAGTAACACCGAGGCAGAAGCAAAGGGTGGTTTGTGTTTCTGTGGGGTCAGTAGAAAACACCTCCTGTCTGGCCCCCACACGGCCCTGAGAGATGCAGAGGGTTTGCAGGGTGGCAGCTCTGCTTGTCACCACATCACGGCCCCCCCGTGCTGGGAAACCAGAGGTGCAGGATGTGGGGAGCATCACAAGAGTGACCAAAAGGACAAAGCTTTTGCTCTCTACCTCTGGCATCCTCTCCCTCAGGATGTCAGTCCTGCTTTGCCAGTGCTGAGCCATTTCCAGCTCCTCTTTCTGGAAATGGTCAGAGTGCCCCAGTGCCACTGCAAAGCCCCTTTGCACCTTCCCCCCACCCAGCCCACATCCACCCAGGGACAAGAGAAACTGAGTACTTACATTATACCAACTCTGGCTTTTCTGTAAGGACAAAATAAAAGAGAAGCATTAGTTAGCACAGAGATCTTAGGATCAAAACGAAAGAGGGACAGAGAAAGTAGATCCAATCTGGTTTGTGTAATTAGTGAAGTGAAAGTGGGATTAAACAGAAGATTTCAATGGCTTTCACAGTGTGGTCTAACACAGTTATTCCCAGTTACAGGAGCAAGGAACAAATCCAGAAGCAGGAGTCTGTAATAGGAAACAGTTCAGGCCAAGGGGTGCATGTTCACATGCACACACAAACACACACACATGCTGTCATCTTTTCTGCAGACCAGCAGGGCCAGCCAGCAACAGAGGAGCTCATCATCATCATCATCATCATCATCATCATCATCATCATCACCACTGCCAGCCCTGTCTTTAGGGCCTTCATTCCTCCACTGGCCGGGTGGCAAAACTCACATTGCCTTGAGCAGCCCCTGCACAAATGAGCCCTCCAAGCACTGCCAAGGGCAGGGACACAGCTTTGCTCACAAAAGGCAAATTTTCCAAAAGTATTTTGAATTTTAAAAGGGAGACACACACACACACACACACACACACACACACACACACACACACACACACACACACACACACACACACACACACACACAGGAAAAGTGCTGAAGAAAATCACTAGAAAAGCTAAGCAAGGAAAAAAAAAAGGCTGGGATTTTTTTTTTCAGCATTTCAGTGCACAGTGTTCTGCATCATCTGCACATGTGATTTCTTTTTCTTTTCTGTCCTTATCATGGCATTTCAGATGGTTTGAGAGGACAGGCCACATGTCACATTGGAGCACACAAAAGAGCTGGCTCAGCTTGGAAAGCCACGGTTGGCAATTTTCAGCTTGAAGTGAGATTCATCTGCACAGGGAGAGGAAGAAATGAGCTTCCCACTCCCACTCCAGCCAGGCTGACTTTCCAACGTCAGGACACTGAGCAGAGCTGACAGCATCCACAGGCATCCCTCATTTTTGGGGGGATTGACCTCAGGGCAGTGAAGCTTGGGGGCACTGAAGCCTTTCCCACCGAGGGTGGGCAGCTCCAGCCGTGCTGTCCCCCTCTCCCAGCCACTTCCACATCCCATGTGTGGGAGCTGAGGATAACAGGCAAGGACAGAAGCAATATTCCACTGCCTTTCTTCCTTTGCTTCTGACCTTGGAGAATTTTCCAGGCTTTCCACCCAGTTTGGAATATGAAGGGCAACCAAACTGTTCTGTGCCACAGAGCCTGCAGGAGTTTCACTCAGAACTCAGCTCACATTCACAGGGACACAGAAGCTGCACTGGGGCAGCCCCCAAAGGAGAAAGGACACACAGGATGTTCTGCCACAGGAAAGGAGAAGTGTTAATGAGATCAGATTGGACCAGAGATTGCTTTGAAGACAGGGGGGCTGCTCTCAGTGTCCCCTCCCCTGAATTCCCTGTGCTCCCTGTGTGCCACTCCCTGAGCCAACACTGCTGAAGGATTCCTTGCAGCCTTGGGCAGAACTCCCAGTTTTTGTGCTCTGGTCCCTAATGCAGCCCCACACTAACAAAGTACATGCCACAGGCAAAATACAACAGGTCTTAATTAAAGAGAGGAACACCCTTTTCCCCAGGTCCTGAGGGAAGGAGGTGAACTGAGGGACTGAACACAGAGTCTGGCTCATCAGCCAACCAGAGGAACTTCCTCTTACTTCCCACTCTTTTCCATACTTGGCCATTCCCTCCATTCATAAAGGATGAGGTTGAAGTCATCCCTCTCTGCAAGTAGGACGTGGAAAAAGGCCTTATGCAACCCAGTCTACACTAAAAAAAGAATCAGGGTAATTAATCTAAACCATGCACACAGCACCTTGTCCTCAGGAGCACAGGGCCTGAGATGGAGTGATTTTCCTGCAGATTTGTTTTGCCATCTGTCTGCCTTAATGAGCAAAAGGCGTAACTCAGAAATTCCTGGGGAAAAACCCTCACAATCAAACTAGAACTGGCACACACACAACAGAGACACTGCTGTCACCGTGCCTTCTAAATCAGGGTGCCCATGCTGTGCTGTCAGCACAACCCAACAGGATTTCACTCCCCTCTGCTGCATTAATTGCGGGAACTATTCTCCCCCACCCCCCTTTGAATTTCCCCAAATCAAGAGTCCTCTACAAAGGAGCTCTGCAGGTTCTTCTTTAAGCTCTTCCACACAAAAAAAATATACTGACATCCATAATTATACTGACATCCATGATTTTACCAACATCCATAATTACACCAACATCCAAACCTCATCTTTTGCCTCCACCAAGTTCAACAGACCCATCCAAAGTCCAAAGAGAAGGGAGACTACTAAGTCCTTAAATCTCTCTTCTAATTTATCTTGTTTTTAAACTCACTGAGAGTCAGAATATAGGGAAAAGTGAACCGAGAAAATCAAGAGACAGTAAAATGGAGGGGAAAAAGAAAGAAAAAGGAAAAACATATTCTTACTTTGAGCAGGTTAAGTCTGTCATACTGGAAAAAGAAACCATAAGCATTAGAACTGAAAAGAGAAAATAAATAAGTAACAGAAGAAGGGGGTTGCACACAGACATGGAAGAGATGTGACTGATTTGCAGAGACGATGCTACAGGAGCAGAGAGCAGAGCTCATGGTTACATGGGGGCTGTAACCAGGAAGAACTTTGGAGAACTTGAGGAATGTGAAAAATTGAGTATTTTCTCTAAGCCTTCAATCAATAAAGTGCTGCCTTTAAATATTCATGATTTAGTGGCCCCACATCTGCATGCACTGCTGGGGAAGGTTACAGCTCTACAGTGCACGTGGGGAGCAGTGGGTCACACTCCTGGAGCTCACCCTCATAACTCCATCCAAAGGAAATTCCTCCCTCTCAGCATCACTGGGAGCAGGATCTCAACTCACTCCCATGCACTGCTGCTTGCAGGGAAAGCTTTTGCCAAGTGAATGGCATGCCACAGAGCTCTAAGAGTGTCCCTAAAGCCCTTCTACAACTGGGGCAAACAGGCACAGCACCAGGGTGAGGGCAGAGCTCAGATTCCAGACCTCTTTCTCCTGACCCGTGCACTTCCAAAGGCTACACTGCCCACCTGGCTTCTCAATGGCCATAACTCAAGGGAATTGATGACATTTATTCCCAAAACCCTCACCCCAGCCCAAAATTATCAGAATTTCATGACCTACAACCTAAAGGGGGTCTGTCCCACCCAGTGGGAGGGGTGAATGAGAAGACACAGCCAAACTCTTCTCATCGTGGCACGCTGGAAGGACAAGGTGCAACAGTCATAAGCTGCAGAAAGGGAAATTCTACTTGGAGAGAGGGAAAAAGCCTGTTCACAAGAGTGGTTAAGCACTGGAGCAAGGGCCTGGCGAGGCTGTGGGATCTCCAGCCTTGGAGGGCTGCAAAATGTGGCTGGGCAAGGCTTTAGACCAAGCTGATTGAAGCACATCAGCTCTGCTTAGAGCAGGGGCTTGGGTGAGACACCTCCTGAGGTCCCTTCTGACCTTAACTGTTCTACAGTCCCCAAGACCTACACCAAAATTCATGTTTTCCCCTAACTTAATCCTCAGCATTCACCATTAGCTGTAGGCATTGGGAAGAATCTAAAGAAAATCACTTCTCTGCTTGGGCAAGAGCAAAATAGTTAAAAAATACACATTTCATAGTTGGCTACTAGCAAAAAGATGGGTCTTTCCTGAGTTTGGGAAGCTGTCCCAGGAGCAGCAAAAGCCTAAGGCTGACTCAGACCTTGGTCCACGGCACACTGGTGGTCAGGGTGGAAAAGCAAGCTCCAGAAAAGCTTCCCTCGGGATGCAATCCAGTGCTTAAAAACTCCTGGTGAAGCGCTCCCTCTGATGGCAACGCTGCAGCACGACAGAACACGACAGACAAAAGAGGGCAGGGGACTCAAGCAGATCTGTCAGCAATTGTATAAACACAGCAGCAAACTCATGGGCTCAAGCTGTTTCACCTCATTAGCCAGACAGGTTGGAAAATCAAACCATTCTTCCTGCAGGGGATGGGTGGGGAGAGGAGAAGAGGCTGAGAAAGGAGAGTTTAAAATCTTTGCCCTCAAGTTCTTTGTTCCTAACCTCTCCCTGTAGGAGCAGACACCAGAATCATCTGTGTGGGGAGAACCAGGGGGTTTAATGTCTGAAATGTTTCATTTGTGCCAGAGGAGGCAGCTTGTGGAGCAGAGAACAGAGCTGCAGCCTGCACACTGCAGGGAGTTGGACTCGATGCTCCTCGTGGGTCCCTTCCAACGCAGAATATTCTGTGTGTTCTGGCAGGGCAGGAGGCTCTGACAGGCTGCTGGGGGTCATGCCTGGGATCCCCTTCCCTCTGAACTCCCTGGGCTGCACTTCCCTCATTTCTCCAACTGCCTGGCAGTGGTTGGGTTTTTCCCTCTCAGAAAAGCAGGGCCTGGCTGCAGGCAGCTCACAGCACCACTGCACAGACATTTTACACATAAATCACTCTGTACCAGGGTCCTTCCCACCAATCCCTCTCCTAAAGAGCCTCTGCACCTCCAGCTCAGCACAGCCTGGCCCTGGCTCACACACCTCTGCTCACCAGCAATCCTGTCAGGACTCTGCTACTGCAGACCTTCCACAGCATTTCTGTCACACCTCACCTGAGACTTTATCCCACGGTCCTCCTCTGCAGTTAGCCCAGCTACAGCTACCAAGCACAAGACACTCTGTCTAGAAAAAAGACAGAGAAGCTTCCAAGAGACACCAGCAATCATGCAAGGGCAGGCTGGTCACAAAGGAAGACAAGAAGCCAGCACTGCTCTCCGAGAACTTGCCTAGAAGGAAACCTAAGGCATCCACTGGGGAAAGGCCAAGGCATGGATTTTGTGGATTGTGAAGCCATCCAAGCCATTCTGCTTTGAACCTTGCCTGTATAAAGTGGAAATGCCAACAGCCTGGCACTTTCTCCAACAACACCCCACCTGCATTTCTGATTTTTCCACTCTTCTGAGGGTAGCACAGAGGTGTGAGATCAACTCCCAAACGATCTTATCTCCAATCCAAGCACCCACAGAGGGATCTTCCACTTATCACCTTTCAGAGCGAGCCCATGAATTCTCACAATTCATTTGGGACAGGTCTGTTCTACCAGGTTCAAGCTGGGTTCATTTGAAATCACTGATCTTTAATATTTACATCACACAGGGGAGCGTGCAAGGGCAGTAAGCTGAGATCACTGGCCACAAAAATGCTACTCATCATGAAAAGCGGGGAAGAAGTCATGGAGAACAACTCTTGTTTCTGAAAAGCATGAAGGGAGAAGAGAGGGGAGGGAAGAGATTGTGGTTCTGTTCAGCTCCAGTGAATTTCTCCCTGGCAAAGACAGCAGCTCACTTCAAGGGAGAGGGAAAGCAGAACTTAAAGGCTAAAATTCTCTGGAAGCAGTTGAAGGAGTGTGATGAACAGGCCAGTTCTCACTCTGTGTGAGCAAATATTAACGAGATCCCAGTGATGTAAGTGAAACCAGCTTCCCAGCTACAGGCACGGGGCTGAGCTCTTGCTGGCATTCTCACAGCCACACCAGGAGAATGCCTCACTGGGGTCACCACTCAGCACCACAGGGAGGGTTCCTGAGTGATGAGACAGTTCTACAGTGGGGGACAGGAGAGAAAAAAGAAGGCTTACTTTGGAGAGGCGCTTGTGTGACTTAATCGGAGAGAAAGCATGCAGGAATGAAAAGAGAGAAATTAGGGAAAGAAGAAAAATTACCTCGCAGATCAAGAGAAGGAAAACCCCCACACACCCAACAGAGAACATTGTATCCCCCCTTCCTTGTAGAAGCACCAGGAATTGAAGTGAAGCTTTCGTAGTCACCGTGTTGGTAAAATTCTCACTCCCATGATCTGAACTCACAGCACCTGGAGGGCCAGGGCAATGCCACTCCTCCCTGTAACTCCCCTTTTTCCTGAAGGCATTCCCCAGCGTGCCTACAAGCACAGTGTGCCCTGCATCCTGCCTGCCTCCCATCCCAGGGCTTGCTTTGGGAACACAGAGCTGGCAACCCAGTGCCTGAGGGTGACATCCAGCCCTGCCACCCTGGGACGGGGTTTGTAGGTCACTGTGTGCACAGGAAGCCAGGCTGACCTCAAGGGCAACCTCAGAACGCCAATGATTCAGCTTGAAAAACCCTTTTCCCCCCTCTTTTGAGTTCACATACTCCCCCCTTAGTGGTGAGAGATCAGAATGTGGGCCACTGAGTCCTGTTTCCTCTGCTGAGTGTGACCACAAAGGGGAGTGGATGAAGGATCCTTGTGTGTGTGACACAAGCCAGCAATAAATGAGGCAAAGATCTAACAATTCTTTTATAAAAGCCATCAGAGTTATGCCTACGAAATTATTCAGGCTGAAACATTTCACTGCAAAAATCTGGAAAAACACAAGTGCTCCTGACAGCTGATTTATACATCATTGATAGCAGGGTTATGATCAAAGCCATGGTTGGTTCCCCAGGCCCTCATGTGTGTTTTACCAGGTCCCACTGCTCACACAAAAATCTAGAGGCAAACCTGAAACCCTCTTCCTGCACAGCAAAGACAAGGTTGTTTCTAATGTGGTCCAAACACACCAAGGGAAAATATCTCTAGGGAAAATGTCATCTACCCTGGCTGAGCCAGTCATAACACTGCAGTGATGGGAAGAGTGGACAGAGGGTTGGAAAACTCATCCTGTGCATCTTGAACCTCATCTCAGAGGGCTTGGACAGATCTGGGGAAATCTTATTTGTTCCATGACCCTTCATGATCCAGATGATAAAAAGTAATCGCACCAGCTGATTTTCAAGGTTTTTCCCAAAACCACAGAGCCTCCCAAGGAGCAGGACCTTGACCACAGAGAGCTGGGCTGCCACGGAGCTGCAGCACAAGCCACCAGCAACCCACGGACTCAGGCTGCTGGAGCTGAGTCTGACCCAGCAGAAGGACTCCTGGTCAGGAGAGCTTCCAGAACTACGATGGGGAAGAGGAGGGAAGTCAGCCAGAGGCTGAAGAGGCGCAGGACAAAGGCTGTCAGCACCGGGGACACGGCGCGCTCGCTCCTCACCTTGGAGTTCTTGGCCCCGCTGCGGCCGGACTGGGAGGAGCAGCTGCGCTGGACCCCCTGCTCGGGCGTGGAGGGCGATTTGTCCGAGGAGTGCTCGGAGCCCTTCTCCACCATGGCGTCTGCCGGGGCCTCCTGCGGCGTGGGCGAGCGCGAGCGTTTGCGCAGGATCGGGGAGCAGGCAGGCGTGCTGCGGTTGGAGTTACTGGCGGTACTGCAGGGGCGAGGAAGGAGAAAAGAGAGCAGGGTTAACCATCCTCAGCTCAAACTGAAAGCAGCTGCACCCCGCAGCACCCACAGGTTCCCCCCAGCACAGCAGACAGAGCTGCTTCCTGAAGCGACGCACCCCGTGCCCCCAGGGACAGTTGGCATTTACGGTGGCACAGGAACTGCTGGCATCGCCTTTCCCCACCCACTGCTCAGTCCCTCTGACCACAGGCCGTGCCCATGAGAATGAACTCGCTGACTCCTGTGGGCTCCCACGGTTTAAAATGATGAGCTGAGCTTTGAAAAATTAAACGTGCGCTCCAGAAGGAGGGAGGTGTCGGTGTGTTCAACACAGCCTCGCTCTGTCCCTCCTTTGTTAGCGCAACCCTTCTCAACAGGATGCACGAAATGGGGTCACACCTTTCAGAAAACACCATCAAAAAACACCCATCAAAGACCATCAAAAACGCTGGGGCACTGGGAGGGGACTCATGATGACATTCAATGCAGTACTTCCTGTGCAGAACCCTCCTTTCCCACACCAGAGCTGGGCATGAAAATGGTTTGTTATAACCTAAAGGCCTTTGTGATTAAAAAAAAAAAATTAAGTTCCCCTTTCACAGTGGAAAATGCAAAGCCTTTCAGAGTTTTACAGAAATTATGAGAAATTAAGACAGGAGTGGAACTTCTCATCCTCTTTCCTCAGCAAATGCCCCAACACCTACATCAGAAAGGCAGTAATGTACATATTAATACAGAACAGGAAAACTCAGATTTCCTCACTGTTCCTTCTCTTTTGATGCCTCTCCTTCCTGCCAGACTCTTCAAAATACCAGATGCTACACCCATTTTTCCCTACATCACTCATTTCCTTCAGCAGCCCAATCTATTTCTGACCAGTCCAAACATCCTTGAGGCTTTTCCAGCTGGTACTGCGGTCCTCAGCAGGTTACAGAGGAATCTGTGCTCATCCAAGGACTGACTCTGTGCTAACTCTGCCATGGTCACTTGTTCAGCACCCTGTTATCTCACCAGCACAGCAAACAGGCCACATCTGACAACAGAGGCAACAGGAAAAGGATGGAGGAATTACAGCTACAAGGGACTGAATTAAAGAAGTTGGTACAATCAGACTCTCAAGGGTTATAATTTAAGCCCAATTATATACAGCAAACTAAAGCTTCTTTCTCTCAATGATGCACAGCAAGGTACTTAAAAGGGAACATTTCCTTCCTGAAAATCTAGAAGAGTTGAGCACGTGCCTGAGGTTCCATTATTCCCAGATAAAAATCATATCCATCTCATATCTCTGAAGATGCCAAAAACCTTTCACAAGCATTAGTTAGATATGAGCAGACAATGTGGCACACTCCTCCAGCAGTTATCAGCTATGGTTTGGTTTAGCACTGGATGAACTGGTCTCATAAATTATCCTCTATTTGCTCACTGCTTGTGTAAACACACAAGTGATGAAACTTTCCCTAAACAGCCTGCAGAAAGCACAGCCAAGCTGCTTATGCAAACAGGGCCAGAATCAGATTTCCTAGGAGCTGGCCCTGGGCAGGAGGAGCAGCATGGAGCAGCACAGAAACCCCTGAGAAGATGCTTTCAATATCAAGTGTGGAAGCTCAGACAGATAATGAACAGGCTTGGGAAAATGGGTTTGCAAAACGTTCTGTGAGCAGGAAGTTGAATTAAATTAGACTCTGTTACCTATTTCTACTAAACAGGCTGAGAATCATAGATAAAAAATAAGAAAAATCTGCTTTTCAAATGTCACCTAAACCCCTAAGTAGCTCCAGTGCAGACAGGCAGAGCAATTCTCCCTTAGCTTGGGGCTCTCCACAGTTCAGAAGGAGCAATGGCACATCCCCCCAGTGCCACATTGTCCCAGCATCTTGTCCTGTGTCCTCCCTTTCCCTGGACAAGCCACAGGAATACTGAATACTAAACCAGTACAGCAATAACTGTAGCAATATTCAAGATTTAATCCCTCCAAATCGTATTTACAACAAAAGACGGAGCAAAAGATGATCTGGGCCATTCTCCCAGCAGCACTGCCTGCAGCAGGTTAGGTATATCATAAAATTACCAGGGATTTCTTAGTTTATTGAAATGTTAAAAAGCATCAGGTTCCTTCACAGACTTTCAGCTGATCCAGTTAAAATGGGTGTTTCACCTTCTCTGTGCTCCTGCTCAACTCAATTTTTAACAGCCCAGCAGAGCTGTATTAGTGACTCCAAGGTCATCAGCAGTGGCTCCAGAGATGGAAATGGTTCTGAATTGCCCCTTCTACAGACTCTAGAAAACGTAGAGTTCTAGTTAAAAACTCTGAATTCTGAGGCTGTGTTGGTCCTGCTTGCCCCCACCATGCTTGAGGCAACATAAGCCGCTTCATGTGAGAGGTCTCCAAAAATACAAGGCAAGAATTTGAAGCCAATGTTCCTGCCTGGCACATCCCTGCACTAAATGGGTTTGCACAGACCCATTAACTTTTCCTCTGAAGCTCTACAAAACCCAAGTTTCTCATGCACAACCTCAGTCTCATTTTCAGTTCATCCAAGTTCAGAGTTTCACTCTGAGTTTGAGCTTAAAGCAGCTCTGTAAAGACCAAGTTAAATTCAGTCAAGGCTCTGTTTGCTTTCAGTTTACACTCAGGAGATTTTGCTGCTGCTGTTAAAGCACAGAATTAGCAGCTCAAAGCCAGGGTACATCTGCATCACGTGCATGTGAAACTCAGATGAAAATGCTTGAAAGTTTGGCATTATTTTAGTCTTTTTATGGTCCCACAAAGCTGCTCAAGGTGGGTGTTTGAGGCACAGTGCTGCAGCTGCACAGGAGCAGCAGCAGCACTGCTTTGGGGAGTGCTTCGAGCTGGCAATGTTGTGTTTGCCCAGGCTCAGCTCACACTGCCACAGCCACACTTTTCGGTGCCAGGCACAACCTCGGGCACATTCTGCCTTCCAAGCTCGTTTTGCAGCCACTTGCACGCTCTAAAAAACCAAACTCATCCACAAATATTGTGTTAGGTGTGTGTGGATCATCACCTTTGCAGGGATAGGGGGGGAAATAACTTCAAGGGCGCTTTCTCTGGCTCTGCCTGAAGTCAGCAGCAGAAATACCAAACCCAGCAGGGCTGAACCCCCCCTTCTGTGTGATAAGTGGGAAAAGCTGAATATTTCTGCCATGAAGGGCTCCATGGACAGCCTGTTAACTCAGCCTTTCAGCTGTGCCCGGGTGAGGTGGGCACGGAGAGCACAGGGCTGCCCCTGGCCCGAGCCCCTCCGAACTCTCCCTGCTCCTGCTCCTTCCCCGCACTTGAATCCAGCCCAAGGCACAGCCATGCCCAACGCTTTCTGCAGTTGCCATGGCGACCGAGGCCTGCAATTGAACCAGGAATCAACGCCTGAAATGCCAAAACGGCTTGACCCACTTTGAAAAA
The DNA here is from genome assembly GCA_013398175.1 of Climacteris rufus. Classification (NCBI taxonomy): domain Eukaryota; kingdom Metazoa; phylum Chordata; class Aves; order Passeriformes; family Climacteridae; genus Climacteris; species Climacteris rufus. The sequence continues at coordinate 170,521 of VZRZ01006345.1, read as the reverse complement.
AAAATAATTGCGATAAATAACGCTTTAGAGGCCTAATTGCCCAGAGCACATTCAGGGCCTCACATCCCCCTGCGGAGCAGCCTTTGGTAGATGAGACAGATTAAGTGAGGGACAGGACACAAACAAGCCCACCTAAGCAGCAGCCCCTTGCTCCGAGGTGAAAGCCCTGCACGGAGCATTTGAAAGCACAGAAAGCTCAGTGCATCCCCTGCTTTGTGCCCTTGCTGTGCCTAAGAGAGAAACACCTCGCCCTGGGCTGGGGCTGCAGGAAAAACACCATCAGTGAGTGTGGTGTGGATGGGAAGGGGCCAAACTCTGCTCAGACGTGGAGAAAAGCATCAATATCTCCAGCAGTGTAGTCTGTCAGTGCCTTGACATTGGAGAGGGTCTCTGTATCAGGAGTTGTGGTGATAGGACAGGGAGTAAAAGGTTCAGACTGAAAAAAGGGGAATTTAGGTTAGATATAAGGAAGGAATTGTTCCCTGTGAGGTGGGGAGGCCCTGGCACAGGGTGCCCAGAGAAGCTGTGGCTGCCCCATCCCTGGAAGTGTCCAAAGCCAGGTTGGATGGGGCTTGGAGCAGCCTGGCAAGGTGTCCCTGCCCACAGGACAGATGGTGTTTAAGGTCCTTTCCAACCCAAACCATTCTGGGATTCTACAAGCTTTTCTGCAGGTGGTGAAAAAGAACATTTGGCAATGCACAGACAAGCCCCTGGTCATACACATGGTCATACACATACCCCTGGACACACAGCAAGGCACACAAAGGCCAAATTTCCTCCTCCAACACAGTATTTCCTCTAAAGATCTTGTCCAGCTGATGAACAAAGACTTCACCAAGCAGTCACTTTTGGGAAAGGCATTCCACAAATTAAGCTTGGTGTTCTTAGCGCTATAAAGGAACTCTGAGGACTCTGCAATGCTCTTGTGGAGAACTCAACAAGACACCTGACTCTGTTCCAGTCTGCCAAATGAATTCTACATGAATGACATCCACGCAGTCCTGAAGTGACATGAAAGTCTGTCCATCCCACCAGATCTGAAATAACCACCCTGCTGCCACCTCAGACATCCCTGGGATTAAGACAAGCACCCTACAACAGTTCTGTCCCAAATTACAAGTGCCCCAAGAGCCAGCAGCCACCTCCAGAAGAGCAGCACTGCACCTCTGGCTACACTGAGAGCAGCTCCTTGCTCTTCTCTCCGGCAGGGACACACAGAGATTAACACACCCACAGCAAATCCCTTTGGATCTGCCACTTGCAGGATGTGAATTGAGCCAGGAGGAATCCCTGTGTTAGGAAGAGGACTACAGGATTTGCAGCAAGGGCAGCTCAGCTAAACAAGGAGCAGCTCTAGGTACACAACACTCCTGTTGTGTGGTCATCAGCAGCTTCTCAGAGGGCAGAAAAACACCAGTGGCACCATTCCCTGCAGTGCAGTTCTCAACCCCTTGGACTTCCTCAAGGAAATCCTGACCTGGCCAGCTAACTGGCCTCCAAGTCTCCCCCAGTTCTCAGAAAACTCACATTCCAAGAGTCAACCTGCAGTTGCTCACATCTCCCTGCAGCACTGACAGCCAGCTCTTCCAGGTCCAGAACTGGGGGCTGCTCTGCACATTGAGCTGAATTCTGAAAGTGCTGGCAGCAATGTCCCCAAACCAGCAAAGATGCACGTATTGAAGCACATATTGAACTTTCTCTGACTGAGGTCTATGGGCTGTGCAAAGTCAAGCCTGTGCCTACACTTTCCTGAACAGGACCAGAGGAGATCCTCAAGCACAACACAGAACTGTGCTGATAGTCTTGAAAAGAGCAGGAAGGTCAAGAAGGCACCTCAGGCCTGGCTGTAGCACTAAAAAGAGTTAATTCTCCTTAGAACCAGCTATTAGAGGGGTTAATTAGACGCCTACAAGGATACTTTTCTGCCACACAGTCTGACATCAGTGGAAAAAGAGGAGATTCAGAAGCTCATTATGCAGTCTCCCAAACAGCAAGCAGATGGTAACAACTTTTGATCACCAACCTACACTCCCTTCAAATTGATAATCCAAGAATGAAAACCTCCACAGATCCTGGAGCAATTCCCTGGGCTCACCATTGCTCTACAAGCAATAACAAAATGCTGCACTTGTATTGCATCTCCCACGAATTGAGACAAAAGGGAAAGCAATAAGTCAAAAAGCAATGGCACCTGCAGGGCTGCGCAGAAACCAAGGAGTGTTTCATGACAAATGCCTTGAAAAGAATCATAAAAATAGTCTGCCTTCTGCATGTCTTTTAGCAGAAAAGTCCACCCTTGTTTAAGAGTTACTCAGTCTATTTTGACATTTCACAGAATGCTGTCCTCCTATGACATTCAATCACGTTTGCATATTCATGAAATAAAATTAATGCAATTATTATGCCTCAGAGGATTAGCAAATCACTGCAAGCATTAGGAAGGAATTTGCCTTCTGCCTACAGGCAGCAGTGCGAGGTTGGGCAGATGCATTATTAACCAGGGCATTGTCCCTGTGAATCACCCGATCCTGGTTACCACTGGAGACAGAGCCACGGCCAAACGGCCTCATCTCCTGCTGGAACTCCCTGGGGCTGGCCTTGGAGCCACCTCTCCAGCCTGGAGTTACTGCAAAAATCCCAAGAAAAAGTTGGAAAATGTTTCTGATGTACCACAAGGCATACTGAATAACGCTGTCCAATAATGCACCAGTCACAATTTGGTGAGGATCATTAATCTGCAGAGAGCCACCACGGGTTGTAAATCACACACTAAACCGCTCCATCAGCCACAAATTATTATAATTCCATTTGCTCCAAAGGAAGACGAGCCCCATGAAACTAAGTACAATGGATAATGCAAAGAAATCTGGGAAGCAATAAAGGGGAAAGAGCTCAAAGTAAGAATTTCCCATCCCTCTGAAGGTGACAGACATAGCTCAACAGTTACCTACTATGGCTGTACTTGCCAAGCAAGTACAGAAACAGATCCAGGCTTGGTTTCCTGTCCTCCCCACCACAATGTCAACAGCTCTTGTAATTCACAGCAAGAACTGCAAGAACTGATGCTTCCATCAAAATCTCTGAGCCTGCAACTTGGGGAGAACAGAGATAGCAAGTCTTGTTTAAAAAATAAATATAACAACAAAAGACACTGCTAAACCATCTTTGATGTGAGGAAAGTTTTGAAAACTTGACAGCTCGAAGAATAAAAATAGAAATTAAAATAAATCCAAGCATGTTTATTTTAATCCTTGCTGTTTCCAAGCTAACATCAAAATCTTTCAGTGGTGTGGGGATGCAATGTTGCTGTCATATGTGCATTGTTTCAAGGGAGAGTGAGATAAAGCAATAGAGCTGGTGATAAACAGCCAGGCTCATTTTTGGGTGAGGATGTAGGTGTGGTACCACTCCCAGAGTACCTCAGGAAGAGCACAGGCACTTTTCCCTACTTTTCCCTGCTGCAGCTCCAGCAAGGCTTTATCGACTTGATCCTTGGCACAGGTATGGTCCCCTTGCCCACATCCCAGTCTTGGGGCAGGGCTTTTATAAACCCCAGATGGAAGTGTGCCTAAGGGAGCCTCAGAGCATCCCTGAGAGCATCCCTGAGAGCAGAGCACCCCTCAGAGCA